>CM073585.1:81633417-82073417 GCA_037074715.1 Magnolia kwangsiensis | reverse complement strand
AGCCCACCGGAGCTTTACGTCAGGGTAAAAATTTGTCCATTGGATTTCATAGGATGCTACATCACATGGACGCCCATGACATGTGTGCAAAGGTGCGCATGTGCGCAGGTGCCCAAGCGAGCATATATATATATATATATATATATATATATATATATATATATATATATATATATATATATATATATATATATATAAAATCCACGGCTCATGAGAGAAATAGGGAAAGAAAGTCTTCATTGGGTCATTGCTTATGGACCTGAATTGAGTGATCCATTCATGATTAGGATGAAGTACCGTGAAAGTACATGGCTAGGCCACATTTAGAGTTGGGCAAAGGATGACTCAACTTGGCAAACTTGACTCTTCCTACTCGTTTTGATTTGACATGATTTGAACGGGGTGGGTGAGTCGATTCGAATTGAGTTGACTTGGTCGAATCCGAACTCAAATCGAGTCGAGATCAAGTCACCCGGTAACTCCACTCGACTCAACCTGAAATTCGAGTCGGTACTTACCAGACTTGATTTGAAGTTTGACTCATGGACTGGCTGCAATTCTGGCAAGTGAATATAGGTTTTGAATTGTGATTTCACCCCGTGGATACCTACTCCACCCAACCCTACTGGGTGACGACTTCACCCTACTTGGTACTTGTGACCGGGTTGAACTTCATCGAGATTAGTCCATGCTAGATCTAGACTTGGATTGGGTCAGGTATGTTGGACTCGGTACTGAGGTTGAGTTCAAGTCAAGCTTGTTTCAAAACTGAATGGAGCTAGGTCAGCCCTAACTCAGTCCAACTCGACTGGATGCCGAGCTCTAGCCACATGTATGCAAGATAGCCTATTTACACACCACTCATTTATCAAAGGGGCACACGTGCGACATCCAATCCATCCATGGGGTGGTCCTGTAAAGGTAAATGCCCTTATTTGACCCCTATTGACACAAAACCAAAATCCAAAAGACTTGATGTGTACCAAACCCGATGAGATATGAGCCTGCCTGGTAGGACGTGAACCCAATCACCCATGTAAAGCTACTCTAGGACCCGACAGGTTACAGCCCTAGTATGAGATCATAAGAGGATTAGATTCCCACCATAGTTCCATTTAGGGCGTGTTTGGATGTCTCACTATTCTCTCCCAATCCAAATGCTTGTAAGCGTCAGGAAGCCTCCATAAAGAAGGTGCTTTCTGTCTAATCCAAACGCCTGCTTATCCGGATTCTTTACACCCAATTTCAGTAGATTACCATCCAGGAATCCAAACACTCCATAAGAATGGCAATCCAAACACGCCCTAAGAACGGTGGTGATTCTTTAACCGTCCAAATCATCAATCCAATTGTGGATGGTGCATACCAAAACATCACACTACTAAAATTAACCCTCTGATTTTGCCCTTAGAGTTTAGACCACTAACTATTTTAATTACAACCATCCATTCAGTGGCCACTAAATGGACGGTTAGGATTTATTAATGAGTACAATTTTAGAGATATGGTCCCAATAACCGTACATGAGTGGCACAGGCAAGAAGTTTAGCCCTACCAAGTTTGGCTATTAACCCTAAAAGTTTGGTCCCCCCCAAACCTTGTAGTGGCCCACCTCAGCTTTTTTTAGTCTACTACAATGTAACTTAATCAGTATCAAATCATATGAAGGAATCTCTTTTTATTTGCTAGAAAGGTGGAAGAAAGAAAGCAAAGCACTGATTAGAAGATAATCAACTTGGGTAGGTGAGTTTTCCCACCTTTGTGAAAGGAAGGAAGCTTTCTAGACTTTCTTTAACATTTCATCAATCGCTGTACCAACTTGCCATTCAAAAGGGCACGTTTGGATGCTCAATTGAACTGAATTGCAATTCATTATAGGGACAAAGGCTAGAGCTGGCCATTGAGTCGAGTCAGACCGAGTTAGGGCTGACTCGACTTGATCCGATTTTGAAATAGGCCTAACCCAAACTCGATCCGACTTGGTACCGAGTTCAGCATGCTTGACTCGATCCAAGTCCGAGTCTAATGTGGACTGATATGGACTACCGAGTCCAAGATGCTTGACTTGATCCAAGTCTGGGTCTTACCTGGACTAATCTGGACCGAGTTGGGTCGAGTTGGCACCGAGTTAGATGGGCCTGACCCGAACTCGATCCGACTTAGTACCGAGTTCAACATGCTTTACCCGATCTGAGTCTAGGTCTGACATGGATTGATATGGACTACTGAGTCCAACATGCTTGACCTGATTCGAGTCTGAGTCTAACTTGAATTTATCTGGATCGAGTTCGGTCAAGTTGGCACCAAGTTAGATTGAGAGAGAGAGAGAGAGAGAGAGAGAGAGAGAGTTTAGTATCGGGTTAGGGTCGAGTGCGGTAGGTATGGTTAGAGATAGTTAGAAATTAGATTATATATATATATATACCCAAACTCGAGTTGAGTCAGGTTTCGGATCAAGTCGAGTCTAATCGGATTAAATTTCATGTCGAGTTGGGTCAAGTTACTGGGCAACTCAAACTCAACTCAGTTTGAATTTGGATTGGGTGAAGCTTACTCGGTTCAAACTGACTTACCCATTCAGTTCAAGTCTTCTGGGTTTGAACAATTCAAACGAGTCGAGTCAGCTAAGTCTAAGTCGTCCCATGCCCAGCTCTAACAAAGGCCACATTTAACCCATAATGACAGCCTTGCCCTTCATTGGAAATTCCATTACTTTGAAGACAGGCTTCAAATGATGCTAATTACAATTCCGCGATTTGGGTGCTGCCAGGCTTTGGTCATTGTTTAGCATTTGTTGAATTGAGTTACAGCAATTCAATTCTATTGAACATCCAAACACGTCCTCCAAGGAAGGAAATAAGCTTCCCACGAACTTTCTCAACATTCCATAATCAACATAAAAACTTGAAATTGAAAAAGATGTGTTTGGATGCTCAATTTAACTGGATTGCAATTCATTAAAAGGGAAAATACCATATTGTGGGGTGGCATAATTTTTACCCATAATGACAATCAAACCCCTATATGTAAATTCCACACCTTTGAAGTTGGACCTGAAATGATAGTAATTGCAATTTGGGTATCATCGAAACAGTCCATAAAGATGTTTGTCCATGTTTTTTCGTCGGTGGATGCTTCTATAGCAATAGTACGTATATGATTAAGACGCATCGGATAGAAATGGAATCAAGCGTGTTGGAATTTAGTAATGTACAGATGGGGGCATTTTGGTAATTAAATGATATAAATTGGGTGGGACATTTTGGAATATAAACGGTAAAAATTGGGATGGGAAGTTCATGTGGTCGGAAGCTATGTGGGGCCTACAGAGATGGCTACGACAAATCTCTCCGTCCATCAGTTTCTCAAGCTCACAATAGTAAAGAATTTCAAAAATTAGGTAGACCCAAAACTCAGGTGGGCCACATGACAAGAAAGAGTGAGAATTGAAACGTACACCGTTGAAACCTTCCTAGAGTCGATCATGTTGAATATATCCCATCCAATCTGTTCCAAGGTTCTTAACACTCGCACAAACTGTAGAAACAGATATATTCCTGATCTAAAAATTCCGTCGGCCCCACAGTTTTCAATGGTGAGTGTTCTGTCATCACTATTTCGGTTGGTGTGGTCCACCTGAGTTTTTTTTTATGCTTGATTTTGGAATTCCTGTCCTATTGTGATCTTGAGAAACTGATGGACGGAGTAGATTTGTCACGGTAATATATGTTGGCCCCAGATAGCTTCTGGGCGTTGGCACATCCTAAAAATTGGGCAGACTGCACATGCAATCAATGGCACGTGCATCACGTGGTTTCCTTTCCTGAGGTAGTTCTGTCATTCTAATGTTGTGTCATTAGTCCATCAAGCTGAATCTAGATTGGCCCAGCTCAGCCCCTTGTGGCCTTGCTATCAGCCCATGGGCCCAAATCAGGCCCAAGAACTTCAAAGAGGCCCACGGAATTTCATGATATTTTTTGCAACCAAACGCATCCAAATTGAAATACATTTAAAATAATTATAAGTACAAGAGACATTCTCATGCACATGTTGCATGTGGACTCATTGACATCCACATCACATATATACAGTCCAAATGGTCCAGTTAAGTGTGCACAGGCTACAATGTATTGATCAGATTATCTAAATCATTCTACGGCTGTAATTACTGGTAATGGATGCAAATGGGTAAAAAGTTTCGTTTGGTTGATGGTAACATGTCCGGAATCAATGGGAAATGAAAAGCAACAAAATCACGTGAATTAGAACCCTCTCAAAAGGTTAAGCATCCAATGCAAACGATAAGAAGGTCATTTTTTTTAAATTTTTTAAAGTGGGCTAGCTTTTATAGCCAACCTAAGCTAAGAGCTTTCCAGTTTTTGACAAAAATATATATTTCAATAGATTTATTATAATTATTAAGTCAATTGTTATGTATATTAATTTGAAAATTGATTTACTTACTGCATTTCAATTGCAGGCATCCAAACATAATTTTTAAAATTCAATGTATTCTAAGCATAAGCGTCTAAGCACATCTGTATATTCTAATTCATATTAATTCTACTTACCATGTAATTTGAATGCTAATGTATTGCAATTACAAGCATCCAAACAAGTCATTAGTGGCAAGCAAAAATGGATGGATAAGATCGTTGATAGAAGAAGCGTCAAGTCATTGATGTTTAGGACGATTGCTAAGATCTTTGAATGGTTATAAAAGAAAACTATAATGGATGTAATGAATGTCATATATATAGTTGATGTGAATGCCAATGAGTCCAAATGCAACTACGTGCATGGAATATTTCTGTACACACACTACTGCATTTCTCATAAAATAGTTTTAGACTGTTAAAGAATATAAAATAGTTTTTGACTGTTAAAGAAGATAAAAGCGTGTCAAACCATGGAGTCATGATGGTTCAGGACCGAGTCACATCCATGAGCGGGCCATGGAGTTTACTCAAACAAGCTTCAAGATGAGTCACCAAGTTTTGAGCCCAAATAGCAATTGGGTTTTTCAGTTTTCATCCCAATTGAGATTTGGGACGTGCAAATTCCACTGTCAGTCGCTGAAAGTAGACCTTCCAAACATACACAATCATGGCTGAATTTTTCATTTTCTATTTTGCAATCAAACCAGTTCAAGTTATGAAGTGCCCCAACGAGCACATTAAGTAAGCATACACAAGTATATATAAATGATCAGAGTTTGAGTTTAGAGCTGTACATGAGTCGAGTTAGCTTGGTCAGCTTGATTTACTCGACTTGAAAAAGCTATACTCGCCTTGGCTTGAAATTAGATTCATACTAAGCAAAGTTGGGTTTTGGAGCTCCAAAAAATATCAAGACAAGTTCAAGCTTGCCCGAGTCAAATTGGCTCAGACCAAATCCGTTCGGTGACTTGGTTGTTTTGATATTAACACTACTTATTGAGTGTTTGTTGAATAACACAACGAAGTGTTGTTTCAAGTGCATGTATTTTTTTTAGAATCAATTAGTGGCAAAGAATGAATGTATATGAATCAAATCACTACAAAAAAACTTTACATTATAAAGCTGTCATCATATCTTAATTTTGATGTTGGTTGTTGGGCGTTTGATGAAATAATTGTAAATAAGCGTTATTATTTTGAATTAAGTAAAAAATTTAAAAAGTATAATGTTTGAAAAACTATCACAAATGCTTGAACTCGGCTTAAATTAGCTAAGCTGCTGACCGAAGGAGCTGAAAGACTAAACCGAACCGATTTTGAGCTAGGGAGCTGAGCCGAGCTGATTTGTGACAAGCTCCACTCCTGTTGAAAGTGTGTAAAGATCCAAACATAGTCAATGCAACATCCGTGCATACAGAAAAGGTATGTATGTACTACGCACCCATTAACAGTAGCATGATGGACGCAGATACAATCCACTCACGTACATAACCGTAACTTCCGATGCATATCAGAATATCTATCATTGTATTCAAGAAAGGAAAGACATCAAAGACAAACATCCTTCACTAAAAAACTGTACGGGAAGACTCTTATGTTAGTTTTACACCACTTTAAAAAAAAAATGGAGGTGACTCATCCTCCTCACATGTAGAACTGTTGTACGGCTATCCAGTTCGACCAATTTATGGGTCCCACTGTGGATGGGTAGTATATATATATATCCAAAATCACACTTATCAATTAAATCATAACCATCCAATCAATTGTGAGAGATGGATGGTTAAAAAACATTAATATGAGGGGTACAAATTCCCATGAAAAAAAAATAGAAGAGATGGTTGATTTTATCTTCTCTACGGTTGTTTTAGTGATTTAGACGGTGTGGATCTGCATAAATTGCTTCTTGAGTCTAGCCCAAATGGGACACACCCGCACAAGAAACTAGCAATGGTAAAGCTACATGGCACTGTTCACATAGCTACATGGCACTGTTCATTGCTGGAAAACCACGTCATGAAAAGGAAGTGGAAAGGCAACTCCGTTCACGAGTTATTCAATACACGGGTGGAGTACCAAAATCCTGTACACATGCGTGATGTAAATGTGAAGTTAGGCCTGGATATGAAAAAATCAGAACCGTTCAACACATGGGCCTATCATAACTTTACAGTAGACAGGATCAAAAATGAATGTTTGATTATAAAGGTGACTATAAGTAGATAATCAAATAAAAAATCTCATCAGTCCAAACCCAATGAAGCCTTCCATCAATTCTAATTTTGGGTGGGCCATGATTTTGATGATTGCATGTGACCCACTTGTATGGCATCGATGTGAAGATATATTGATCATGGTACATGGATGGAGTACCAATGTTTTTTATTATTATTTGGTCTTAAATCACAACCAACCCCACCTATCTCTCTCATGATTTTAGTGCAAACACAAACAAGCAAAAAGGAGGAGAGAGAATAACAACCCACCCACGTCTATCCTTCACATCAAACACACGGCACGCTCGTGCACCAAAAACAGCCGTAGAGAGAGAAGGAGAGAGACAGCAGCGACGAAGAGAGAGAAAAGGTGAAGAAAAAGAGCATGAAACAAAAGGTACGCCGACCACCACCAAAAAGAAAAGATTTTAAAACTGAAAAAAGCAAAAGATAGGAGGAATTCATGCGGCAACTTGGTTCTTGTTAGACTCGAACCGTCGACATAAGGGGCCCACCAACCAAGAAATCGCTTCTCACAGAACGACCTATGGGAGGTGGGGGGTGGCGCTCTTTCTACGGCAAGGCATTGCGTGCGTTCCCACTCCCACTCCCACTCCCACTCCCACTCATCCTATGATTACCGTACGTTTTGAGTTGTGTGGGGCCCTCCATGATGTATGACTGCCATCCGACCTATTCATTAGATGCAACCCTGGATGTTGATGACGACCCAAATCCAGCTTGATCCGTAACTCAGGTGGGCCACACCAAAGGAACTATGGAGGACATATGACTTGGATTCCGTACTGTAGAGCACAGCGCCGACGATCGTATTGTGTATATGTGGGAAAGGTATTTGGGCTCCACCATTATTTATGTGTTTTATCCACACCGTCCATCCATTTTTTCAGATGATTTTATGGTATGAGCCCAAAAATGACCAGATCCAAATTTTAAGTGGACCACACCATGGAAAGTAGTGTGGACAATGACGCTCACAGTTGAAGCCTTCTTAGGGCCCGCTATGATATTTATTTACCATCCAACCTGTTCATAAGGTCACACAGACCTGGATGAAGGGAAAATACAAATATCAGCTTGCTCTAAAACTTCTGTGGTCTCCAAGAAATTTTAAGTGGCAGGCGTTCAACCTCTACTGTTTCTTGTGGTGTGGTCCAACTGAGCTTTGAATTCGAATCATTTTTGGGTTATTAAATTAAAATTATCTGAAAAAAATGGTTGGACGGCATAGATAAAATACATACATCATGTGGGGCCCACAACGCTTTGCCACGTATACACAGTGCCAATTGGTGCTGTGTTCCACAATACGCAATCCGTGTCCATTGGGAAGGGGATGCTTAACTAATAGAAACTTCAGATGTTGTTTATGTGCCATCTAACCCATTCATCAGGTGCGTCCCACCATCATGACTTTACATTTCTCCCTCTTTTGTGTCCCATGGGAGTTATCCATAGGGATGATTTTTGGCATGTAATCTCATCTTGGGGAGTCTCACCATAAGAACGGTTTGGATTTTGCAGACAGATTACTGGTGAGCCCCATGAAGCTCCAACAGAGGTACAGATTACTGGTGAGCCCCATGAAGCTCCAACAGAGGTAACCCTATCTTGAGTGACCAAAATAGCCCCAGTAATAAGAGGAAAGCTTTAATACTCTGGCAGTGTCGGATGGATGATACACATATACTTAGAAATTACTTAAAATTGCATATGTTGTGTACATATAATTCAAATTGAACTGTCCAATTTATGGGTCTTTGTTCAGATATATCATGAACTAAAATTTTCCATTTTTTGATTATCTAACTATTGGATGGGTGGACATTTATTGAACGGTTAAAAATGAAAACTCATCTTTGATTTCAATAAACAAGTGTACACATATCAGAGATCAGGACTGTTCAACCAATCTGATTTTGGGTCCATGACTTGAAAGACAGCGTGTTACACAATTTACTCGCTTTAATTTGGGTTAATTTATGTGACGTGTACAATATCTGAGTGCCCGAGTATCAAGCGCCAAGCGCCTTCCCGAGTATCAAATAATCCCGTGTGTAATAACTGTGGTTTGGATTAGGAAATATCTAAAATCGGTAGATCCTAACCGTCTAATATTTGGGTTTTTTTGTCCATTGAATGTTGACCGTTGCAAAGTTTTGGAAACAGTCTGGTTGTAGGGCACCAACTGAAGGGCCAGGATCCTCTAATCTGGAAAGTTTTTAATTAAGAGAAATACAGGCATGGATTGGATTAGAATGGGACCACATGCCAGCTACACACGCGTGAAATATCCTGACAATTCATCAGGCGACCACATCCATTTTGAATGGGCCATTGCCACAAACTCAGATCAGTACCCTTATCGTGTAAGCCATGCTCGTACCTCGAATGTGCACTATTGGTTGGTTTTAAATGTTCGTACGTGGGAGGCAAACCTGAGAAGTAGAAGGGCCTGAATTATGGACCAGGTTACATTGATGGTGGATCTGTTTGATGAACGGCATGGATTTTGCACACGTGTCACGATGGCAGTGCCTGATACTACTTTAAGTGAGTGTCCTTAGAAGAGGGCGTTAGGTGAACAGTCGCTGGGCCAGAGCACTTTGAGAGTTTGCTACGGATGGTCGAGCGCTAGCAACGAGTCGACAGTACATGTGGATAGTGCACATGGGATAGCTGTAGGCCATCTGAACCGTCCAAATCATGGGCCACTTAGCGGACGCACCAAAGGCAAAAAATGAGAGTGATCAATCAGACAATTGTCAACATCTATTTGGTGGTCATTGAATGGACGTTCAGGGTATTAGACAACGGTCCAAAATCAACAGGAAAAATGAGATTACAGTGGCCCATAATCACAGGAATGTCCAACCATTATGTTAACTAATAAAAGTGCTTGCTGGTCACTTTTTCCTTACACGTGTGCGTGAGCAGCAATTTCCTTACACGTGTGCGTGAGTAGCAATTTCAATTTCAGGGTAGTCAGGGAAAAATTATTTTATTACTCGGTAGTTTAGGAAAAACATTTTTACATATGTGTACGTGTATGCGGCCTGGCCCCAGCGTCTCTCTTACTGTGGAGCCTATCTTGATGTATGTATTCTATATCCAAACCGTCCATTTTTTTATTCAACTCATTTTAGGACATGAGACAAAACCTGAAGTAGATCCGAATATCTGATGGACCATACCAAAGGAAAAAGTGGTGATTGACCATTAAAAACTTGTTGTAGATTACAAAAGTTTTGGATCAATCTGATATATTTTTTCCCTTCATCCAGATTTAGGTGACCTTATTAAAAGGTTGGATGGTAAATAAACTTTAGGGAAACATTACAGTGGGCCTTAAGAAGTTTTTAACGGTGGGGTGTTCATTCACCATTGTTTCTTATACTATGGTTCGGAACTACTTCATTTTTTGGCTCATGCTCTGAAATGATCTTAAAAAATGGAAGAACGACGTGGATATAGAATACATACATCAAGGTGGGCCCCACAAAAGGGCTAACTGACTTGGGGTGAAGCCCGGGCACCTCTTCCGCTCTCAAATCCAAACCGCCCAACCCACTCGGTATGGAAGCTAACTCATGTCTGCAAATGGAAAACAAAAGCTATGTGGGTCTCACCAGGAGTTTTATCCACTCTAATAATCAGTTGCATGACTCGATTTTAGACGACGGCTCAAAAACTAGCCTATATGTGATTTAGGTGGACCACGCGATTGGAAATAGTATACAGGATAATGCGCCCACCATTTAAATTGTTTTCCTTGGTATACCCCACCTGAATCATGTATTGTTCTGATTTTTGGGCCACATACTTAAATTTTGTGTAGCATCTAATGGCTTGAGTGGATTTCATATTATAATTATAGTGGGCCTTGGAAAAAATCAACAGTCAATGTTTTACTTTGAACTAATTCTTTTAATGTGGCCCATGAGAATCACAGGGTCAGCCGGATCTTTTAGCTCCAGGCCTAACATGGAATTACACATGTAGTAGCTTGAAGTACATTTCACTTGTAAATCATGGTGGGCCCTGTAAAAAATGGGGCTATGCTCATATATTGGAAAAAAAAAAGATGGAATTTTATAGGATGCCAAATCCAGCATGACGGTGGATGTGCAATACCACATTAATCAGGTTGACCTGTAGCTCAATGGGCGAGGCTAAAGGAAATAATTGGAAAAGACATATACTAGATTTTTTATCAGGCTAATTGTGATGATGATGTGAAATCAACTCAAGCCATTAGACGCCGCATGAAAATTTAAGCATGGCAAAAAAATAAAAAATAAATAAAAGAATAATATGTGATTCCGATGGGTTATATTGACAAGAACAATTTGGAGTGTGTGTTTGTATACACCCCACCCTAAGCTTATAAGTTAATTGAATTTGAACTGATCGGTGGTCAACAAAACACTAACTTTATAAACCTAAATCCTACGAACCCCGTTGTAAATCTTACTTGACATAGTCAGCGTATTTAACCCAGACAACCCAGTCAGCCTAATCAGCATAATCCTAAACCTTAGAAACCTAAAATCCTAGAACCTTGAGTCAGCTCGACAAGTTGACTCACCTAGTTAACTCACCCAGTTAGTTTACTTAGTCCAACAAACTAGTTAACTCACATATTTAAGCCCAAACAAAAGCCCAAAAGTATGCCAAATCGAAGTACAATGCAAAACTTCAAAATAGCATCCTTCATAGCAAAGCCTCCGCATGCTTGGGCGAGGCTGCCCACCGAAGCAGGAAGTCTAAGTGGGAACCGATTGTCTTCCAATCTCTTTATTTCATTTTGGGATAGATTATTCACCCCTTACTCGGTAATAGGTTTTCTAATTGTTTTTCTATTTCTTTTTATAATTTTTTATATTTTGAGCCATTAGGGTTAACAACCTTTTGTTTCTTGCAAATTCTAATATAATATTAGGGTTAAGTATATTAGGGTTTTGAGACTCAATATCAATTGGGATGGTCCATACTCTTGTGGGAGTCAAAATCGGGCTCGAATTCATTAGAGTTTCGGTTGTATATTGATTCCGGGTTTCGATTTGTCGAACTAAGTTGAGGGATCATTCCAATTGAGTTCGTTAAGCTATAATCCATTGTTTAATATTTAATTAAGATTAAATCAATATAATTAATGATAGTCTTGTACTTTAATTTACATTTGTAGTATTTTTTCCAAATTTCTGACCCAAGGCCGCATTTGAGTCAATGATTTCAATTCTAAGATAAAGATCTACCCTCAAGCTTCTACCCAACATTTTAGAATAACTAAGTGTGTTTGTTTGCTATTTGGTTGATAATATGCTTGAATGACATAAAACTCTTAATATTAAAATTCTTCGATATCGAATGCTACGAAATTTTAATAAGATTGAATTGTCTTGTTGTAGCGGATCGAGATTTGTAAATTATTTAAATATGCAGATAACCCACTTTAGAGAGGCTATCCTAGGCTTATACGGCGGACCGAAGTTGAACACAGATGATCAATAGTAGTTGGAGGTACACGGGAAGCTTTGCACCCAATGTCGATTTGTAGGGGTCTTCCGTAGTCAATCGCATTAGTTTAATGTAAGCTTGATCTTTCTTATGCTTGGTGATTGTATAATATTCAATAAAATTTGAAATACCATCATTACCAGTGATTTAGTCTACTCATAAACATTAGTGTGTTACGATCCCACAAAGACTCATGAGCCAAGCATGATAATATAGGACACTGTGTTCGAGCTGTTAACTTATGCTAGGGTGACAAGGCTCCCCATAGTGACTAATGAGCATTGATAGAGGTGATAAAATATTAGTTGAACAACCTCCGTCAAATTACCCGGAAGATAGATTCATGCCAGAGTACTATTTAAACGACTAGCGTAAATGAAATTGGGTGACGAGCCTTTTCATATGTATTGATTTAGTTTTTAGTAACAAGTCTGCACCTCTGAATTGATTATTCATACTCGGTGTTGGGTGACGACCCGTACCGTGTTGATACCTTAATTTAAATCAAGGGATACTGATAAGGAGCCACCACGTGCTGCAACAAGCCACATGATTTGGATATTGACTCGTGATATAATAGCAATATCTTAGCTTCGCCAACATATTGTATGAATTGTGACTAATAATCACTTGGCTAATTATGCATACCCTAGGATAGTTTGCGATTTAGAGTTGGAGTCACTTGTGTTAGAGTGTTGGCATTTGCGAAATAAACATTGAAGTCGCTTGTGAGTGAGTGTTAGATTGTAAGAAGCATGCATCATTTCATCATACCATTAATATATTTACTAATTAGATGAGGAAACTATTTGTTTGTTGTGCCATCTTTACTTTTTTTTTCCATATAAATGCTTTTCATTGCAACCAAAAGCGATTGTGCCATCTTTACTTGCGCTTATTTGTGTTGGAAATATGTGTAACTTAGTAGTTATGCGTTAAAGGTAACATGCTTAAATGTATTACATGTATGAATATGTATTTGCTATGAACCTACTAATCACTAAAATATTTCAAGTAATAATCTTGGGGATATTTCTTCATTATGTTGGCGTTTGGCGCCTCCTATTTGATATATGAAGATAATTCAGGAATATAACTAGTTGGTGGTGCACTTAGGGCGCCAAGTAGATCTCTGGTATCTTTACCGCTTGGTAGTTGTTCTTCTATTTCTATTGCAATTATTATAGTTCATATAATTCTCACATGAGTAGTCACCACTTTTGGAATTGTAACTTTTGGGTGTTAGTCGTATAGTTTGGAATTTTATATCTCTACCCCGCTTCGGTTCCGTTAAGTTGAAATTCGTTATTCTGATTATTTGTGTGTGAAATGAATGTGAATCTGAATGAGAACACATGTGAATTTTATTAAGTTAATACCAAAAACTCATGATCAGAATTTATGTACTTAGGTGCTGATTTTTCGAGCGTTACATTAAGATATTTTTTGCTTTTTTAGAATGATGCATTAATGTTTTTAGAAATTTTAAGATTTTTTTTTTTTGGAATTTGTAAGCTTTCTGATTTTTTAGATTTTTACAAATGTTGGTCCTCGAGCAAGATGACGCTTCGAACTAAGGAATAACCTAATTCGACTTGGGACGCACATATCTATCCACAAAGATGTGTTTTTTTTTTTTTGGTGATCGACTTTATTATTTATTTGGCCTACCAACCTAGTGGTCAGGGGAATTGTAATCCAAATTAGGCCCCATACTCCCTCCCCTTGGGAGATTGGGCCTGCGAATGAAGTGGTGAATTGTCTCTGTCATGTCTAATCATCATGATGAAACGAGGACTGTGGTCTAAATCCGTGTCAAACACAGTATGCTCTTCTTCATTCATGAAGTTGTGACGTTCCTCGGGTTACTGTAATTGTGATGGGACCATGATGGAGGTCCAATCGATATGAGGTAATTCTAGCCCCTTTCCCTCTTGTAGGTAGAGCGAAGCTGAGTGAACAAGAATATGACCCTAATCTGGCTGGATGGAATTTGAGAGATTAAGGTTGTGGTTGTGACTTGGATGAGTGAGAGTGTGGTTTTATCTGGCTGGATGGAATCTGGATGAATGTCCAGGTGGAAGATTCAAACACTCATGAACTATACTAGAGTGAAGGGAAAATAGTGACTTTCTTGCAAACCATTCCCTTTTCTTTTATTCTCTAAGGTGGCTATTTTTTCCAAAGGAAGAGATTCATATCCAATCCCGCTTTTCTTATCCTTTCTTATAACTTGATCACTTTGGCAATATCTTGATACTCAAGTTGATAGTTCTCAATTTGGCGTTCAACGAGAGAAAAGTCGGGGCTAGGTTCGAGAGAATACATCATTGGCACATGGTCTACTATCTCGAATAGAAATCTTTGACATGGATTATCTTTCTTTGGAGCCCAAACATCAATGACCGGAATACTAGGCTCTTCTGGATAGGCTGACTCGATGGGAAAGAGTTACTTGGGATCTTCCACAATGTATAATACCTTGTCGCCACAATGCCTGCCTAATGTATCTATGGTTTACTAAAGAGAATGTTGAATGATGATGGGGTGTGTAGTAACTAGAAAGAGATGGTAGACAGGTCTAGACCGATTTGCAATTTTAGGTCACTTCTTCGGAGCCTGCCTTCGGGAGTTATCAAAGTCTCTGACATTCATGTTACTTGGTTCGAATGTAGATGGGTCCAGTACTAAGTATTGGTAGTTCAAACTGGGCAAACGTTAAGACTTGATTTATTGTTAATTAGGAGAGCGGAATGCTACAGTCCTTATGAGCGACAATTATGTTCATGGAATGCCCATGGTTGCAGCTTCTGGTGGCAACTCATTGTCAAAAAAGGTGATGGCTTGGGGGCAAGGAGTTGACCTATCATGTGTGCAATGGTTTTGAGTGGGGAAACCTGAGAGATATGTGCATCGTTGAGTCTTTTAACAAATATCTCTCGATGTGCCTGAGATGTATAAAGGAGTTTTCACACAGATATGTGAGTTGGAATGGTTTTGAGTTGAGTTTTCACATCAAAAGTGATCTTGGCGTTGGAAGCCATACTTGTGAATGGTCATATGGGTATATCTCCCCGACTGCATCGTTGATTCAGATTCATGTTCCCACTTCCATGCAATCTAGGTAGTGCCATAGGACTACCTTATTTCTATATACCGGTACTTCCCTTTCCTGAAGAACTAGAGGCTGCGATGACGTGGATGTGTGCTGGAGGGAGACCAACGCCTGATGATTTGGTTGTGGCATTAGGCTTGTCCCTGGTAAGAAAAGAGCTTGTTGTGGGTGATCAAATTTGACTGGACTTATCAGAGTTGACTTGTGTGGCCTGTTGAATGGGGAGAAGTATCCTCCTTGCAATGTAACTATTGGAGGGTTGATGTAAGATGGTGGATCTGGTGCTTTTTCCATGCACACCATTGGTTGTTGGTCCTAAGATGTACCCTGATTGTCGCCTGAACTGATTGGTGAATTGGGTATTTCTAGTGCTCAGCCCATGAGCACTATTGGTTGTTAGTCCCAAGGTGGATCTTGATTGTAACCTAAATTGGTGGAAAAGCTAGGTGGATCTAGTGCTCTTCTCACGAGCACTATTGATTGCTAGTCCCAAGATGAACTCTGATCGTAACCTGGATTGGAAGAAGGGTAGTGCTCTTACAAACCAAGGGTTGGTCCCATCATTACTGAATGGATGTGAACTAGTTAACTAGAGTAAAAATCCTCTCTTGAGTCGGCTGGGAATGGCCCTTGAGAGATAAGAAGGGCGAATTTCGGGTTGTAATTCTGGAACTGCTTGAGGGGGGGGGGAGGTAATTCCCTTGAACGACAATGATTGTTGGAGTTATTGATGTACATGTACTTGTTGAATGTTGTGGCATAGGATTTTAAAATATGATGTTATTGCCAACAACTACTTGGTTAAGGGACATGATTGTGATTTTCTTATAATTGTTTAAGTTTTGGATCGCATGTTTCAAAGAGAAACAACGTTCTGTAGTACACTCCCTACCTTTATGAAATGTACAATATTCATTTTCATTTTACGCCATAGTTAATGGATTTTGTGTAGGCCTAGGCTAAATGAGGGTCAATAGTTGTTTCTAAACCAACATCACCAAAGTATCAATGTAAGATTAAGCCAAAGTAGTGAACTGTTTTGAGGCTGCATCATACCCATTTGACTATTTTGACTGGAATACTAAGGGTTTCACCTAGGCTTTTACGTCTGTTATTGTTGTTGTGATTGTTCAGACGGAGGAGATGTCGGCCTTCTCTATGGTAAAGCAATGAAATTGTTGGTTTTTGTTGGACAAGGAGTGGAGGTATCCATATTTTTAAGGGTATATCGGCTTGGCCTCTCTTCTTACTTAGCTTTCTTTATATGGGTAGATGGGTGAGGTCATGGTGAAATTGTGCCAGCTTGGATTTCGGCTTTCACTTGTTCCCCTACGCGAATAAGCTGGGAGAAGTTGACGTATGAATATGAGATCGGATATCCAAATATGTTTGGATAAGCTGAATGGACAATCATAAAAATTTATTCTTCCTCGTCAATGAGTGTTTGCATTTGTGCAGTTATCGCTCTCCATCATCCAACATACGCCAATAGAGTCTTATCACTTTTCTATTTTAGGACAATTAAAACTACCCTTTGTGGTGTAACATTCAGGTTGCAAGTAAAGCAATTGATGAAACCTTGGGAAAGGTCTTCCCAAGTCCTTATTTTGTGTTGATCGAGTGATGTGTACAAACAAAGCACGTCACCTTTTAGGGATGTTTGGAACAAATGGATTATGATTTCATCACCTCCTACCACGATATTGAGTTTACCGCAAAAAGCTTTCAGATGGCCAGTGAGATATCTTGTTCCTTCATATCTTTAGAACTTGAGGACTTCAAAGTTAAGAGGTAACCTGGCATCAGGAAAGGTACAAAGTTTCTTGAGTCGAGTGGATGACAGTTTCACTCCATATAACGTCCTGGAAAAGTCCGTACTAAGACCTGAGTTCAACTACGGATGAGACCGCTTGAGGGCCATACTCAACTAGCTATCTATGACTAGGTGTATGCTAATACATAGCATTAAAGAAATTAAGTTCAAACCGCTATTCCTACAAATAAATATAGTTTGGGATCACAAGTTCACTGGCACCCCACCATCTAAAAATTCAGGGGAAATCTCGAGGGCCTGCCCCTCTCGAGAGTACCCTGAAACTTTGTAAAGGACCTAGATAGTGTCTGCACATCGGGGGTCCACTAGCTTTAAAATTATAAAACAATGTCCATCTTACTGGGCTCGACGACCATCGCGGGAGTTAAGCCTAGATAGTGTCTAAAAATGCTCAACTTGAGTCAAGAGACAAGTGCAAATACTCTAAGGGCCTGTTTGATTTTCTAGTGCACTGGTAAATACAAGGTAAAAGAATAATAATTATTTTCCCATGTATTTACAACATACTTGATTTGGCTACTTACTTTTTTAACATGAAAATCGAAAACATTACAAAATATATATGGGTCCCACTATGATGCATTTCGCTTATCCACACTGTTCATTCATTATGCCATTTAAATTTATAGTATGAGCAAAAAAAAATTAGGTATATCCAAAACTCAAGTGGACCACACCATACGAAGAAGGGAATCAAATACTTACAGTTAAAAACTTTATAGGGCCACTGTTTCTTTTAGTGTGGGCCACTTGCGTGTTGTATCTACTTCATTTTTTGTCTCATGCTTCAAAATATTGTAGTAAAATAGATGGACGGAATAGATATATCATATACTTTACCATACCAATCAAAAATTAAAATTATCTCTTTTGAACTAGTTTCAATGGTACAAATACCTATGAATTTTCAAACACGATAAACCGTAATAATTACATATTTTCAGTGTATTTACACTGGCTTTGAAAAAACAAACAGGCCCTAAATGAATGAGCTGAAACTTAAGTGAATTGGGTCATCCACTCTTACGCAAAGTTGAGGATTTCAGACCGTTGGTTTATGACCAAACTTCATACGTAGAGTACAAAATTTTTTCTACATACATCCATATAACCGTGGCCCCGATTGAACATCCATAACCGTTGATCTGACACAGGCTTCCTACGGCCGATCTGTATATCTGATCGCACAAAAACTATGTCCTAGCATTGATCCATTGATAGGGAGCCTACCCCATAGCATAGATGAGCCCGCGAGCCCTCCTAAGGGACTCATTAGTCAGAAAGAGCCACCTATAGGGTATAAGTATCATATAAAGTGGCCCTAGGGCCATTTACGCACCATCTGGAGCTTAAATAGCTCCCAATTCACCCCATTTCTCCCAAAAATGAATTTGTGAACCCTAAGGTGAGAGAGAGAAGAGAAGAGAAAGATAGAGAAGAAGAGAGATTGGAGTAGTGCTTGCCACGAAAGGAAATCCTCTTCCATCGATTCACAAGCTTAACCACCACCACTCCCGCTACTGGAACTCCTCCGATTATGACCTAGGGTAAGTAATACAAGCTCTTTTAGAGATGTAGGTCTCCAAATGGGTTTTCTCCAACCCTAACTAACCCGTGTGGTCATTTAAGCAGTCGACAATCATTTCTTGGAAACATATTCCTAGGAGTGAGTCCGAGTCGGGCGTGCTACCGAAAGGTGCAAACTATAAATGCTTAGGTTACGATTTATATATCAATGTTTTCATTATAGTTAATGATTTATGATTGCAAATGTAGGTTTTTTTGTTTGTTTAAGTATACTTATATCACTATCTAATGAATTGATGAATTGCAAGTTGTTGTGTGATGTTGTCTATGGGTTCGACGAAATGCCTAAATGAATAGATTATCAAAATTTCTTATTGAATGTTAACCCATATATTATGAATGTTTATTACTATAATTTGGATAGGAATAAAGCAACGAGTGTAGTCCAGGTAACCGGTAAACTCCCACATTTGGGTTGCCGAATTGGGTTAGCCACCTTGGAAAAATTTAAAAGATACAGGTCGAACATTGACTATCGATAGTAGCTAGGCCATGAGGGACGCTCATGCGCTCCATGCTGGATATGTTAGTGTGCGCCTGTACCAATCAAAATTACCTAAAGAGCTGGTTGACCTATTGTATGTTCACCATATATGAGCACAATTACTTGAATCTAATGTACCCCCTTTACTATTGTAAAGATCTACCTTTAACCATGGTATCATGATCCTTAAGACTCGTGAGTCGGGCATGATGGTATGGGACACCATGTCCGTGCTGTCGGCCTACGCTAGGGTGACGAGCCTCTCCGTAGTGACCACGAGCAACACTTCTTACAACTTGCCTTTCGTATGTATTTATTTAGGAGTGACGAACCAAGACGGATCAAGAACACAAGATTAGGGCCGCTACAGTCGTCCAATGTCTAGTGATTCGGTTAGAATTGATGTTTAAAAGGGAGGTATCCTAGCTTCCCCAAATTACTAGATGAATGAGCATAATTAATCACTCGGCTAACATGATCATGCAACATATTGCATTAGTTAGAATGTGGCGAAATAGGCATTAGAGTCTCACGTTTGAGAAAGTGTTGTCATGTGAAAAACAGGTGGTCGGAGTCACGTGTTGAGGGAGTGTCGATGGGTGAGGGCATGCATCATTACATAAACTTCATCCTTGCATAAAAAAGAGTAGTTAGGAAGTAATTACTTTATCATTACTATATTGATTGACTTGATAACATGTGTAACTTTTTCTTTATGGAACCACAGAATTGATCGCTCACTCCTACTTTAGGACGGTGTTTTAAAACACTAACCAGACGCTAGTGTAGATGCAGGTGTTATTGATGCCGATACACTGGAGCAGGCTTTCTTAGATGAGGAGGAGGAATTATCCTATTTTCAGCTCTCGGATGGGCTAATGTAGGCCATGTACTGTTGGATAGGGAGCGTTATACATATGGGCTTAGTTGGATGTTACATTATGACATTTTCTTTATTTTTTTGGAATACTATATGTATACATTAAACCCAGTCGTGGACCCATACTCTAGAAGGAACTTCATGATATATATATATATATATATATATATGTTTTGATTTACGCATCTGCTTTAATTACATTATACCTAGAGTATGGTATGTTG
Source organism: Magnolia kwangsiensis (assembly GCA_037074715.1). NCBI lineage: Eukaryota > Viridiplantae > Streptophyta > Magnoliopsida > Magnoliales > Magnoliaceae > Magnolia > Magnolia kwangsiensis. The sequence continues at coordinate 82,053,097 of CM073585.1, read as the reverse complement.
TTTAGTATAATTCTATGCACGCTCAAATGCCTAATGTGAAAGAAATCAGAATATTGGCTTCCATAAAACATAAGTGATGTTCGAAATCTCGGGAGTCAAGCCTTGCTCGACCCTCGAAATTCAAGGCATTACAAGTTGGTATCAGAGCATGAGTTTAGGATTAAACTGGACCGTGGGCTATTGACTCACCACAATGCATTTGCTGACATAGATGGGGGCGCTAAGACTTAGCGACGTTAAGCTCTAGGACCAAACCTTAAGCCGTCTTGAGTGATTGTACTTTAGCTCAAAAAATTGACCTTAAAAAGGGTTAAATTAAGGGAGAATAGTTATGATAATGGTAGAGTCAGGGTCTAAAAGACACTGAGAGGTGTTTCAACCTGAACTTAGGCGAGAACTCATAAATTAGGTATCTTAACCCGATGTAATAGGGTTAAGTAATTAAAGTAGCTCGTCCTACCCCAAAATCATATATGGTGCATCTGATAATTCATTTCGGTTTAGGAGATATGTCTATTTTAAGTTCTAATGGCCCAGATCATTTTCACTTTCAATCAGCCATTTATCTAGCTAACCTTGATCATAGGATGGAAAAAATAAAGTCAGATTTAGGATAATGGGAAAGAATAGATTAAGAAAAATCTAATTTCGGCTTAAGCCGATACAATTTAGCCCAAATGGGCCACCGCCCACTTAGATCTGGCATTTTTGACCCATTTTAGGCCACTGCTGACTTCGACTGAGTTGTGAAATTGATCTCAACTCTGAAATGATTGAAAGATGTTGCAAGTGAGAAGAAGCGGAAGTGTAGAGTAAGAAAAATCTAACTTCGGCGTACACCAATAAAATTTAGCCTAAATGGGTCACTGCCAACTCAGATCTGGCCACTGTCTTCGATCTAGACCTTCAAAGGGATGGAGATGGTCGAGGAAATAAAAGAGGAAGAGTGATGAGCAAATTTATGTGGGATAAAAATTTCATTTAGTCCCATAAATAATTTCCTTAGATTTTTAAATCCACTACCCATGTGGGCCCCACCTTGATGCATGAGTTTGTCTATGTCATCCATCCACATCCACCATTTACACAAGACAATCTAGTTACATATGTGTACAAGTGGACAAAGTCCATTTTTTATTTGGTCTATTAATTACAATTCCATGATCCACCAAACATGATTTTTGCATAATCCAGTGTTTTTGAGTAGAAAATAATTTTTTCAAAAAAATCCCAAACATGGGATTGGATGGCTACAATACCATGAAATTTTCACACATGAAATCTTTGTATAGTCATAATGTTAATCCCACCTAATGCAACTTAATACCATTTAATTCCATGGCCAAGCACACCTCATACTTTAAAATGATCTTAGAAGATGGATGAACGGTGTAGATCTAATCATTACATTATTTTAGGGCCACCATTGTCCCAGGCAGCCACTAACACCCATCTATGGGGCCACCATTACAGTCATTGTTACGATAGCAGGGCCACCAACACCATCTCCAACCCATCTTCACCACCACCAACTCCACCAACACCCATCTATGGGGCCACCATTGTAGCCATTGCTGCAACAGTAGGGCCAACAATACCATCACCATCATCTTCATCACCACCATCATCTTCTCACCACCACCAAGGCTGCCACCGCCCCCATTCCCTCATCAAAGCAGGCGTGGTCACGCGCATTTCGTGACACCTCGCCAGGAAGGGCAATAGCCTGCGCGGCTACTACCGCATCCGCGGCGTTGCACCAACCAGAGGACAGTAGCCTGCCCGGCCACCACTAGATCCGCGCACCACCATCGAATTTCGGCCTTCCCCAAATGTTGCACATGTGGAGGCCTCTTTTGAGCTTCTAAAATCCCCAAATCCATACTTCCTTCCTCAATCATCTTAAAAACTCAACACTTTCACATTCATCTACTCAAATCCCTCTTCTCATTCTTAAAACCCATCCCAACAACTCATTCTCAATCCTGCAATCCCTATCAACCAACTCCAAAATCCTTCATTTTCTAAAGCTATTGCAAGTCATCCCTCTAACCATACACTTCAACACCGATTTCAAGTATCTAATCCCCCAAAGCATAGAGAAGATAGCCCTACTTGGAGCCATTGCTTCGTTCTTCTCATTCTCCTTGATCATTTTCCTCATGGAAAAGAGGAAAGTGGCCCCCGACAAGGTGGGGCAGAGCCGCGGTAGATGGGCAAGAAAAGGGAACAAACTGCGACTAGCGATAGCTCCAGCAAGGCAGGGCCGAGCTGTGAGAGATGCACGAAATGAAGTCACGACGATCAAGCAATAGTTGTCCCTCCTGCACATCCTAAAGTGGACCTAGGGAGGTTCCGAAATCGGAAGGTTGTGTTTAAGGTCTTCGTAGAAGAGAAGCTTTTTGGAGAGTTCGTGTTGGTTGATCACCTCTTGCACAACGATTGAGCGCACATATTTGAGGGTACTTACTAGTCCGATGCGGGTTTGGTAAAGTCCTTCTACACCCTAATTCGTAAGCCTAGCACTGACCCTTTAGGATTCGACATCTCATTCGGTAGACAATCAGTCTCTATTAATGTGGAAGCCATCTCAAAGATCCTCGACATACCCCTAGGGAAAGTGTAAGACCCGTATCTTAGTCCGTACTGATTCGTAGACTTCCGCGGTCTTACCGGTCGAATTCCAGTAACCTTCGACCCTTAACCGATACTTACGCACGACCCTGATTCGTATGCCGTCAACCCGTATCGACTCAACCCAAGACCATTACCATAGTGACCGCGCCGTCACTGCGGTTCCGATGCCATGACTCGCGCGCCGAGGCGATACCTTGGTCAAGAGATGTGGGCCAACGTTCGGTGTGAGAAAAATGCCGCGCGTTACGAAACTCAAGAGAATCTCTATGAGGTGTCACATCAATCCCATCAATCAATCAATCTCATCACATCACATGTCAAGTATATGTCAAGTACACATCACCTTTCACCCATACCCAAGCAACCACAAAAGTCCAAAAGTTTCTTACAAGTTCATGCTTTTCTTACACAAAAGGCCACCAAAGTCAAAAGGTGTCTTACACACCCATCTCTCTCCCATCCATCACTCCATCACCCCATCACCTCACACCTCCTTACAACTCTCTCTCATTTCAAACCCATTCCAAGCAACAAAGAAAAATCCATACGTCCAAGCCTCTCCCCACTTCTCTCAAACTTCAAGTGTGGCCCACCTCTCCATCTCAAGATCTCCCATCCTAGCCATCCATTTCTCATCTCCTCCATTAAAATCAAAGCTAAGGAGCTAAGGAACCCGTAGGAACAAGAAGATCAGACAGAGGGTGCTAGATACTAGTAATTTTTCATGTTTCTAAGATGGGCCAAGTGAGGCCAACCGATCAATGGTTTGGATCTCACTTGGGACCCTAAGGTGTGGCCGATGGCCTACTTGGATCATCATGATCATTCCATAATGGGGACATTCTCCATGGACCCCATCATGATGTTTATTTTATTGCATTAGGAATCTAGACCGTCCATATTGGTGGGGAAATGATCCCCACCGTTGATTTTCGATTTAGGTGGTCCCATGTGTAAAGGGACCCATTTGATTGTATGATTTCTTCAAGGGAGGGCTCATAGTGGCGGAGCCCTCCATCACAAGCGTGTCCCACTCTCCATCTCTCTCTCCCTTTTTATTTCATTTTATGGGATTATAATGGGATTGTGTGGCTTATTTGAATGGACCCCACCATGAGGCTTATATTCTACCCAAATCATCAAGTGTGGCCCACTTTGTGTGCGATGTATCCACACTATTTTTCATGAGGTGGCCCACCTAATCAGGGCCCACCTCAATGTAATTTTTTTAAAAATATCCAACCGTCTAGCGTCTGGGATGCTGGACGTCTCTGCCAAAAATATAAAAAACTCAAAAGAAGCTTGAGTTCTTTAAAGCTTTTGGGGTGGTCCTCTCATAGGCCCCACCTTAGTGTATGTATTAAATCCACGCCGTCCACCTCATTCCCTGGGTCATTTTAGGCGTTGAGCCAAAGAATGAGGTCAATCTGATGATCAAGCGGGCCATACTTTTTAAAACGGTGGTTTTCACCGTTTATAAAACATTTTAAAATTTCTTCAGGCCAAAAATATTCAACATTGGACTTGATGGACTTGTCATAGCCTGTAGAAGCCAATGGACGGGGTGGATCTACTTGATGTGGGCCTCAGATGCGAAAAACCCCCAAAAAAGTGGTTTTCAATATTTTTTTTAAAATAGCAATGAGGCAGAGCCTCCTCTTTGACGTGCTGTAGCAGCAGCTGCACGCTGCTGCGTGCAGCGTTTGGGCGGGCGGACGTCAAGGGCCCACGGCCCTGCATGTGGTCCCCACCGTGATGTTTATTTATCATCCAACCTGTCCACGAGGTGGGCCATCCCCAGCAGTGGGCCCCCTCCAAGTTTCAGCTCCATCTAACACTCAGGTGGCCCACGCTGCTGAAAACAATGGGATTGAACCTCTGCCATTGAGACTCTTTTGGTGGGCCACAGAAGTTTTGGATCAAGGTGAAATTTATGTTTTCCTTTCATTCAGGTCCGTGTGACCTTGTCAACAGGTTAGATGGAAAATATACACTGTGGTGGGCCCCACATGGGACCCACAGTGATGTATGCGTTTTATATCCACCGTCCAGGCTGACGGTGGAAGCCCACCATGATATTTGTGTTCTCTCACCGTCCAGCCGACGATGGAGCTGGGGCCCACGGTGATGCTTGTGCTTTATTTACACTGGCCAACCTCAGTGGACCCCACCATGGTACGTGTGCAGCATTCAAACCGTCCATCCACTTGGAAATATCATTTTAAGGCATGAGTTGAAGAATGAGCCCGATCAATGATCAAGTGGGCCACCTATGTATGGGTTAGGCTCATTTGATTTGTATAAGGCATATGAGTTTAGGCCCATTTGATTTGTATAAGGCCTATGAGTTTAGGGCCATGTGATTTGTATAAGGCCTATGGGTTAGGCCCATTTGATTTATATAAGGCCTATGGGTTAGGCCCATTTAATTTGTATAAGGCCTATGAGTATAGGCCCATTTGATTTGTATAAGGCCTATGGGTTAGGCCCATTTGATTTATATAAGGTCTATGGGTTAGGCCCATTTGATTTGTATAAGGCCTACGGGTTAGGCCCAATTGATGCATTTAAGGCCCAACGGGTTATGACCCATTGCAATGCACATAAGGCCCATTGGTGCGGCCCATTGATGTGGCCCGCTTGACGAATAGAAAGCCCATATGATATGGCTCATTTGATGTATTTAAGGCCCAATGGGATATCCTGAGGCCCATTGCAATGTGTGATCCCAATCTAGTTCATGATATTCACTACGGGTAACGCCTTGGGAGTAATGTTGGTTTGGTGTCCACATTACAAGTTTAATGTTGGTTAAATGTCCGTATTACAACTCTCCCTAGGGCCCATTAATAGGCCTGTACTTTTTGTGTATAGGCCGTCTAGGCCCATCTACTTTGAAAGGATAGTGTATTATTTTATAACATGTTTACTATAGCTCCATGACTCATGATCATACGCATCATATGTATGCTTGATATGAGAGGTGACTGATCATAACATATGCTTTCGGCCAGGTTGTTTATGGGCTCCCGATTAGGCGGTGCTGCCCTACATGAGCGCACGTTACGTGCAAGGATGTGATGCATGATTGGATAGTGTGATTCATGCATCTTGCATTGTGTGATATGGTTACTATATACCCTAGCGACATCGAGGCCGTAGCCTCCACAGACCGATCGCGGTTGAAAGGATTGGATACCGAAAATCTCGTTCTACATGGGGTGCTATAGATATCCCTGGGTAAAAGTTCCTAAACCCTTATGGTACTAAGAGGTTGCTCCAACGTCTAGACCGAGTGGGTAGATGAGCGTTGAGTGCCGATTACCAGATGGCTGCGCTCTCCACTGTGTTGTGGTAGGTTGGAAGGGAGTGCGGCCTTATCCGCCCGAAAGTAGGGGGCAATGCTAGGCTGAGTTTGACCAGCTCGAGGAATGGGTCCGCTATCGACGAGTCGAGCCCGATATTAGCAGACGGATAGTGAGGTTTCTTCCACTTACCTTATTGCGTGCGATGAGGTGAAGATCTAGTTTAGAGTGTACTAGACCCCAGTGATATCCCAGATTTGAGCTATATTGATGTGTGGACATAGATGAGGATTTGTGTGCTTGAGTTACATTTTACATCGCATGGCCTTGGGATGGCCGATATCATTCATGTCTTGCATCGCATAGCTTTGGTACGGCTGATGGTTTTCATGGATCTATCTGCATATTCCGCATCACTCTGATATTGCATGTTCATATTACTACCTTGCGCACACACTTTCACCACCCTCTAAGCTTTCTATAAGCTTATGCACGACCGTTAGGTGGAGGTGACGTTGGGGCGCAGCAGCGCTGAGGCAGGAGCGCTTTGCAGATCATTTTGGAGTTTTTATTCTTCATCATTGTATTTTCCTTTATGCTCATTGTACTTGTAAAGTTTTTGATCATAGTGAAAATGTAATGGAGTTTTTGGTTGTTGTTTGTGGGTTATGCCTTTGGTTATGCTTATTACGAATTAAACTGACGTTGAAAATCCTCCTCGTAGCATCCCAGGATCGGAACCTGGTGAATGGGAGCTAGGAGCCGAGAATGAGGTTTTATGGAAGCTGTCGGCGCTGGATTCGGCGATCGAGAATTTTGTGAGCTCGGTCTCGAGTTTGGGGCGTGAAAGAAAGTGCATATTAATGAGAAGAACTTGAAGAAGAAACAGAGTCGGGACGAGCGCGTGATGCACTTGTGTGGTAAACTAGTTGAGTGGAAACGCGATAGTACTATACATGCTTTAGACTTACTAACGTCGTACTGATTGCTCCACCACATTTGCACGTACAATGTATATCCAAGGACGAGCAACCATACTGAGTGCATCCGTTACATGATCGGATTCCTTTACTAAGTGAGCTAAGGAGTGCAAGTGTGCCTCCCTACCATCGTACTTGCCCAAATCGTAAAAGTGGCAACGTCAACTCGAAAAGATATAGGACTTCCATTTGGTCGTCTGATTTGTCGGATCACTCGTAAGTACGTGGTCAGAGGATCCAATCGGGACACTAAACCAGTGAAAGTCATCGACAAAAACACGCTCAACCGCATGAAATTGGGCTCAAAACAGAAAATGGCTGGGTACGAGGAGTTTGGGGATAAAGTGGATAAAGAAGAAGAAGAGGAAGAGAGTGAAGAAGGAAGCGAAGAAGAAACTAAGGCTGGGAAGGGAGGAACAAGAGAAGAACCGCTTGCCCCACAGGAGATGCGAGAGCGCATGGATGCGTTTGAGGCCCGGCTCGACAGGCAGGAGAAATTGATCAAGAAATTGTACCGCATAATGAAAGCTACCTTGTGCTGCGTACAGAAGGAGAGAGCACCCCCTCCCTCGCCTGACTCCGAGGGCCAGTAGGACCCAACCCTAGTTACCGTAGGCTTATTAGGATTAGAGAAGCTATTACTCCTTTCTTTCTTGTTGCTTACATATGTTAGTTTGATGTAGTTGCAGTTTCATATTCTTCCTATGTTATGTATGCGGGAGGTCTTTGTTACGTCAATTTTGTCGGTCGATGTAATGTAAAGCCTCATATTGTGAATGAAATGTTGTAGTTAACAAATTAGTACGAATAGATGATTGAGCACACTAAAACTTGTGGTGATTAATTGTCTCATGGAAGTCAGTCACATATGTATTACCGTGTGATATCATGTAACTCCTTAGCCATACCTAATGTGCCCTATGTTGAATATAGGGAATGCCTCCTGAAAGTAATCAGAATATGATATGTCTTGCATATGGTGGATTGGTTGAGGGGGCCCCTCCCCTGAACGATGGCCAACAGGGCCCTAGCTTGGGTCCAAATAGTGAGACAATGCCGGACTCACAACCGGCCACCGGCACTATGGAGGGGCCAATGCCGAATGTGCCACTGATTCTAGGCCAGAACCATGCCTCTTCTTCAGCTCCACCTATACATCAAGTAGCCCCACCCCTAGATATGATGGGACAGATGTTGCTCTTAATGCAACAACAACAACAGGTCTTAGCAAAGATAGTGGCGGCCATTACACAGAACATGAATGTGGCCCTGTCACGCCCCAAACCCAAAAATCAGATTCACATGAATCCCGATTACCGAATCCGGTGCCGACAGCCTCCGTAGTGCCCCATTCTCGGCTCCTGACAATCCAATGCCAGATTTCGATCCTGGGATCATACAAGGAGGATTTTCAGAATGAATTTTGTTTTTGTAATGGAGCATAACCACAAGCATAACCAAGTCACAAAACAACATCACCACATATCCACTATATCAAAAACTTTAAGTACAATTCGAAAAGAAAAATACAAGGTAATCAAAAGCTCCAAAAGGTCCTGATATGCACTCCTGTCTCAGCGCTGTTGCCGTCCAACGCTACCTGCACGCAACTATTGTGCATAAGCTTACAAAAGCTTAGAGGGTGGCGTAAGTGTGTGCGTAAGGCAAACGCCAAGTGTGCAGTATCAAAACAATGCGAAGTATGTGGTAAGTCCATAGAATCAACCATGCCAAAGCTATGCGATGAGATATGAGTGTCATCGGCCACACCGATACAATGCAAGGCCTATATAGCCGAATGTCATATGTGAAATGCAATCCAAGTAAGTCGGTACTCCTCAAGTACGTATATCAGTATAGTTCCTCTCTGGATATCACCGGGGTCTAATACACTTCGCAGTGACTGCCACCTCCCTAGCTGCGCAGTCAAGCAAGCGGAAAAGACCTCACTATCCGCCTGACCAGTAGTGTGCCAATACCTACCCGGCTCGTCGATAGCGGACTCATTTGCGAGCTGGTCAAACTCAGCCTTGCTTATACCCCCCTCACTCAGGCGGATAAGGCCACACCCCCTTCCAACCGACCACGACACAGTGGGAGACGCGGCCTACTGGTATTCGGCACTCGGGCGCTCGTGTATCCACTCGGTTTAGACGTTGGAGCATCTCCTGGTACCAAAAAGGTTCTGGGACTTTTACCCAAGGACATCCTAAGTGCCCATAGTGCTAGAATAAGTATTTTTGGTATCCAATACGGCCACCCACGATGTACCTGTGGAGCTACGGCCCTGATGTCGCTAGGGCGTGCAGTGATCAAGTCACACGTATGCGAGATGCATGAATCACGCTGTCAAAACATGCAGCAATCCAGCGCATACTGTGCAATCATGTGGGGCACTCAGTCACATAACGAGTCCCGTAAATGGTCTGCCCAATGGCGTATGTTATGATCAGTCATTACTCATATCAAGCATACATATGATGCGTATGGGCATGAGTCATGAGATTATACTAAGCATGTTATAAGGCAATGAATAGCAACGGGTATGGACCTATCAATGGGCCCTAAAGAGAGTTATAATGCGGATATTTAACCAATATTGTATATACAATGTGGACGTCAAACCAACATTGTTTCCTAGGCGCGTCTTGCCATAAATATCATTTCACGAACCATGAGAAACATGCATTATAATGGACCCTAAGGACATCCGTTGGGCCTCGATCCCTGGGCCTTAGATATATCAAATGGGTCGTATTACATGGGCCTCACATTCACCAAATGGGTTACATTAATGGGCCTCCCCAATGAGCCTTATGTACATTGCAATGGTCAATAATCCATGGGCCTTGAAATACATCAAAGTGGCCTCACAACTTGGGCCTTGAAATATGTCAGATGGGCCTACACACATGAGCCTTAAATATGTCAAATGGGCCACTCCATTTGCGCCCCATACACATCAAATGGGCTTGATCCCATGGGCTCTTTATGTATCAAATGGGCTTAGTCCAATGGACCTTGCATATGTCAAATGGGCTTAGTCCCATAGGCTTTGGATATGTACCAAAGTAGGTCTCAATGAATGATCATAATTAAGTAAATTGTGGGCCCTAAACACACACCAAGGTGGGCCCATTTGAAACATAGATCTGCCTCATTTTTTTTAGCTCATATCATGAAATGAGCTCTCAAAATAGGTGGACAATATGGATGTAGAACATGCATCATAGTGGGGGGGTGGGTCCACATGGAGGCCCACCATCACACATATATAATACAGTATATATATATACAATATCATATGTAATATAATATTATATATATATATATATATATATATATATATATATATATCTACACATATGCACACACACACACGCATACACACACATGTGCACTCACACACATGCATACACACACACACGCGCGCACTCACACACCTGCATACACACACACACACGTGCACTCACACATATACATACACACTCACACGCGCACTCACACACCATCCCCTGGACGGTGTGGATACAACATACATTCAATGGGCTTCACCGTCCGTGCGGACGATGGAGTCAGGCACGTACATCACTGTGGGTCCCATGTGGGGCCCACCATAATACTTACATGCCATCCGACCCGTCCAGTAGGTCACACAGACCTGAATGAAGGGTAAAAATAAATATCAGCTTGATTCACAACTGCTGTGGGCCCTAAAATAAGTTTCAATGGTAGAATTTAATTCACACTGTTTCTTATGGTGTGGGCCACCTGAGCTTTAGATTTGTCTGAAACTTTGAGGGCGGCCCACTGATCTGGGAGCCTACCTGGTGAACGGGTTGGATGGAAAATAAACTTCAAGGTGGGGTCCACACGGTCAGCCGTGGGACCCCCTGCGTCCGCCCACCGCCCTGGCGCAGGCGCTGCCTGCGCCTCTACAGCAGCAGCGTCTGCTGCCTCTTTTGCTGTTTTTTTTTTTTTTAAATCGATTTCTTGTGGTTTTTCCTGTGTAGGTCCCACTTCAAATAGATCCAATCCAGCCATTGGATTCCCCAGCCCATAACGAGTCTATCAAGACCAATATCGGCCATTTTTCAGCGTGTAATAAGGATCTGGTAAGGTTTCAATGGTAATTGTAATATTTTTGAAACCATGGCCCACTAGATACCCGGATCATCCTCATTTTTCGGCTCAACGCCTAAAATAAGTCGGAGAAGGGGATGGACGGCTCGGATTGTGTACATACATCAATGTGGGACCTACTTGAGTGATGCAGTCCAATGGCTTACAAAAAAATCAAGCCACTATCTGTGTTTTCCTTTTACGTCCAGCGTCCAGACGCTGGACGTTCCATTTCTTTTCTTTTCTTAATTTTTTTTTTTGTAGGTGGGCCACCACAAAATGGGTGATGCATCTAAGATGGGCCCCACTCATGGAGGGCTTGGATAAAATACATATCTCATGTGGGGCTCATTCAAGTGGGCCACATGGCCTCATCAACATTCAAGAAAAATAAATAAAAAATGAGAGGGAGAGAGAGAGAGAAAAGTGGGACACACGTGTGATGGAGGGACCCCGATACTATGGGCCCTCCGTTGCAACCATCCAATCATACATCAAAGGGTCTCATTGCATATGGGCCACCCAAGTAAAAGATCAACGGTGGAGATCCTTTCTCCACCGAAATGGATAGTCTAGATGACCATTTATGTAAAGAAATTAAACATCATGATGGGGTCCATGGAGAATGGCCCCATCATGGATTGATCTTGAAATTAAAGTGGGCCATTGGCCACATTTAGGGTCCCAAAATGAGATCCACACCATTGATCGGTGGGCCTCACTTAGCCCATCATAGAAATATAAAAATCTAACTTATGGAAATACCCACCACTTAATCTTCTTGGTCCGTTGGATAGCCGGTCTCCTAGAGCTTCACTTTGATGGTGGAGATGGGAAATGGATGGCTAGGATGAGAGATTTGGGATGGGAAGTGGGCCACCAAAATCACACTTTCTCTTGGGAAAAATTTGGACGTGGGATGCTCTCTTGGTTGCTTGGGTTTGGTGTGAGAAAAGAGAGAGAGAGAGAGAGATGAGATGTAGGGAGATGTGAGGTGAGTGATGGGGTGATGGTTGATGGATGTGAGTGATGGGTGAGGTGATGTGTTAGTTGACTTGGGTGGTTGCTTGACTTGTGGAGAAAGGAAGCATGGGTGTTTGTACTTGACATAAAGTGATTGATGGGTGATTGATTGATGAGATTGATTTGACACTTTGTAGAGATTCTCTTGAAATTTGTAACACGCGGTGTTTTTTCTCGAACTGAACGCGGGTCCGCATCTGATCGTTTAGGTATCGGATCGGTGCATGAGTTGTGGCGTTGGAACCGCGGCGACGGTGCTGTCGCAATGATACAAGTCTCGGATTAAGCTGGCTCAAATGAATAGGATACGACTTACGGTCGTGCGCAACGTCAACTACAGGTCGCGGATTGTCGGAATTTGATGAGAAGGATCGCGGGAAGCGACGGAACAGTACGGATTATGATACGGGTCTTACAAGCCCCATCGGTGCAACATGTGTAGGCTTTCGGGATAACGGCCGCATGCGGGCTGTTTAAGCATTTTCAACACCTTCGTCCTTCCACATTTGCAGCTACCTATCGGCTCGAGGAGGCTGAGTATTGGCTCAACCGAATATCCAAGATGATAAGGCCATTACACAGCTCCGAGGAAAAGCAGGTATAACCTGTCACCCACAGTTTCGAAAAGGAGGCTGGCATATGGTGGGACAATGTTATAAGGACCGTTCCTGTAGGATTTGTGTGGTCATAGGATGAGTTCGAGACACGCTTCCACGAGAAATACTTCTCTCTCACTTATCGCAATGAGAAAGATGAAAAATTCTTCCACCTCAAACAAGGAGGAATGACAGTGGCAGAGTATAAAAATCGCTTTATAAAGCTATCTAGATATGCTCTTCTGATCATGGCTAATGAGAGTGCGGTGATTTTCTGAGGGTTTATGGTCTGACATCCGAACCAAGATGTGTTGTGCTAGCATTCACACGTATGACGAGCTAATGAACATGACCCTGCATTTGAGTAGGACGTTGAGCGAGTGTCCCGAGCAAGCTTACTAATGAGCCCGAGGCCTAGGGACGAACTATAGACTCAGCTGCTTCTCGAGAAGAGGCCGCGTGCAAGCTTACCTCCGAGGTTAATGGCTCCATCGGCCCAATAAAGGCTGTCCAATTGCGTGTGTTCCTATTGCGGTAGAGTGGGTCACATTGACCCCTTCTACTTCACCAAAATGAGGGATAATGGCTACGCACCACCCCAAAGGATCGCCAACCCCCACACTCTATTTCAACCCCTCCTTTGCGAGTCGTGGTACCAGCACAACAATTCAATCGGCCTCCTGCATTTCGAAATAGGCCGCCCCAACGGCCTGTGACCGCACCACATAATCGTTCGCAACAGGCTTGTGTACATGCACTTACCGTTGAGGCAGCTAAATAAGCGGTTGCTGTACCACTAGCATTTGAAGTCACTACCACATCTAAGGTACACCTATGTTTCTTTTAGTAGACACTGGGTCCACTATTTCTTTGATATCATGCTCTACAGTCAAGTGCATAGGGTTGGATACTACTCCTATGACTGGGGTGAGGTTCATCGCCATGGCAGGGACCTTCTTGGACGCCACCGAACTCTGTAAGGGTTGCCCTATAAACTTAGGGAGCAGAGTGGTGCACATAGATCTGATTGTAACTAAGATCTACCATTACGACGTCATCCTCGGCATGGATTGACTCACTAGGATGAAGGTGGAGATTGACTGTGAGACTAGATTGGTGACCGCCCATGGGCCTGACCTTCCCTATAACGCCCCATATTTTCAGGACCCAAGTATATGACACATTTTCTAAAAACTCGAGTGTTAACCTAAAAAGAGCCAAATTTTATATATAATCATTTTCTTTTATTAGAGTTAGTAGATAAGCATAGAATGGACAAGTCAGCATGAAGGGAAATTTTCATTTACATTTAGAATATACAAGAGGCTGCCCATAATGACTTATACAAACTAATATCTCTATATTAACAACATAAGATTTATAAAATTCAATACATGAGAAATGTTAAAATGCATTCAAACATAAGCCGTAAGGTCGCATAGCTTCTCTTGACAGGTACAACCATGCGTCCTTGACAATTACACCCGGCTCCTTATCAGTCTAATACTGAAAATTACTTAAGCCACCTGTGTTACCTGTACAGTTATATATTTAATGGATGAATGTCCAACTCAGTGTGAATTCCCTCAAAGATTACACATCGGTGAATTTGGTAAGCATAGAAAAATAAGAAAATAATCCAAAATAGGCTAGATGCAGTTTTATTAAAACGCATGGATGTATGAATACACATCGCATCAGGGATACTCATCCGTGCAGACATTTGGCTCGTCACCCATGCAATCATCGACCTGGGAATGCTCATCCAGTCGGACTTGGTCTCGTCACTCAAAAACAGGCTGATAATCGATGGTCTAGGAGCTAGCGAAACAATACCCCGATAAGCCTAGGGCACATGCTATAACATCCAGAATTAACCACCCGTCATCGCCAATATGATATAAATTCGTAATTAGCCAAGCCATTATTAGTCCAATTACAATCAGCCAGTTTAAATAAGCTCAAGTTCATTACGGGGGCTTGTCACCAGCGTAGACCGACAACCCAGGCATAGTGTCTCATTCCACCATCCCTAACTCATGAGGTTACCACCTTAGGATGTTTAATGGAACTTAATCGACTAGTGACCAATCATATTCAGTATATGGGGCTTACTATCGCATGGTTGCACAAATAAAACGTCGAACCCATTAGGGCAAATACTAAAACAAAGCCACGTGGGGCGAAACTAAGCCACATAGGGCAATGATTAAAAGTAAGCCACGTAGGGTCAATATTAAAACCATACGATAAGAAACCGTCCTTAAAAATCATTGAATACAACAACTTTGGATGGTAGGCCCACATCAATGATCAATTTAAACCACTACTCAATAACCACTAAGTCGAAGGTCCATTACGATCACAACCAGTCCAGTTACATCCCTAGTATGGATGTACATTCATAGGTGGAAGTTTTCCACTAATATACCAGCTTAAGTTCTATAAGCAATTTACAATTAATCCACGAGTATGAAATAAATATGCAGAATAAACATTAAGCATGCAATATAGTAATTCAATTCCAATAATTAATGTATACGATTATAAAATAGAGATAACAATTATAAATTAAAATAAAAACTATACTTAAGCTAATGGAAAAATGGAAAGCTCAAGAGAAAGAATCAGCACCTCATTTGTCAAGTCGCCCACTGGTGTTGTTAGGAAACGCGTGTGCCATTAGAATCAAATCATACCATACATTATAAAATTGTACGCTTAGACACAAGCTTAACACACTATTTATGGTTAAAGTCCTAACCTAGCGGTTGTATTACCCTAGTCTAGGGTTTTGATGTAGGGCTTAAGGTTTTCATCCTAGGGTTTAGTTCTATGAGTAGAACTAGGATGTATGAGCAGCTTAAATACAATATAATAATAATATGGATAGTTATACTTTAACATTAATGACATAACTAATATTTGTGTCCATGGTAATAATTAGTATTATAATTGTAATAAATAGTATAACCTATTATTAAAGATAATATTTTCAAGTGATGGACACCATGCTAATATTATTAATGGTAGTTTCATCCATAATAACTAATATTAGTGTAACATGTTAAATAGTAATCATCCTAATTGATCATTAATAATAGAATTATAAATGATGATAACAACAGCACTAATTAATACATTGTAGTATTTATTTAAATTTCTAATAGTGATATTAATAACAAAAGTAAATGATAAATCTAATTGATGAAAAGAGGTGACAAACGTCACCTTTTCCCCATCTTTTTCCTCCTTTCTCTCTAGTTTCTTTCCTTCTTCTTCCCCATATTTTCCCTTTCCTTTGCTGGAATGTCCATCCATACCTAGACTAGACCCAAGCCTAGTTTAACCCAGCTAGACTCGGTGGGTTCCAGCCGAGTTGACTTAGCAGTGACTCGGGATTCAACTCCCTCTCCTCTTCTTCCCTTCTCTTTCCTCTCTTTTCTCCCTTCTTTCTTCGTTCACCAGACTTTTCCAACAGGTCTGCTGGACCAGAACCCAACTTACCTCACGTCTTAGCGAGTTGAATCCGTTCGACTCGGTTCGAGTTGAGTTAGTGCATTCATGCACTCTCTCTCTCTCTCTCTATCTCTCTTCATCTTTCTTTTATTCCTTGTTCTCTTCTTTTCTTTTCTTTTGCTGGATGTCCACCATCCCTGGATCAACGACTCCACTTGAATGAGTCCCAGGTGCGGCAGCTTGGTGCAGCAGTGACTCCCATGCTGGCCCGGCGACTTGGGTGGGCCGAGTTGATGCCATACAATGCATGCACGCACTTTCTCTCCATTCTTCTTTCTATTCTCTCAGCACCATCACTAGATTGGTGAGAGCCTGATAACAGCATCTTGAACCGGGTCTGATTCAGCTTGGAATGGTGGGGAAGATAATGGTCGTCAATGGCAGATTCCCACACATAGCTCCTTTCTTCAATCCGTCTTTGAGGGACAGTCCCTAGCAATGTAATGAAGCTTGTAGATGTCGGAACCCGAAGGTTCGATGGCATTTTCCTAATGGGTTTAGAGGGTGAAGGGGTGGGGCCGTTTTCCTCCAACAGCAGCAACAACGAAAGGAGGGGTGTTCTTGTTGGATTTACTCCCTCTCCCAGGGTTGCCCTAGTAGGTCATAGACCATTGGATGGAGAATGGATGGCCCAGTTCACACTGGTTCGAAATCGTTTCAAGATATGACTTGTAAGGCCGAAACCGGCCACAGTTTTGGTTTCCCATGGGCGAGAATCCTCTCCCACGTGGAGAGCCATTGGATGGTTGAGATTGGCTCACTCCAATGGCTGAGATCCATAAATCTAGCCTCATGGGGATTGCCAGCATGGAGCTTTCCGTTTTTTATTGTGCCCACACGCGTGTGATCCAAGGAGTGGGTCAACCATCATTTTGGTCGCCCCTACTTTCCAAATGAAATGGACGGTTTAGATTAGGCATATGCCCGATCGTGGTTGGCCACGATGCTCACAAATGGATGTTGTTGTCCGTTCGAATTTTGCTGGCGGGAACATAGGAGAAAGTTCCCTTTTTCGAGTGCATGCATATGGTGTACACACCAAACACAAAGGTGGGGTCCACAAGAGGTTCGGGCTAAATCTACTTCGTTCATTTGTTTTATCATCCCACACTAGGCCCAACCCAAAGAATAAGGCAAATCCAAGTCTTAGGTGGGCCATACTAGTCAAATTAATATCTTTTATTGTCGATCGAGTAACTCCAACGGTCGGATTAGCCCCGATTCGGCCATCAATGGTCAAAATGTCCCACGGGATCATTTGTGTGTCTAAGCATACCATCATATGTTATTATTTAAATAATATATAAATTTTAATTTTTTATTTTAAACTCTTATTATTATTATTACATGAAAATGTATACACACACACACACACACACAAACACACATCTATATATGTATATCATAATCATGTTGTGGGCCCCATGGAGGTATTTTAACAAATCAATGTTAGTTAGGGTAGGGGATTTGAAGTGTGGTCAATCACCAAGTGGCCACACCACTGAATTCCAACTTAAATTGTGAGTGTCCCTTGCTCCAATGGCTAATTCTTTTCTAATTCAAATCCTTATTGGTCTTAAGGTCTCTTATAACTACCTGGTTGAAACTCATCGGTGAAATTCGTCAGCATGTGGCATATAATGAAATTTAATGGTGGACTAGCCTGATGGAGCTATGTAGACTTGATGTGCTTTGGATCTTGTGACTTTGATCCCTAATTTACTTTATTAGAAACTATCTATTATTATCATTATTTCTTTTACTTTATTATTATTTTCATTATTATTCCCCTTATGTATGCACGCATTTTTAATCATGTTGCGGGTCCCACTCCATAGGTTATTAAGACTATTTGTCTTAAAATTTTACATTATTATATTATTATATTACCTTTATATGTGCATATATAGATATTGTATTCATTTATTGTTTATTAATAATATTATTATTATCTTGTGTGACTTTCCTTTGAGTAGAGTCGTCAATGGATTGAATCATGTCCTAGTGGTCATGAATCCAATACCAAATGCAACCTTACAGTCGATTTTACAATCAAATGGCCAATTAGGGAAAATCGGTCGTTGGATTGATCAATGAAATGTTGTGATCGATCTACAGTTTACCTAGGGAGTCTTTAATGCAATCGTATGGTCTATCTTGAATAGCTACTACGTCTTTAACTATTTAAGAGATTAATATCCTGAAATAAGTTCTGTAATTACGTGATAGCCCATCTTAAGGATCAATCTAATGGAGAGCTCAATTTATATGTGAATCCCACTCCCAACGGTCAGGTGACCTAATATAGGGATGAAGTTTGTACTAATTGGTCAAATGAGTAGATTGTGGGCCACTAGATGTGATGCATAAGGTGAGTCACTTGTGTCTCCACACACGTGCAAACAAATCTAGATTTTCATGGTAACACCTGAGTACCAAAAAGTATGAGGTGTTACATTTCCATTTCAGGTCAGTCATCCCTTCCGGATCCGTTGTTATGCTTCCCTATTAGAGGATTATGATGGTCCGTTACTTGGGGCCACGCCAGTAGTCCAAGATTTCACAGATGTGTTCAGGATGATCCCTGAACTACCTCATCAACATGAGATTGACTTTACTATTGACCTCATGTCGGGCGCAACACCCATCTCCTTGCCGACGTATCACATGCTTCCATATGAGATGGAGGAATTGAGGAAGTAAATCGATGGTTTGTTGGACTCAGGTTTCATACAACCGAGCGTATCTCCTTGGGGAGCTCTAGTATTGTTCGTGAAGAAGAAAGATGGATCACTACAATTGTGTATAGATTAACGCAGGCTAAACCACATTATAGTGAAGAACAAGTATCCTCTGCTCTAGATAAATGACTTGTTTGACTAATTGAAGGGGGCCCAGTACTTCTCCAAGATAGACTTGCAGTCCGAGTATCATCAATTGTGCGTTAGAAAAGAAGACATAAAAAACAGCTTTTAAGACTAGCTTCGGGCACTATGTGTCACGCCCCAAACTCAGAAACAGGGCTCACAAAATTTTCGATCGTCGAATCCGGCGTCGACAGCCTCCGTAGAACCCCATTCTCGGTTCCCGGTGCCCATTCATCAGATTTCGATCCTGGGATGCTAAAAGGAGGATTTCAAATTTGATTTGATTCGTAATGAGCATAACATAAGCATAACCCATGAACAATAACCATAAGAACACCATCACAAAATTCACTATGATAAATTTTTTTACGTACAATGCGTTGGAAAGGAAAATACAAGATAGTGACAGTAATAAAAACTCAAGAAGCTCGACTGTACGCTCCAACGATGGCGAGACTAATGCTGTGTCCTGGCGTCACCTGCACGCATCAATCGTGCATAAGCTTATAGAAAGCTTAGAGGGTGGTGTAAGTGTGTGCGAAATATAAGTGTGCTAAAAATGCAGGGTCAGAGTAATGCGGAATCATGCTGATGAATACATGAATGCAATCAGCTATACCAAGGCTATGCAGTGCAAGATATGAATGCTATCGGCCATATCCAGACCATGTGATGAGAGATGCAACTCAAGCATGTCAATCCTCATCATATATCAGTACAGTTCTCATTTTGAATAATCATCGGGATTTAGTACACTCCAAATGGCACTGCCGCTCCCCAAGCCGCACAGTCCAAGTGAGCGTAAGAAACCTCACTATCCGCCTGACCAATAGTTTGTCAATACCTATCTGGCACGACGATAGCGGATCCATTCACGAGCTGGTCAAACTCAGCCTAGTATTGCCCCCTACCCTCAAGCGAGTAAGGCCACTCCCTTTCCAACCGACCACGACACAGTGGGAGACGCTGCCTCCTGATAATCATCCCTCGTGCGCTCATACATCCACTCAGTCTCGACGTTGGAGTCATCCTCTGGTATATCCAGGGATATCTATGGCGCCTGTATGCTAGAACCAAACATTTTCGGTATCTAATCCAGCCACCCACGATGTGTCTGTGGAGGCTATGGCCCTGATGTCGTTAGGGCATACAATAATCATAATCACACAAATGAAAGTACATGAATCACTCTACCAGACATGCAACAATCCTGCACGTACCATGCGCTTATGTAGGGCAACTCCGCCTATCAGGGAGTTCATAAACAATCTACCCAAAGGCACATGCTATGATCAGTCACTCCTCATATCAGGCATACATATGATGCATATGATCATGGATCATGGATCTATACTGAACATGTTATGTGGTGATGGGCCCTGTGCATAACTAAGATGGGCCTAGACGGCCTTTACACTAGAAGTATGGGCTTATCAGTGGACCTCAGGGAGAGTGACAAGGCAGACATTTAACCGACATCATCCTGACAATGTAGGCATCTAACCATCATTGCTCCCAAGGCTCAGTTCACCTTAAATATCATTAAATAAATCGTGGTGGAATCACACATTGTAATGTGCCTTAGGTACATCCCATTGGGCCTCAAATACATCAAATGGGTCGTATCTGATGGGCATTATATTCATCAAGTGGACCACCTCAATGGGCCTCACCAATGGGCCTTAGGTACTTTGCAATGGGCCATCACCCACGGGCCTTAAAATACATTAAAATGAGCCCAATCACATAAGATTTATGTGCATCAATGAGCCTAATCACATAGGCCTTATATATACCAAAGTGGGCCTCAACAATGGATCACAAATACGTCAAATGGGCCTCATAACGTGGGCCTATATATATCAAGGTAGGCCCCAACAATGGGCCTATAAACACATCAATTGGCCTACACACATGGGCCCATATATAACAAAGTGGGCCTCAACATTAGGCATATATACATGCCAAGATGGGCCTAAATGCATGGGTCCATATACATCCAAACGGGCCTCAATAATGGGCCTAAAAATACATCAAGATGGGCCTTAAAATAATCCCCAAATGGTTGTACAGTTTAGATGAAACACATGCATTATGGAGGGTCCCATAGGGATGGAAAGGATGGTCGACATATATGCAAAACATACCTTATAGTGGGGCCCATAGTAATGGAAGGCATGGATTACAGTACATACATCAGTGGGTCCCATGTGGGGTCCACCATAAGGTTTATTTTCCACCCAACCCATTGATAAGGTCACATGAGTTTGGGCCCACCAAAAATGTTTATTTTCCATCCAAGCTCGTTCATCTGGTGACTGAACCTAGGACCCTTTGTAATACTTATTTCCACCCAACCCAGGCCCATTGTACAGTTTATTTTTTTTTCCACCCACCTGGGCCCATATAAATGTTTATTTTCCCTCCAAACTATTCATAGGGCCACATGGGCCTAGTGCCCACTGTAATATTTATTTTTAATCCAATCTATTCATAAGGTCATGTGGACCTTGGGCCCATCGCAATATTTTTGTCACCCATGTTGTTCATGGGGCCACACGATCAGGGAGGGGGCCCACTACAATGTTTATTTGCCAAATAACCCGTTCATAAGGTTACATGGGCCAGGGGCCCATGGTGATATTTCTTTGTCATCCAACCAGTTCATAGGTCACGGTCAAGGCCCCACCATAAGGTGGTTCACAAATCCAGCTCACTCATTATGTGTGTCCCACCTGGCTGAGGGTACAGACCAAGTTTCAGCCACATCCAAATTTCAGGTAGGCCCCCCCAAGTGCTTTTATATGTTTTAGGCATGTCTTCACATGATTTTAGATGGTATGGCCCACCTGAGTTTCGTATACGGCTGATTTTTGGGTGGCCCATAGCCAGGGGGGAGACCCACCCATTGCATGGTGTTGATGTTTGAAATGCATCACGGTGGGGCCCACGGCTGGGCCATGAGCTCCAGCCAGACCGTCGGCCCGCCAGCGCTGGATGTTGTGGCGTCCGTAGCAACAACAACAATTGCTGCTTCTTCATTTTCTTTTTTTTTTTCTTTTTTTAAATAAGGAATTTCATGGTTTTTGATAGGTGGGGACCGCATCAGAAAAATCTGGTCTGACCATTGGATTCTATGGCCCCTGATCAACCCAATGAGACCAATATGTGATATATTTCTGGCGAATAGGAGAAACAGGGTAAGTTTTAATGGCAATACACTATTTCCTTTGGTATGGCCCGCCTGATTATCAGATCAGCCTCATCTTTTGGCTCAACGCCTAAAATGATCCCGAGAATGGAATGGATGGCTTGGATTAAATATATACATCAAGGTGGGGCCATGTTGAAGCGGCCCACCATTTCCTTCCCCCCCCCCCCCCCCCCCCCCCCAATTTTTTTTAGTTTGTAAGTACACACCCATGTCAGTGCACATACCCTACGTTAGCCACCACGCCCGTCCAGCATCCAAGGACGCTGGATGGCATGGATAAATACATCATCATGGTGGGTCCCACATATACGTGGCCCACCATATACATATACATATATATATATATAGATATTATTAATATATATATATATATATATATATATATATATATATATATATATATATATATATGTATCATATCACCTAAAATGTGGTGGACCACACCATTTGATGAATGGAGTAGATTTAACATGAGTTGGTGGGGCCCACTTCATTCTAGGGAAAGGGGAGAGAGAGAGAGAGGGAGAGGGAGAGAGAGATACACGGTGATAGAGAGGAGGGACCTCGCCACTATGGGCCCTCCATTGATACAACACATACATCAAGTGGGCCCTTAAAAATTAAAATAAAGGATGATCACCCACCTCTTGGCCTTCACCTTGTTCCCTTAGCCTCCTTAGCTCCTTTGCTTGACTTTTAACGGTGGTAGATAATAGATCAACGGTTGAGATGGGAGATGAATGACTAGTAGGTTTTTGGGATGAAAAGTGGGCCACACAGCTCACTTTCTCTTTTTCTCTCCTTGGAAAATTGTGGACGTATGAAGCTTGTAGGTTGCTTGAGAATTTTTAAATTTGAGAAAGAGAGAGGTGTGATGGTTGAGAGAAGTGATGGGTGATGGATGTGAAGTGTACTTGACAAGTATGGGTGTGTAAGAGAGAGGGTGAGAAAGAGTTGACTTGTGATGTTGCTTGACTTGTGGAGAAAGAAAGCATGGGTTAGTTGTACTTGACTTGATGTGTGATGTGTACTTGATTAATGGGACATCCCGTAGAGATTTCCTCGTAATTCGCAACGTGTGGTATTTTCTTTGAATTAAACGCGGGCCTACATCTCCTACCCTAGGTATCGGGTCGGTGCGCGAGTCGCGGTGTTAGAACCACGGCGACGACACGATCGCTATGATATAGGTCTCGGGTCGAGTCGATTCTGATATGAGGGACTCGGCTTAAGTTCACGTGTAAACGTCGTATACAGGTCGAAGGTTGTCAAAATTCGACCGGAAGGACCGCGGAAGAATATGAAATGGTACAATCTAGGACACGGGTCTTACACTATGAATTCCTAGTGATGCCGTTTGGACTCACAAATGCGCCGACTGTATTCATGGATCTAATGAACTGAGTGTTTTGTCCATATTTCTATCGATTTGTCATCGTATTCATAAACAACATTTTGATATACTCAAAAAGTAAGGAAGATTATGAAGAACACCTACGAGCAATCTTTGATACTCTACGACAAAATCAGTTGTTTACACAATTCCAAAAATACGAATTTCTGGGACATGTAGTTTCGAAAGAAGGAATTGCTGTGGACCTTGCCAAGGTAACCGTGGTACAGGACTGGGAGCAGCTTGGTTCAATTACAGAAGTGAGCAGTTATCTTGGACTTGTCGGCTATTATCATTTATTTATTAAAGATTTCTTTAAGATGGCCCGACCATTGTCCCAACTTACTCGAAAGGACCTTAAATTCACTTGAAATGGGAAAGCGGAGGCAGCCTTCTAAGAATTAAAGGACAAGCTGACGTCTACGCCTGTACTAATGCTGCCAAAGAAAGTTGTCAAATACACCATCTACACCGACGCCTCTCGAGTCAGATTGGGGTGTGTGCTTATGCAGAAGGAGCGATCGCCTATGCCTCTCGACAGCTGAGGAAACATGAACAAAATTACCCCACTCATGATCTAAAATTGGCGGTCATCATCTTCGCATTGAAGCTTTGGAGGCACTACCTTTATGGAGAAGAGTTCAAGCTCTTTTGTGAACATAAGAGTTTCAAATACATTTTCACATAGAGGGACCTGAATATGAGGCAACATCGTTGGATGGAAACATTGAAAGACTTCAAGTTTGAAGTCTCCTACCATCCTGGTAAGGCCAATCTTGTAGCTGATGCATTGAGCCATAAGAAAACCATGGAATTTACAGGCCCTACTGATAATAAGAGAGTGGAATATGGTGTAATTCGTGTGAGATTTTGAACAGAGACTGGAATTGAAAGAGCCATTCGAGAGTGTCGTGCACCTCCACGTACAACCATTAATCGACGATCGAATCATTGTGGCTCAGAAAGAGGATGAGCTACTGTTGAGGATGAAAGAGCAGGTAGGTGATGGTAAAGAATCAGAATGGAGGATTGACTTAGATGGAGGTTTACGATATCATAGCCACCTATGCATCCCGATCCTTCACAATCTAAGGAGGGAGGTTCTAGATGTCGCTCCCAATTCAAAAATGGTAATACACCCGAGTAGTATGAAGATATATCGGGATGTAAAGCGTTCATACTAGTGGGACAACATGAAGGCCCAAATAGCAGATTATGTATCTTGATGCGTTACATGTTAGCCAATCAAGGCCGAGCACCGCCGCCCTCGGGTCTACTTCAACTCATGCCCATAGCCGAGTGGAAGTGGGATTTCATATCTACAGATTTCATTTCTGAATTACCAAGGATGAGAAAGGGGCATGACTTTATTTAGGTAATTGTGGACCAGTTGACAAAGTCAACCCATTTCCTTTCGATTTGGGTTTCTAATTCTTCAAACGACCTTGTCAAGCTATACATCAAAGAGATAATACAACTGTTTAGAGTTCCTCTAGAGATTTTATCAGACCGAGACACACGGTTCACATTTATTTTCTGGACTTGAATCCAAGAGGTGATGGAGGTGAAGCTGAAATTCAGTACCGCGTTCCACCCTCAGACCGATGGGCAGATGGATTGAGTGAATCAGATACTTGAGGACATGTTACAAGCGTGCGTGCTTAACTTCAAGGATAACTAGGATGACTACTTCCCTTATTCTGAATTTGCCTATAACAATAGCTTCCAAGCAAGCATTGACATTGCTCCTTATGAGGCTTTATATGGATGCCCATGTCAGGCTCCACATTGTTGGGTGGAAGTTGGCAAAATGAGTTTAATTAGCCCAGACTTGGTTCAGGCGACATCGAAAAGGGTAGATATTATCAGGCTTCGACTCCTAGCAGCCCAAAGCATACAAAAGAGTTACACAGATATAAGACGGTGACATTTGAAATTCAAAGTTGGAGACCACGTGTTCCTCAAAGTTTCTCCAATGAAGGGAGTGCTCCATTTTGGCAAAAAGGGGAAGTTCGTGCTAAGATTCATTGGACCGTTTCAGATTCTCGACCGAGTGGGTGTTGTGGCATACCGTCTCGCTTTGCCCACACCACTCATAGGCATGCACAACGTATTTCACGTGTCAATGTTAAAGAAATACGTTCCCGACCCTACTCATATCATTAGTGGGAGAAAGTGGAACTAAGGGAAGATGTCACCTATGTGTTGTGGCCCACATGCGTTCTAAATAAGAGGGAACAAGTGTTGCGTATCAAGGTCATCCCACTCGTGAAAGTATTATGGACGCATCACACCAAGGAGGAAGCCACTTGGGACACGGAAGCTGAGGTTCGCAAGAACTATCCACAACTTCTCGAGGAATATGAGAAGGTACAAATTTTGATGATGAAATTTTCTTTTAAGGGGGGTGAGGTAAATTTAACATCCTTGAAAAGTCCATATTAAGACCAGAGTTCAACCATAGATGGGACCGCCTGAGGGCTATACTCGACTAGCTATCTACGACAAGGTGTATTTTAATACGTAGCATTAAAGAAATTAAGTTTGGGCCACTATTCCTACAAATGAATATAGCTAAGGATCACAAGTGCACTAGCACACCACCATCCGAAAACTCAAGAAAAATCTCGAGGGCCCACCTCTCTCGAGAGTACCCTGAAACTCCGTAAATGACCTAGATCGCACATCGGGGGTTTGTTAACCTTAAAATTATATAATAATATCCGTCTTACTAGGCTCGACGACCATCACGGGAGTCAAGCCTGAATAGTGTCTAGAAATGCTTAACTTAAGCCGAGAGATAAGTACATGAGAAGTGCAAATACTCCAAAGGAATGAGCTAAAACTTAAGTAAATTGAGTCATTCACTCTTATGCAAAGTTAAGAATTTCGGACCACCAGTTTATGACTAAACTTTATATATAAAGTAAGTAAAATTCCCTATACACATCCGTATAACCGTGACCTCGATCGAACATTCATAACCGTTAATCTGACATAGGCTTCCCACGGCCGATCTGTTTATCTGATCGTACTAAAACTGTGTCCTAGCATTGATCCATTGATAGGGAAACTATCCCATGGTATAGATGAGCCCGTGAGCCCTCCTAAGGGCCCCATTAGTCAGAAAGAGCCGCGCATAGGGTATAAGTATCATATAAAGTGGCCTTAGCGTCATTTACACACTATCTGGAGCTATAAATAGCTCCCAATTCACCCCATTTCTCCCAAAAATGAATTTGAAAACCCTAAGGTGAGAGAGAGAAGAGAAAAGAAAAGAGAAAGATAGAGAAGAAGGGAGATTGGAGTAATGCTTGCCACGAAGGAAAATCATCTTCCATCGATTCATAAGCCTAACCACCACCACTCCAGCGACTGGAACTCCTCTGACTAGGACCTAGGGTAAGTAATACAAACTCTTATAGAGATGTAGGTCTTCAAATGGGTTTTCTCCAACCCTAACTAACCCATGTGCTCGTTTAGGTAGCCAACGATCCTTCCTTGGAAACATATTTCTAGGAGCGAGTCTGAGTTGAGCGTGCTATCGAAAGGTGTGAACTATAAATGTTAGGTTGTGATTTATCAATGCTTTTATTATAGTTAATGATTTATGATTACTAATGTAGGTTTTCTTATTGTCTTAAGTATACTTATATCACTATCTAATGAATTGACGAATTGCGAGTTATTGTGTGACGTTGTGTATGTGTTCGATGAAATGCCTAAATGAATAGATTATCAAAATTTCTTATTGAATATTAACACATATGTTATGAATGTTTATTACCATGATTTTTATAGGAATAGGGCAACGAGTGTAGTCTAGGTAATTGGTAAACTCCCACGTTTGGGTGGCTGAATTAGGCTGGCCACCTTGGGTAAATTCGAAAGATACGAGTCAGACATTGACTATCGACAGTGGCTAGGCCACAAGGGGCACTCATGCGCTCCATGCTAGTTATGTTACTGTGCGCCTGTACCAATCGAAATTACCTAAAGAACCGGTTGACCTATTGTATGTTCACCATGTATGAGCGTAATTGCTCGAATCTAAGGTACGCCCCTTCACTATTGTAAAGATCCACATTTAACCATGGTACCATAATCCTCAAGACTCGTGAGCCAGGCATGGTGGTATGGAATACCGTGTTCGTGCTATCAGCCTATGCTGGGGTGACAAGCCTCCCCGTAGTGAACGCGAGCACCACTTCTTACAACTTTCCTATCGTATGTATTCATCTAAGAGTGATGAACCTATATGGATCAAGAACACAGGATTAGGGCCGCTACAGTTGTCCAATGCTTAGTGATTCGGTTAGGATAGATATTTAAAAGGGAGGAATCTTAGCTTTCCTAAATTACTGAATAAATGAGCATAATTGATCACTCGGCTAACATGATCATACACCGCATTGTATTAGTTAGAATGTGGTGAAACAGGCGTTGGAGTTACACATTTGAAGAAGTATTATCATGTGCGAAAGAAGTGGTCAGAGTCGCGTGTTGAGGGAGTGTTGATGGGTGAGGGCATGCATCATTACATAAACTCCATCCTCGCATAAAAAAGAGTAGTTAGGAAGTGATTTCTTTATATTGCCTTATCATTATTGTATTGATTGACTTGATTACATATGTAACTTTTACTTTATAGAACCACTGAGTTGATCACTCACTCTCACTCTGGGATGGTGTTTTAAAACACCAACCAAATATCAGTGTAGATGTAGGTACTGTTGATGCCGATACACTGGAGCAGGCTTTCTTAGATGAGGAGGTGCAATTCTCCTATTTATAGCTCTCAGATGGGCCGATGTATGCTATGTACCGTTGGATAGGGAGCACTAGGCATATGGACTTAGTTGGATGTTACATTACCACATTTTGTTTATTTTTTAAAAATTATATATGTATACATTAAACCCAGTCGTGGACCCATACTTTGGAAGGAACTTCACAATACATATATGTTTTGATTTATGTATCTGCTTTAATTACATTAAACCTGAAGTATGGTACGTTATCTGGTATAATTCTATACATACTCAAATGCCTAATGTGAAAGAAATCAGGATATTGGCTTCCACAAAACATAAGTGATGTTTGGAATCTCAGGAGTCGAGCCTTGCTCGACCCTCGAAATTAAGGGCGTTACACTCCATGTTGCTTTTAAAGGTCATTTCTCATAGCTCTGAGCTGATCCTTGAAATACCTCTGGAGTTCATTGATCTCAAATTGTTGTGATTGTTAAACGGGGGCCCATGCACCTTGACAGATTTGAGTAGCTTCCTCTTCATAATGATCTACCTCTCCTATGTTTTGGTTATCCTTGATAGGAGGATTTTACTGGGGTGGGGTATAGATAGAGGTGATTGAAATGGATTTCTCGCTGCAGGGGAGCCTTCCTTTTAGGGTAAGTGAGTGCATAGATCGAAGGTTGTGATAGACTGGATTGTGCATGTGGTTGTCCAAATTAGAATGTGGTAGCACTCCCGCTAGGGGGAGGTGGCTAGAATTGGTTGGATTTAGACTTGCAAGTATGTTTGGCAAAGCACTGGTTGGCCTACACTTGGCTGATCATGGGTGGGACGTTGAGCTGTTGTAGGATATTGGAAGTGGACCCGGTTTCCCTTGAGATGGATAGGCTGAAAGTGGTTAATGGTAGGATGTCAAAGTTCCACATGAGTAGGAGGTTGTTGTGCACTGTGGATAGATTGTTGGGCTACTATTTGGAAATTACGAGTCATCAAGTTCTCAATCCTATTCATACTGCAAGCTAGACTGGCTATTGCAAGGTCTATTGTGAGTTAAAAGGTTTGTTTTATGAGTGAATCAGGGGTAAGATCTAACATATATCCTTGTACCGACATGTTGGCTTGTGCGCATGTTCAGATGATGCTTTAATAGGCTAGCTTTGCATGGCGTCGGACCCCTAGCTACCTTCTAAGCGCAATGATTGTAAGATGGTTTAACTCTCTCACATGAATAGGCTCAAAATATATTTTTCTCTCTTTTCTATGCTTTTTTAGTGAAAGAGATTGAAAATAGAACAAAGACAAGTAATAACTCTAGTGTGGCTGGTTATAAAAAAGGAAAGAAGAGAAAAACTTAAAGGATTTTGTAAAGCTTATGATTACTAATGGTTAAGTCAGGTCACCTAACTTTGTCTTTGCTTCTGGCTCTCCCTTCATATCCCTATCTATTTCTTTACTTTCTACCCTTTGTTGTTCTGTTGTCTTTCTCTTCAGGTTTTTTTTTTTTTTTT
Source organism: Magnolia kwangsiensis (assembly GCA_037074715.1). Classification (NCBI taxonomy): domain Eukaryota; kingdom Viridiplantae; phylum Streptophyta; class Magnoliopsida; order Magnoliales; family Magnoliaceae; genus Magnolia; species Magnolia kwangsiensis. Next base: position 82,023,179 of record CM073585.1, on the reverse strand, counting down.
TTGAAAAAAATGAAAAGAAAACGCGATTAAGTAAAGATAGGAATGTAAAAAGGGACCAATGCAAGATCGAAATAATGAATGCTTGTAGTAAAAGTAAATATGACTAGTACGGAACTAGAATGTTGAATGGTTGCTAGAAAGTAAACTAAACTAGCAGATATACGCTAGCATGATACTGGAAGTTTGAATGAATCCCTTCAAAACGTATAACTCGGTGTTTCAATTTGGGCCTTTAGCTATGAGTAGTCCCTAACAGAGTCGCCATTTTATGAACGCTTAAGAAAACTTTCCCTCGGATTGCCCACTAGGCATTTAGGTCAGACCATCTAATGATTGCATGAGTCGAACAATTAATATATATACATACACACACACACATATTTATTTGTGGTGATAGATATATGACTGGAATCTACTCGGATTCCTAATGTGACAAGATTCAGATACCCGGAAAGTCACAAAGTATACATCTTTTATAAACCTAAAATATTGTATGCTAAGATAATACGAGCGATAACATGTGAAGGTACAGATCCGAATCTATCCAAATCCAGTGAAACCCATAGCTAAGACCTCCATATCCGAACCTCGAGGAGGGGTTAAGAAGAGATTTTAATGATTTTAGGTGCTTGGTTGAAATATGTAGCAACATATGAAGGCCTAGATCTGAAGTCTATCTAGATCCATTAGAACCAAAAACTAACACCCCCATACCCGAACCTCGCAGAGTGGTTGAGAAGTGAAGCTAATAATTATACTTGTACCGTTCGTAATCCCTCATGCAATATGCTCATACCATTGAATGTTAAGCCTCGAGGGGTGTGCACTTGGTTTACAATAACTCAATATGGTTTTGGATTGTATACTGCGTTTTACAATATTGATATAATAGCTCGATTGAGCACCATTTTAAAGTTCTCACAAGCCAAAATAAAGGCTCTAAAATCTACGGTAGGCTATAATCCATCAAATCGCCTTAAAATCGAGAAAACCGAAGGATTCCTGACTCGAGTGACTTCGGGTTTGATCTGCACCATGAATTCTAGATAAGGGCCTCGGTTATGGAAAAGGAAGAGATTAAGCATCCTTTTATCGCTCGTGTGAAACACCACGCATTTTATGGGCCCTCATTTAGGTTATGGGATATCCCAAGAATCAGCCGTATAAGGAACTCAAGAAAGCCATACCGTCTGAAACCATGTGAAGACATGCCAAAAACATATAAAAGCACTTGGTGGGGCTCACCTGAGTTTTGGATGCCACTGAAACTATTCTGACCCCTCATCCAAGTGGGACACACACGGTGGATGGGCTGGATTTGTGAACCACATTTCAATGGGCCTAATAAATGATTATGAATATTTTAATAGGAGGGTAACCCCTCTCAACTATTGTATGTGGTTTGGTCCGCCAAAGTCATGGATTGACTTGAGTTTTAAGCCCGTGGCCCACCATGAAATGGTGCATCCGACTAATGGGTAGATGTTCGACACATATCACGGTGGGGCCCACACATCGATCTCATAATATCATCCCCCCCCCCCCCCGACACACACACACACACACACACACACACACATATATATATATATATATATATATATATATATATATTGGGGCTTAAGTAGCTCATGTAATGTAACTTATGATCCAAGCTACGCCAAGTAAGCTTATGATCCAAACCCAGCCTTACAGCTCCCAATTCTTCTATCATTGTAATATATAATATTCATTTTTACAATATAGTTTCCTTTGTTAATAACATAAACTTTTTATATATTATATGATATTGAATTTTTTTTTAAAAAAAACAAAAACAAAAACGAAAACACCCAATTGTTTGAGTTGACAGGACTGAACTGAGTTTCCAGTTGAGTCAAAGCTCTAGTGGGAAAAATGTCCGGTCGTCCACTCTCCTGAGTGATTACATTCCAACCACACAATAAAACAATCCATTTGTATTGATGCATTTGTCATGACATGTACCTTCCGATACTGTAGATTACGATCCATTACTGTGCATCTGGATTCTAACGTAATGACAACAAACGGTATACAAAAATGATACATTTCAATGCAGGGTCCACATCGTGACAGAGACCTTTGCATTTATCGCACCACACGGAAAGCTTACTTTGTACAGGTGCATTTGTACGGGAAGCGATTTGCCTGCCGCAGGATATTCCTGGTGACAGGACGAGTCATAAGCTCTGTGAGGCCCATTTTGATGTATGTGGTTTATCTACACCGTCCATCTATTTAGTCAGCTCATTTCAGTTCTTCAGCCCAAAATTGAGACAGATCCAAAGCTCAAGTGGACCACACCTCACTAAACAATGGGGATTGGATCTATGGTCCACTGTTTCATGTGGTGTGGTCCACTTGCGCTTTGGTAGTGTGGTCCACTTGGATAGCATATTAGTCTAGGTCTTTGTGAGCTTATGAACAGATTGGATGGCAGATAAACATCACGCTTGAAAAGTTTCAACGGTAAGGATCATTACGTTCCTATGTTCCCTATGGTATGGCCCACTCGAGGTTGACATCTACGTCTTTTTTTTTTTTGGCTCATGCCCTAATGTAACACCCGAATTTTTGTCGGCCCGTATTTTTTTAGCTCACGGCCTAATGTTATATTCAATTATCATTATCTAGGATGTATAAGTGATGCGTTGTAATTTGAGATCTAAGTTTCTGTTCAACTTTCAATTTTCAGGACGATACACTTAAAATGAGCTGGCTAAATAGATGAACATCTTTGGATAAAATACAGTATCACAGTGGGCCCTATGGAGTCTTGCCAACACGGATATCCCTGATGATCGGGTGAGATTTTCGGAACATGGGGCCTTAATTTCAAGAACCATCATCGCATTAACGGTTAGGATCAATCAACGATGGACCCCACATCAGTAAACACGATGCAGAGTCCTCATTGTGTGATAATAAATCCAAAATGAGATGGGACCCAAAAGGCCAAAAGTCACTTGCATTAAGGCCACATACTCCAAGGGATATTCCATTTTCACGTTGCCGCAATTTCAAAACCGTTACGAAATGCAAAAGACCAGAGGCCCAGATACTCCACAACCGCCGCCCCACCCCAAAAAAAACCCCAACTTGGATAAAAGCCAAAGGCCACGTTTCCATGTTCGTTCTCCACCATCTAAAACTGGCCATCATTGTTCGGCAATCCGAACCATCCAAATATCTTTCCTACATGTGGATAGAGCACAACTGAATATTTGCACGGATAAGTTAATATTAACCATCCATTTGATGGCCCATTAATTGTGTGGTTTGAATTGCTTATCGGTGTGAATATAGAGATATAAAAAAAGATATTACCATCTACGGAGGACGCCGCCTCTGTGGATCCCTTACTGTGGAGCCTACCGTGATACGTGTCTTATATCTCCTCCGTCCATCCGTGGCATGAGCCCAAAAACTCCGCGTATCCAATCTCAGGTGGACAACACACCATTAAAAACCTGTTTGGAGCCCATCGGAATGTTTATTTGCCATCGAACCTGTTGATAAGGTCACACAGACCTGGATGAAGAGACCACAAAAATATCAGGATGATCTAAACCTTTCGTGGTCCCAGGAAGTTTTTAATGGCCAATCACCACGGTTTCCTGTGGTGTGTTCCACAGGAGATTTGGATACACTGCATTTTTGGACTCTTGCCTTAAAATGAGCTGGCAAAACAGATGGATAGAGTGGATATAAGATATTCATCAAGATGGCCCCACGATAAGGGATCCATCGACGCATCCCAATCTATGGATGAAAAAAGATATATCCCAATCTGTGGTGTGGTCCACCTGAGATTTGGATCGACTGCATTTTTTATTACTTTTGTCCTAAAATGATCTGGAAAAACAGATGGTTGGAGTGGATATAAGATATTCATCAATATGGGCCCACAACCCATGGATGAAAGAAGATATCTCACTAGGCCAACCGATCTCAAAAACAAGAAAAGGGCAAAAATGTCATTTTAACGTGAAAAAATAACATTCCTCAAAATGCATTTAAAAAAAAAGAAAAAAAGAAAAAAAGTACACCCATTTTACATGTGACATTCCATCTCGTGTTTTTTCTCTCTCAAAAAAACCGTTACAAGAGCTTTAAGAAGATTACCAAAATAGCCTTAAACGATTTTTAAATAAAAAAACAAAGAAAAATCTATTTCTTTCTCAGCCATTCTTTTCAGAACTCTCGAGGGTCAACAAAAATGGACGGCCCAGGTAGTGACTTAGTCCAATCACCGAGGGCCCCATCACTATAATCTTCCCCGAGCCGCTTCATACACCAAAGATCCTCTGCGCATGATAGCCTCTTCCAGTGTGGAATCCCTAACCTAAGCGGCTCGCAACACGCCACCTCCGTCGCCACCACACCACACCCACTCTCCTTCGCCATGTTGTGAGCGAACCCACACAGCGCCCGAGTCAGACTCACTGAGTCGGGTCCTTCACCACCTAACCCGTAGAGGAAATGCAACCCGAATGGCCGAAACAGCTCAGGAACGGATGGTATTCTCAGACACTGGAAAACCCGGTCCACGAACCGGCTCGTTTTCGCCAACCCCTTCTTGAACCGGGACGCGCCACGGACCTCGAGCCGGAAGACTTCCTTGCTGTTCCAGATGCTGAGAACCGCCCACGACTGGGGTGGGTTGGCGAGGAACTGGTCTAGACCCGGAAACGATTGGGAGGATGATACGGCGAGGAAAGTGCCGAGGCTGAGGTTATTGTTGAGGACTGAGTCGATGTCGCGAGGGAAGAACTCTGTGGTGGAGAAGCGGCGTCGGTAGAGGTTTTCTGCTTCGTTGGGGGAGAGTCGGAAGATGTTGACTCGGCTCGGTATCCTGACTCGGTGGGCGAATACAGGCTGCACGAGGATGGAGGGAGTACGGAACTTGGCGTATCCACAACGGTCGGTGAACAGCTTCACTGAAGCTTCGTTGTCCTTGTCGGTCGCCATGTATGAATACTCGGCTCCTTTGTCTCGAAACCAGTCTTCCATGCGAGAAACGAGCTTCAGCCCAATACCCATTCTCCTGCAAAAATGGCAGAAACGAGAGAGATTTGAGAAAATGAGATATGGGTTTTGCTTGGATTTCCAAAAGCTGAAATGGGTGTCTTTTATTTCTAGAAATGGTGTTTGGTACCGGTGAGAAGGAGAGACGCGGAGGCCGAGTATATAGGCTAGTTTGGTGTAAATCGGGAAAGGTACGTTGTTTTCGGCAGCGTTCTTTCCATTTCTAGAGAGCTTTTCGCCACAAGTGACGGTCTTGATGCATCCTCGGATTAATCCAACGATCTCCTTTTCTTTACCCATCTCAGCTACCTGATATTATACAAAAATAACAAAAAAAACCCACGTCAAAAACAACCACAGCAGAGACGCGGAGAGAGAGAGAGAGAGAGAGAGAGAGAGAGAGAGAGAGAGAGAGAGAGAGAGAGAGAGAGAGAGTAGAACCAGCATAAGAAAAGCAGGAGAATGGCGGACGCGGCAAACAGGATCGCCCATCAAATCGGTGAAGAGGGACATCTTTCCACTGGGGCCCACCTCACACCTTCTTTCCACCATTTCAACACCATAGCAATCTCTCTCCGCATCAAACTCCCTTACCACAACACCACCCACAACTTTCTCACTCATCTCTCCAACCCCAGAAAACCCAAATCAGAAGAATACAGAAAAAAGAAACAGCTGCTGTTGCTGCTCCTGCTGTTACAGCTGCTGTAGCTGAACAGAGAAGATAAAGAAAAAAAAAAAAAAGCAACCGCGAATACAGCGATTTTATGGAAGAGAGCAAACAATCATCAGCCCTTCAATTGCAGCCTTTTCCTCCTCTCCTGAATCACGTGTATAGCAAGCTACAACAGCGAGAGCGAGATAGAAAGAACCCAGAAAATCTAATCTACTTTAATGGGATAAATACCCAACGAGCTTTCGTTATGGGTGCTTTGCATACTGAAAATCTCAACATCTTTCTTTCGTAGTAGTAACTTTTTCCTTTTTTTTTTTCTATATTTTTCCTTCTCTGTGGTAGCGAGTAGATTATCATTGGGGGAGGGTTGAAACGGGTATAAATAGAGAGAGTTTCCCTCTCTAGAATCGAGAGAGGTTTAGTTTCTCTCTCTAGGAAATAAATGAATTATCACTAAAAGGAGAATCGACGGTGGAGATTTGGCGGCGATGGCTGCGCAGACTTCCGCTGATTTTAATCATTCTCTATCTACGGAAGGAGCGAGGCCTTCCCATCATCGCTGCGCCCCACCTCTGTAATCATTGCATTTCATGCATGTAATATATGCATGCATGCATACATACATGTTACGGTATTTTTGGACTTATTATCAGGGTATGTATGTGGGAAGGAAATGCGATTCATGCATATGTATGTATCATGGATGCCGTATTTTTTATCGGGATTTACCGTTGAGGGAAGAGGACGACGTGGCGAGACGCTCGCCGTCCGTTTCGCGAGATTGAGGTTCCTGCTTTCTTGGCTATGGGCTCCTGACGCGTGGACTACTAGGTCGGCTCTGACACGTGGACTTTATTTGCTTTCTTTTTTTTCAGGGCTGTGATTCCGTGGTTCGATATTGCGGATCCCGACCGTTGATTTTGTTGTCCCATCATTTTTCATCTCATTTTAGGACATGATCTAAAAATAAGGCGGATTCAAAGTTCAAGTGGACCACACCACTGGAAGCGGTGGGGATAATGACACCAACTGTTGAAACCTTCCTAGGGCCTCAGAGACCTTTATTTTCCATTCCATCCCACCTTTCCGTAAAAATGATTAAAATATGGATGAATAGAAGATACAAATACCTTATCCGAAAACTTTTAGACTCGGAACATATTTTCAGTGTAATTAGGCTCCACCCTTAAAATGATCTATCAAAATGGGCAGATAACATGAATAAGACACGTATCGTGATGGGTCTCCGAACCCTTAGGAATATAGGACCACTATAAAACTCGGTCCTTAAGAGGTCACTGTTCTAATAGCAACGTTTTCTGTACACGTCATCCATTGTGTCCTTGTGATATACACCCAATCCATGAATATCAACTTTGCTGCCTTGGAGAGGAAGTACAGTGGATCTAGATTTTAGTAAGTAAAAACAAGGAATCTACAACTCAAGTAAGCCAATCATTAAATATTTGTCAACTACCGGTTAGAACAATAGAAATCAGTGAGAACTTTTTCATAACTCATCTCTTATAATATAGGTAAAAAGTCTAAAATGTTCACTCGATGTAGCAGCTCATGAAACCTTAGGGCCCAACTTTTATCCTTATTCAAACTTTGGTGGGCCAGGGTAAGAGATAGACAAATCAAGGGAGGAAACCGTTGAGGTTCAAATCTGGTCGACCCTCCTCTCCCAACTTCTACACGTTGATGTTTACGTTTTGAACCTGCACAGTGAGAATAGGTAAAGGTGACCTTGGCTAGGCCGAGGGACCCTCTGATGCCTAAGTCAAGTCAAAGGAATCTAGATCTGAGTATGGAATGGAGGAGAGAGTGTTAGCTTTTTCGTACCTGTAGTCATGGCGTTATGATCCATTTATACTAGATGATAGGACGGTCTGGATCCGTCAATTTCGACACGATCAAGGGGATTCCTAGATCATGGAGATATTGTTCACAATCTGCTGATCATGTAGCGTATTAGGCGCGTAATGCAAATCTATGAACGAAGTTATCGGCCACGTTTGGCTATGGCAGTTTTCGAATTTGGCGGACGAAGCATACGCTTTCAAATATATGCTCGGCTCGGGTCACCCGATCGACCGTTGTTTACCTTTTTGGTTATCCAGTTGAATAAGGATCTTTCAGATCCGTCCCGAAGTAGGGGACCCGTCTGCATGTAAAGACTCTCTTTGCTTATGACCTTAGCGTGGGGTATCAGATTTGCCTCATCGAGTTGAATTTATTATAGTTAATGATGTTGGTGGGCGGACCGCTCGTGCGTGAGGCATTAAATATGTGACTTTCGATATCCGGCCGGATTGCAGGAACTGTTTCGACCCGCAACCCTGTGGGGAAGGCATTCCCACACTACTCGTTTTCTTTCAAGGATACTTACATTAGATCGGACGGGCATTGTCTCGGGTGTTCATGCGCCTAGTTGGCTCAGCTCGGTATTTTACTCTCAGATCTCGTATGGTCTCGGATCTTCCCATAACATAAACTATTTCCTTTTGCCATGTCCAAGTAAAGTTTTGGATCCGAGTGAAAGTTGGGCCCTGAAATTTTACGGTGGTGAATCATATACAAGGTTCAAAATTTTCATATAGACAGTTTAGATTTTGCACTCATATCATGCAAAAAGAATTTTGAAAAAATTCTCACGAGTTTCGTTGTGAACTCGTGCACTACATTCTTTTATATATATAGTTTCTCATTGGAACTTGTGAAATTTTTTTTCATAACTATCTCTTATAATGGAGTTCAAAATTTGAACTGCTCACTTGATGTAGCACCCCATCAAACCTCATAACCCAAGACAAATCAAGGGAGTAAATTATTTCTTTTTGCCATATAACGGTAAAGTTAGGTTAAAAGTTAGACCTAAGATTTTATAGGGTGCTGCATCACATTAACGGTTCAAATTTTGCACTTATATCATATGACATGACTATTAAAAAAGATTTCATGAGTGCACAAGTGAGCATTCCTATGTATAGAGAGTGAGGAATGCTCACGTGCTCACCTGAGCACACTTTTGCAAACATGTCACAGGCACAAAATCTAAATGATAAACATGACGCGGCACCCCCCTAAAACTCATAAGCCTAATTTTTAGCTTGATCCAAAACTACAGTGGGCTATAGCAAAGAAAAATGCAAATCAAAGGAGGAAGTTGTTTCCTTTTGCCATAGCCTCCTAGAGTTTTGGATCAAACTAGAAATTGGGTTCGTGATGTTTTAAAGGGTGTTGATTCACGTGGACCTTTCAGATTATGTACCCATGACATGTGTGCAAAGGTTTGCATGGGTACTGATCATGTAAGAAGGTGTGTAGGTAAGCATTTCTCTCTCTATATATGTATATTCATCCGGGCTCTAATTTTCACCAGAACTTATTTGAGAACTTTTTCATAACTCATCCAGTACAATGTGCGCGTAAATCTAAACCGTCCATCTGATATAGCACCCCATGAAACTCAAGGCTTGACTTTTATCAATATAAAATACTTATACATGTGCCATCAAAAAAATTTGACTTAAGGGTGTGTATACATACCATTTACCTCATTCACAAGGTAGCTCCATCGAGATGAATGAAAATTATAAATATCAACCTAATTCAAAGCACGTGTGGATTGAAAACAAAGAAAGTCACAATATTTCTTTCCTCACTGTTTTTCTTGATGTGGACCACTTGAGCTTTGAATTGGCTTGATTTTATAAATCTAGTTTTCATGCGCGTTCACGGAGCTAATAAATCAAATAGATATAACATAGATATATATATCAAAGTGAGCCTAATTGTCTATTGGGTGCGCCGCCCTTAAAGGTAAAAGGCTACATGGATCCCTGTAACTATGACATGTCCTAATGATAAGAACCCACTCATGTACGTTGGATGTGGGCCATAGTAGAAAAGTGTTGGAAGATTATTTTTTTTTAGATTTTAAATATGATAGGCACAAGTGACACTTTTTATCACTTTACTTTAAAATTAATCTAATATTACAAATAATTGTCTCAAAAGCAAGCTTGTTTTATTCATCGTGAAAGTACACGTATGAAAATGATGGACAATTAAAAAAGAGATGACTTTTCTATATTTAACATATATGTTTAGCACACAGTTCAGAGAGTAACCTGAATTTTGGGGCCATGATATGTTCACGTATTATTTAACTGATGGATGGCTCAGATATCACACGTGTGGAAACTTTTGGGGTAATTCCATGTATGGTGGGACTCATCAGATCAAGGGTCTGGATGAGCCACGAGACTTCAAAAATCTAATGCCACCTCCAACATTCACAGGTCGAGACTGGTTGGTTTTGCATAAACGGCTGGATTCTGAATTTGCTCAGCTGGGCCCTACTTTTGATTAGAATGGTGGGACCCACACATTTCAAAGGTGAGAAATGCTTAGGCTTGTCCCTCAGAGGTCCATCGTTGTGACTTGGCCTTTCTGCCGCGCAACCTGATGATCCAAACTGTTCATTCAGAAGGCCTGGCCGCATACATGCTACATTACAAAAATCCCTGGAATCCTCACCGCCTATACAAATGTGAGTTAGAAACTGAATCCGCGGACGGTTGTTTCCTTAATTCGTGCTTGTCAGTGACTCACCTTTGAGTGGACGATTGGATCTTGGAGTGGTGAGATTTCGGGGAGCGGATTAGCTGTTACCCGGGTAATAGCTTAGTGGTATTACCTTAACCGTGTGGAGCCCACCTTTTACTGTATATCCATGCCATCTATCTGTTTATTCATCGCATTTTTTCATGCCATTTGAAGATTCAAATCTCATGTGGACCATACCACTAGAAACAGTGATGAATTGCCATTAAAAACTTTCTGTGAGCCGCAGAAGTTTTGAATCAAGCTTATCTTCATCTTATCCCTTGGTACAGATTTTCTTGATATTATCAACAGGTTTGATTGCAAATAAACATCATGGAAATCTTACAAAATCTTACAATGGGCTCTTTAGAATTTTTAACGGTGAGGCACTCACTAACCACTATTTCCTGTTCTGTGGTCCACCTGAGAAACTTTTGTCTGCATGGATTTTGGAACCCTATCCTAAAATGGACTATAGAAACAGATGGACGGTGGATATACAAAAAATCGTAAGGTGGACCCTAAAATAAGGGTAACAGCCAGTAAGCTATTATAACACCTAATGCATGAGTAAACTCAGTGAGTCATGTCCCTCCGTCCATTTTAACATATAATTTTAGGGATCGAGACCACAGAGAAACATATCCAATGTTCAAATGTTCCCCATCATAGGATACAGTACGTCAAATTGAACGTCTACAGTTGAAAATTTCTTGGGGCCGCAGAAGTTTTGGATCAAGCTTATATTTGTATTTTACCTTCATCCAGGGCCTGTATGATCTTATGAACAACTTGGATGATATATAAACATCACCGTGGGGCGTAGAAAGGTTCCAACGGTAGAAATCATTATCACCACTGTTTCCAGTGGTATGATCCACCTATGATCCACGTGATCTTTGAATTTTCTTCAATTTTTTAGAGCAAACTGAGTAACTTTGCAGGCAATCTCGTTTCCAGACCCAGCCAGCAGTGTCCGGGTCATTTGTAGAGCCACCACAATTCATTTTGGCATGTCATTTTATAACATGAGTCATATATATATATATATATATATATATATATATATATATATATATATATATATATGCTCACCTGCGAGCCAGTGCTTACGTGCAACATATAAACTTTTTTGAGAACTCATCATATTTGATGAGTCTCGCAAATCTGAACGATCTACATGAATCAGAATATTATGAAACCCTCTGCTACAAATTTTACTTTGATTCAAAACTTCGGTAGGCCATGAAAAAGGTAAACAGCTTCTTCCTTTGATTTAAATTTCTTTTTGTTATAGCCCACCAGAATCTTAGATCAAGGTAAAAATTCAACTTCTATGATTCCATGGGATTCGACATCTTTTGGACCGTTTGGATTTGACACCCATGACACGTGTACAAAGGTGCGTAGGTGCGTAGGTGTGTACGTGAGCATGCCTCTCTCTCTCTCTATATATATAACACTTAAGTAAACTACACCACAATACCACAATAGGACAAGTTGGGATTGAAAGCTTACCATTGAAAATTTCTTGAAAGCATAAAAATTATGGATCAGGATGATATTTATGTTTTTCCTTTATATAAGTCTATGTAATCTTATAAACATGTTCAATGTTAAATTGACATTAGGATACGCCTTCATAAGCTTTCAAGGATAAGAATTTAATCTCCTCCACCTCCTGTTGTGAAGTCCACTTGTGCATTCCATCTACTTCTTTTTATGCTCATGCCTTATATTAATTTATTACAATAGATGGATGACATAGGTAAATGTTGGGCCCACAGATTCCCTGACATGATTGCCTTTCTCTGGCCACGGCTCGGCAGGATTAGCACCAATCCCCGACTCTTCTGAGCTTATTTAAGGTGGGCTCCAGTATTTCAAAAAGTGGGTCCCGGGAGCACTACATATGGGATTCCAACGGTCCACCATCTGTGTTGATCGTTGTTAGTTATTGCTGCAATTGTCTACAGAGTAGGATATTATTATTGTTAAGAAGGTCTCAAGTCCAACTAGCTGGACCACAAGTTATGTTCATCCAGTGTATGACTTCCAACCTGTTAAATATATGTAGAATCCAACCCTTCCAAGGTTAGCCACATATCGATAACCACCTAGTGCAAAAGTCATCACTATCTGCTCATTAGGTGGGCCACACCATAAAAATGGATAGCCATTGATAAGTAGTAAAATACAAGTGTGGTGCACTGGATGAGTGTTTATGGCCTATTTTTGACAAGGGTGATTCTAATGATGGGGCAAACCAATTGGACGGGGTAGATATCCCACACACATGAAAGGTTGGAATTTATCTGTTGGGTGGACTGTAAATCGCGATCCAACGGCTTGAATGATTACATCTGTATGAACGTGAGTTTCCATGCGTTCGAACATCTGTAGGACCCACTGTGATGTGATATGGGGGATAAACCGTACATCAGGTGAGCCTCATTATCTCACCGTACATCCCGATATCCAGGCCGACTCAAAAGTCAGTGAAACGACACCACCGGGAACAATATAAAATAAAGACTAAAACCTTCAAATTCATGTGGTGTGGCCCACAGTAATTATTCGATGAACTGAATTGTGGTTTATCTCTTAACCCTAGATGTTCACGTATGATGAATGGATCAGATGGCCTAAATATAGCACTTTGCCCCACGCAAAATCTGGGAGTTTCTATGGTGGAATTCCTAACTCCATTGTTCTCTGTTATTCCCTGTTTTGTGGCCCACATGAATCTTTTATTAGAATATTTTTAATATATGTTCTTATCATGTGGGTTTTAAATTTGATTGACGGTTTGGATTTCGTAGAAACTTTACGGTGGGTCCCATATGTCTCGAACGTATGAGAGCATTCATACGTACGGGCGTATGCGATCATTCTTCCCGAGTAAGAAGGTTTCAAAATCTTTCTTTAAATGCCGCCGAAAACCGTTTCGACAATGATTTGTATTCTCTGGGAATCGCCAGAGCCATGACAAATACCATCACAGTATTTGGTAGTACGGGAGACCACGGAAAATATGTAGCTCTCACGATCTATGCCGTTCATGGGCACAGCCCTAGGTGAGGGGAAATGATTTACTGGACCCCACACAACCACATCGATCAAACAAACCTAATCCATCCGATTTGGAGACTCTCCAGTGGTTGGAAAGAGCTAAAACTGATCAACGGATATCATTCACCTGGAAAAGACTCTCCAGTGGTTGGAAAGAGCTAAAACTGATCAACGGCTATCATTCACCTGGAAAAGACTCTCCAGTGGTTGGAAAGAGCTAAAACTGATCAACGGCTATCATTCACCTGGAAAAGATTACGGATACTATTGACTGCAACAATCTGATGTGCTGATGAATTCGTGACCACACGATCGAAATGAGGCCCACGTGTATGAGATTATAGCCACTAATCAGGAGATGCCATATCTAAAATAGCGTCAGAATAATCAATGAACGGTTGAGCAAAATGGATCAATGGTCTTACTTCTTCGCGGCTGTGTGGCCCACCTGTTGTTCATATTTCCTGATTTAGATGCACGTGGGGACGTTGCTTTTTGAATTTGGACCGTTGACCATTTTCCATGTGAGCTATCCATTTGATGGAAACCGATCACATTGTTAAAATCACATTTTTAATGGTATCTTACAACGGGCCCACTATTTGAACGAATTAGAATAGGAGACATCTGTCCCATGTCTGCAGCGGCAAAATGCATGCGCATGGATGTTCATACTCAGGCAATTCACGAGATAATTACTACCGCAGGAAGCCGAGGTGTGGATCGTGTTCTTGGTGTGTGGGCACGTTTTAGTTCTTCGTTGAGGTTCGCGCGAATACAGCCGGACGTACCGCAATATGATACGTCGGGACTTTTCGGTTTGTGTACGTGGTTTATTCCACGCCGTCCATCTGTTTTGCCAGCTAGAACCCAAAATCTGAAGAAGATGAAAAGCTCAGGTGGATCAGACAGAAGAAAACATGGTGAGTGAACACCCACCGTTAAAATTTCTTGGGAGCCACGCAAGTTCTCGATTAAGCTGATAGTTGTGTTTTCCTTTCATCCAGGTCTGTGACCTTATCAACAGGTTGGATGGTAAATAAACGTTACGGTGGGCCCTAAGAAGATTGGGGTAGGCCCTAAGAAGGGTTCGATTGTGGGTGTCATTACCACCACTTTTTCCTTTGATGTGGTCCACTTGAGCTCCGGATCTATTAAAATTTTTTATCTCATGCCGTAAAATGAGCTAGCAAAACTTGATGGACAGCATGGATAAAGCATATACATCATGGTCGGGCCCACATAGCCGAACACCTCCTTCTTGTGTTAGGTCACCACCCAATACGCCTCCCTTTGAACATGGGTCATCATTCAATGATCCAAACCGTTCATGCAACGTGTCTCACTCTCTACGGTGCAAATTCTACAAATAGAAGCTTACAACTGGACTATGCTATGGTAATTTGGCTCTAGTACTTTAAACATTAAAGGTCATCATAACGTTTGTATAATCGATTATCCAATTTAAGATGTTTTTTTAGGTATTCCCACTAAAAGAGAGCTCTACGGAATAAATGGTTTAGCTCACCAAAAAAAAAAAAAAAAAACTTATACACGAGTGGTATTGATAAGGAACTATAAAAATTTGATTAATCAATCATAAAAAATCAACGAAATCGCTCGATCACTTAAACATTAAGCTTAGCCTCGTGATTTTTCACAAACTAATCAAGACAACTGCATCTAAATAAAAACATACCAAAAATTAAGACAAGTAGGGGTCATATTTTAATTAACAAACCAAACTTATCCAAATATCCTTTTAACGTAAGAACTAAAGATTTAAAATGATTATGATCAAGTCGTCATTTTCGCCAATTACGAATAGACTGCACTATGAACTTACCTAATTCAAACTGACCTAGTTATTCTTTTAGCGTAAGAACCAACGATTTATTGTGATTATTTATTACACACAAGAAATCTTAATACCCAATTCATTTTAAAAATACCTTGATTATACAAACAAACTCTATACCCTTCATTAGTGAGTCACTAAACCTGAGACTATAAAAAGACATTCGTCTTAATGGGCTTAATATCTATTACATGACATCGAGTCGAGATCGTGTCTCAAATTGCTCAACTTGGACTTGTAAGGTTAGTGCATGAGATGTGCGAATATCCCTGAAATTAATTAAAAAATTAAGTTACTTATCTGTGTTTGGTCGTTGGTCAAATTGTGACTTTTGGACATTTAGATCACGACCAAATTTAGGGCTACAATCTAAGTTAATACATTACTCTTATTCGTATAGCTGCGGCCTCGATTGACCATTGATGACTGTCAAATAAACTTCTGATCATACCTGTTGATCGGCGCATTCAAATGGTAGGATAATCGTATTCATATGTAGATCATCATTAAGGCTAACTATCTTATGGTGTATATCAACCCCTACATCCCGTAGTGGGCCCAAAGGTTAAAAACACACTTCCATAAAATTAATATAATGAAAACCTAGCCCTTAGGACCATTTGCACATTTTCTGACACTATATAAAGCCTTCATTTGAGCACCCCCTCTTCCTATACAAATTTTACCTTAGAGAGAGATATAATGAAGGAGATCTTAGAGTGTTCTTGATGGATTCCTTTTAACAGAGCCCTAACTTTGACCGTTCTTCTCCGCCGAATCCATCTCACTCATAATCGAGAGGTAAGAAACGAACCCTACTTCCAAACCTAAGTTTTTCTAAATTAAATTGCATAAGCCTCATCTAGTTGCTTCAAAATTGATGTACAAATTATTTTTCTCAAAATCCATAACCCTATGAGCTTAAAATTGGAGATTCCTTCTCAAAAGTGTAGATCATTATCTATAGGTTATCTTTGATAAACCCTTCAGAGTCTCAATTAATTATTAAATTATTGTAAATGAATTTGTGTATGTTAACATGTTAATAGTATTATTTTACTATAATATATGTTATTGGTTAGATATAGATGCTCAAATGCTTGATGAAATGTCTGAGTGGTGTAATATGTTGTTTTGTCGATGCTCATATGCTTGAATTAATACTTAAGTGGTTATATTACTTTATGTATACTCATATGTTTGATTTAATGTTTTAATTAATATAGTACCATATGAATACTTGCATGTTTAATGAAATGCATAGGTAGTTATGCAGTAAAACACATGATATAATTTCGTGGTGTAACATTTATTCCATAGCGATACTTAGAATTGCTACAATATTATGTCAGTTGGCTAACCGCCTGAACTAAATAGGTTACCCGAGTTAGGGCGACCACTTTAGACTTATTTAATCGACCCGGGCTGAACACGGACGACCAACGGTAGTGGGACTACACAGGATGCTTGCATCTAATGCCGGTTGCAATTGAATTCTTCCAAGTCAATCAAATTAGTCAATTATCCAACTGATCACGTATATTCACAATATAATGACATAATATGGATGAGTTCATTCATAACCATTAGTGTGATTTGATCCCACTAAGACTCGTGAGGCGGGAATGGTGGTATGGGATATTTTGTCTGAGCTGTCAACCTATGTTGGGGTAGAGACCCTCCCCATAGTGACCATAAGCACTGGTGAATGTGATAAATCGTTGTTCAAATGGCCCCTATCAAATTACCTGGTCAATGGTTCTATGTCAAAGTATCATTCGAACGACCCGGACATGAATGAAATTGGGTGACAAGCTCTTTTCTTGTGGTGATTTGATTTTATATGACAAGTCCGTACCTTGAAACTGAGTGATCATACTCGGTTTGAGTGACGACTCATATTTGTTGATCCTCATACCTTTGAAATCATTCATTTGTGAGATAAACAAGTGATATCTAAATTTATATCAAGAGACAATGGTGAAGAGTCAATACGTACAGTAACGAGCCACGTGATTCGAATAAGGAGTGGTGATATAATGTTAGTATCCTACCTTTGCAAATATGCTGGATGAATGGAATTTAATAATTATTTGACTAACATACACATCACTACATTACATTATATAGGATTTTGCAATTTGGCGTTGAAGTCTCTTATTAAGAAGTGTTAGCATTTGCGAAATAGGCGTTGAAATCGCTTATGAGAGAGCGTTGGATTGTAAGACGCATGCATCATTTCATAATCTTATTCATGTATTTAACAAGAATATAAGGAATTGTTTGGTTTCTTGTTTTATTATTACATGCACTGATTGATTTGATAACGTGCGTAACTTAGAACTAATAGAACTACCGAATTAGCTACTCACACTCACCTAAAATGGTATTTTAAAACACCAAAAAGACATAATTGATGCAGGTACTACTGAGACTTCAGACGATTAAGCTTAGAGCGGCTTATGTCACCACAATTATGTTTTAGAGAATTGATCATAAACTGAAAACTTTGTACTTTAACCATTTTAGATACGTATATCGTGTCTTGTATAATCTTTATTTATACGGATACTACTTTTCAATTGTACTTTGACTGTTTTCTCTATATTAATTAATTTTTATTATCTTTACTTCACTTTTTTCTGTTAAACTGAATTGCACAACTTTAATTATTCATGTATAGACTTAATGCGATTTAAAATAAAAATACATATATTTTATTAAGTTAACACATGAAAACTCAGGACAAAAGTATCTACTCAAGTACTGATTTTCATGACGTTATAGCACATGAGATAAAACCTCTCCTTATGTATCAAAGGTTGTTTTGCAGTGCCAAAGAAGTACGCATGAGATACGTACCAATATGGCAACGTGTGCGAGATCCGTCTGTGTACATGGCGTGTCTTTATGTGATTTACCTTCTCCCGAAATCCAGCATAATCCACAAATCACGTAGGCCCACATTTATGTGTTTGATTAAGACAGTTGGTGAAAAAAAAATCATATGTCGTACCTAATGGGTGCATGGACCTTATTTATAGATCAAAGCATGTTCATGGTCGGCTCCACTTGACGATTGGCCCAGCTCCGCTCCACGTGTGCAAGTTGTGACGGAATCTATTCGCTTCATCGCTCTTCAATTATGTTATGCGCTTCGCTAGCGCCTCACGCCTCCTTCCACGTGCTCCCCTGCACGTGGCACATGTGCCACACGTGCCAAACTGTTGTGCTTTTGGGGTTTGGATCACACTCCCACACTGTTAGTTCCCTTGAAAATTTTGGAAACGGATTGGTTACTCCTCTTAACATGATGTATGTGTTTCATCCATGCCGTACATCTAGTTTTTTAGATTATTTTTAGGATATAAGACCAAAAATGACGTATATATCAATCTCAAGTGGACCACATTACAGGAAACAGTGTTGAATGAACGTCACCATTAAAAGCTTTACGTGGGGCCATAAAAGTTTTAGATCAAGCTGATCTTTGTTTTTTCTCTTCACATGGGTATTTATGACCTAATCAACAGATTGGATGTCAAATAAACAGAACAGTGTGCCTTCGGAGGATTTTAATGGTGGATATTCAATCACTATTGTTTTCCTATGGTGTGGTCCACCTGAGACTTATATGCCTATAATTTTTTGGATTCAGGCCTTAAAATGATCTGTAAAAATGGATGAACGGAATGGATGAAGTACATACATCATGGTGTGGCAGGGGGAGTAGCCAATCCGTTTCCGAAAATTTCAGTCCATTCAACTACTTGACGGCCCACAGCACTGCAGTAACTGACGGTGAGGAAAACTTCCAATGTCTCTACATGGCGACCGACCTGAGTTCTCGGCCGTGTGATCTACATGATGGTCTTACCTTATACACGGCTTAAATTTCTTGCATACATGACAGGTTGGACACGTGTGTATGTGAGGATGAGCGTGTGTGGAAGGATGAATTCATGTGGACTAGATCCATCCCATCCATCAGGCACCCCATCCCATGTTAAAATCTACATGAAACCTCTAAATTCATGTGATCATAAATTCATGTGATGTGGTCTATCTGAGTAAAAGACTACCGTAATTTTTGGAGAGTAACTTCATCTTGGTAAGAAGAGTGATGTGAATGGATTGGATGGAATATATAAATCATGGTGGGCCTCGTATACAATTAACCGTAGGTGTTAAATCCCAATTATCCCTTATTGTGTGGCGTACCTGAGTTTTGGACCGAAACAAGTTTTGGTTGCCAAGGTAAAGTTGAATCAGCGCACCTGATGGACGGCATGGATCTCATGCACGTTCTGTTCCATGATTTGTTAGACGTAGGCAAGCTACATATACGACCGACCGTTGGTAATTACTTAGGGACTAGGAGCTCCGCATTTATAAATAAATTTTAAAGCTGTCCAAGGGTTGAGCTGAGTTGTGCTCAACAAGGCTCGGCCAGTGGATCCCACGTCGAACTCAGCCCGGTTCAATCCTTGAGCTTGGTAGGTCAGGTCAACTCGATTTACCTAGCAGCTCAAGATAGTTTGAGCTAAACGCGAGCTTGTGGGACATTTTCTCAAATATATAAAGTGTATTTTTAATTTTTTACATTATACGTTAACAGCAACAGTAATTTATAAATATTTCATCAGAATCAATATATAATTTTATCATGTAAAGTTTTTATTTTATATTTTTATAATAATTTATTTCATATCCATACCTTCTTCACCGTG
Organism: Magnolia kwangsiensis; assembly: GCA_037074715.1. NCBI lineage: Eukaryota > Viridiplantae > Streptophyta > Magnoliopsida > Magnoliales > Magnoliaceae > Magnolia > Magnolia kwangsiensis. The sequence goes on along the minus strand of CM073585.1, from coordinate 82,003,180 downwards.
AACCATTTCGGCCGACAATGTGTGCAGCTGAAACAATGCTGCATTGATTCATTTCATCAAACACTTAATGAGCAACATTAATATCAAAATAACTAAGTCATTAAACTGATTTAACCCTAATCAATTTGAGTTGAGGTTATTGATTTGAGCCTGGACAAGCTCAAACTTAGCATGAAAATTTTTAGGAGCTCCAAAAATCAACTCGACTTAGTTCATACTCGGCTCCAAATTGAGCTTTTTGGAATCAAGTCGTGGTGAATTGAACATCCAAGTCTGTGGGGCCCACCACGAGCTATGTGTAAAATCCATTCCGCCTATCATATTCTCTCATTGATGTTGTATGTAAAGACAAAATATCAGCTAGATCCACAGCTCAGATAGGCCACAACGCATTGATCAATGAGGATGGGATGCCTACCATAGGTTTGTGTATGAGGCGGCCACCATGTTCTGTATCTTTCACCAAACCCATTACTAAAAAATCAGCTAAATACAGAATTCAGGTGGGCCACACGGTGTGAGCGGTATGTGTGCAGCTTTACATTTTTCTCATTGGTGTGGCCCGTATGACTTTTTATTAAAGCTTAACTTCAATATGAACAGACAAAATAATGATTCTCATCTAATGGACGGAGTAGATTTCGTAGATACAACATAGTGGATCCCACAGAGCTTGGGCTTTTCCGCTCTGAGTGAAACAGGTGGACGAATTCGGGTTGGTTCCGCCCAGTTCGGGATGTGTTACTTTCTCTAACGCAGGACGAATGACTTTAACGTGCATGAAATCCACGCCGTCCATCAGCTACATGACCCTTGGGCCACTAAAAAAAATTATACTTAAAACCTAAAGATTCACTTGGTATGGCCCACATGAGTTTCGAATGATGTTACTTTTGGGTAAATCCTCTTATCCTATTGTGGCAGATCAGATGAACGGATTGGGTGGCATGAAAGCACTGCAGCAGGCTCTATAAAAAATAAATAATGGATTATTATGATTTCCGGTTTCAATGGTTAAAATTAGCCAGTGTACCTAACGAACGGGTTGGATCTGATGAAAGTTACACCCTTCTGCTTCTCAGTCTGTGAAAGTAGCTACGCCGAAGCAATTTCACGCGGGAGACAACTTTTTGGATGATCTGATCCAGTAATTAAGAGACCAGTGGGCCACACATGCATATAAACAACTGTCTGTTTCAAAAGATTTGATAAACGTCCACATTCAATCTGCTTGATGAGTGGACTTTCTTTCTTGTGGGTTAGATCAACTGCACAGCTTGGTGGGTCGCCACTTTTTAAAAAAATAGTCACGAGTGTATCAAGAAATAACATGTGTTAGACACAATTGCTATTTTAAGAGAGTGTAGTAATTGTGCAAAATGCAGGTCAACCACGTGTGAGGTGGGGCCATGGATCAACATCTGCCGCTGTATGAATGTTAGTTGTGCAACAATCTACCATATCATTTTCATTTTAAATGAAATTAGTTGGACAATTAAGAGATATGGCAATCAAGGACAATTTCCACCATTTATTTATTTTTTGTGGAAATAAAACAACAGAAATTCTGTTTCATTTCCACTCAATTTCTTGAAAACATCATTTACACGAAATCATCATTCTTTTTCATAAATGAAGCAGAATTCAGTGGATCCCCATACCCACCTGTGGTGGGTCCCGGATAGTGGGGCCTACTATAATGTATGTGCATTGCATCCGTGCCGTCCATCCGCTTTGGAACCTTATTTTAGGGCATGATCCTCAAAAATGAAGCAGATCCAAATCTTAGGTGGACCACATCACAAGAAACAACAGTGATTGAATACTTACCATTAAAAACTTGGTGCGGGTCACTGGAATGTTTATTTTCCATCCAACCTGTTGATAAGGTCAGAAAGAGCTGGACGAAGGGATCACACAAATATTATCTTGATCCAAAACTTTTGTGGCCCTCAAGTAGTTTCTAATGGTCAATCACCGTTGTTTCCTATGGTGTGGTCCACCTGACATTTGGATCTGCTTCATGTCTGGGTTCATGCACTAAAATAAGCCGTCAAAACGGATGGACAGCATGGATACAAAGCACATGTATACATCAAGGTTAGCCCCACAATCAAGGATCCACCCACCTTAGTGTGAACCGAAGCCGCATCCAAAGGGAAAATCTCTTAAATATAAATTTATAAAATTAAGAGACGACTCTAACTCTTGCTGTTTTGACTATCGAACCGTCAACATTTCGATAAAAAATTACACTCCAAACCAAACAATGGGATTAATATTGGATTCTATCATTTTGCATTTTCTAAGGATTCCAAAGAAATTTCCACATATATATTATAGACTTCTCTTTGTCAAATGAACCACCTCCAACCAGTTATGAGTTAACCTACCTTGCAACCCTTATTATAAGATTTTTTTTTTTATATGATATCTTAAAACATTTTTAGTAACCGAAAAAAAATAAAATTTAAAGATGAAACATGTACGTAAGTACTACTCGTATCATACTCTTTATCACCGGAATATGTATTTAGGTAATTTTGTAGGACTGCATGGAGCATGTGCTGTTGTGCCACTTTAGATTTTTATTTTGAAATCAAAACAACTTCAATACACTTATAGAGTAGAATAATTACTATGTGATGCCCACCAATGATGTATAGGTGCGGCTTAAATTGCAAATTGGTTTGTCCTATTGGATTATTTGGTTAAATCAAATAAATTGTTAAAACTGAAAATAAAAAAGAAAATAAAAGAAATGAGATAGAAGACTTATAAAATTAACTTGATGTGTGATGTAAGTCTGTAACGTCCTCAATTTCCGTTACTAAATTTTTAAAAATTTTTAAAACTTTTTGATGTAACTATCTTATGTTGTCACTTACAAACTCTTAACACTCGATGTGAGCCTACATATGAATGGTACCAATAAAGAACCACACAAATTCGATTAATCAACTATAAGAAGCCAATGAATCCGTCCAATCACATAAACCTCGAGTCTAACCTCGTGATTTGTTCATCTAAGAGTCAAATCTAACTGATTTATCACCGAATAAACAAGACAACTGCAAATAAATAAAGACTTATAAAAAGCCGAGATAACTAGAGGTCAAATCTTAATTAAAAAACTAAATTAATTCAGTTACTCATTTAGCCTAAGAATCAACAGTATAAAGTTATTACGATCGAATCGCCATTTCCACTAATTACGAATAGATACTATGAACTAATCTAATCCAAACCCTAATCATTGCGCATAAGAAATCTCAATACCCAATTCATTTAGAAATACCATATGTAACGCTTCGGATTTCGAGAGCCGAGTAAATACTCAACTCCTGATATCCCGAGTGCTACTTATGCTTTGCGGAAGGGGAGCAGATTAGATACTAAACACTTCAGTACCCAAAAGGCTACTAAATTAACATGGTGAAACATGATTGGTTGAATACCAACAATCTCTTCCTTGCAATGAATGCTCCTTCAGTTGGACATTCGTTAAACATCTTTATACTTTTAATACTCATGTGAGGGTATTTTAGTAATTTGCAAAGAATATAATTTTTAATTCTTTAACTTCTATACCGTACTAGGAGTAGATATGTAGAATGACCCGAACCGTCCATTTATAAATGATCCATATAAAATGGCGTGGAAACACTGCTTATCAGATTTCAGTGAATCCGATCATCATCATGTTTTTTTTTGTAATAATATTTAATGGTTGTGATTCTTGTACAAATATGCGTTGCACACATGTCTTGTATGGTGTAGAAATTGGGAGAGCAAAAATTTCATCATTCTAAGTAGAGTTTCGCACATACGAGAGATCTTAGGTACTGGGTGCATCTTGAACGGACAAGAATCTGGACCAATCACCAGGTAGGAGCACATGGACTCTTGGATACTGAAGCGTTCACTATCTAATCCACTCCATTTTATATGGACCATTTTCTAGAGTTTGGAGAACATAGACTCTTGTGTAAGAGAAATGAATCATCATTCATCAAGCCCACTTTGGGGTACATAGATTGTGTCTCCTATCTCCACGTCGCTTAATCATATCCCTTCATTTGATTGCCGGTTATTACCTTTTTCTACGGAAGTCCGACATACCACTGTTTCGATCCATCTCTCATTTTCCTCAGTTTAAGGAGAGGTCATTCATTCATTAGGCCCACTTGGGGTACATAAAATGCATGTGATCATTATTCATTCTCAATTTTCAAACTTCCGTCCATCATCCATCAACAGTTATAAAGAAATGGCGAAGCGTCCACACTCAAAATGCATGTCTGGCCTACCTGATGATTGGTCCAGAATCTTGCCCGTTCAAGATGTACCCACCTAAGATCTCTTGCATGTGTGAAACTCCACTTAGGATGATAAAATTTTCGCCGTCCAAATTTCTACAACATACAAGACACGTGTGCAACACATATTTGTACAAAGATTGTAACCTTTAGATATTATTACAAAAAATCATGATGATGATCGGATTCACCGAAATCTGATAACCGATGTTTACACACCATTTTATATAGACCATTTATAAATGGACAGTTTAGATTATTCCACATATCTACTTCTGAATTAAAAATCTCATCCTCTGTAAATTACTAAAATGCCCTCGCATAAGTATTATAAAAATATGAAGATGTCTAAGGGAGGAAGATGTCTGACGGAACATTCACGGAAGGAGCATTCATCGATTCATTACAAGGGGAGAGGCTCCAACCAATCATGTTTCACCACGTCATTTCAGTAGCCTTTTGGCTACTGAAGCGTTCAGTATTTAATCCGCTCCCTTGTGGAAGCGGGGTTCTTTGATACATTTTTATATGACATTTAAGCATTCATAGAATAAGCTAAACAGTGTAATATACTCTGCAATTAGCGTAATTAAAGCAGATAAATCAACTAAATATATATGAGTCCACGGCTAGGCCTAATATAAAATTTAAAAAATCTAAAAATGACAACATGATGTCCAATTAAACCCAAAAGCTCAACGCTCTCAGTCGAGAAGTGCGCCACCTACATCGGCCCATCCGAGAGTTGGAAGTAAGAAAACTACATCTCCGGGTCCATGTACGCCTCCTCCAACACATCAGCCTTAATAACCCCTGCATTTACAACAGTGTCTGGTTGGTATTTTAAAACACCATCTCAGAGTAGGAGTTAGTGATAAACTTAGTGGTTCCATTAGTTACAAGTCATGCATTTATCAATCTCATTGATACAGGTAATGATAAAACAACATAAATACCAAATTCCAAAGTACTCTTGTTAATCCACATTAATGGGATTTATGGAATGATTCCTACACTTAAGAGTCCAACACTCCCTTAACACGTGAATTCGACACCTAATTCGTAAATGTCAACACTTCGTTAACACACGAACTCAATTCCTAATTCGCCACAACCTATTATAATGCAATGCGATGGATGGTTATATTAGCCGAGTGATTAATTAAGCCTATTCATCCAGTATATTGAGAAAGGTAGAGTACCTCCATTTTGGTCATTAGTCTTATCTGAATCACTAGGCACGAGATGGCTGCAGCGGCCCCACGCTTGTATCCCTTGATTCACCTGGGTTCATCACTTCCAGTTAAATGCATACGAAAGGTAATTTGTTACAATAATGCTCATGGTCACTACGAGGAGACTCATCACACTAACGTAGGCTACGAACACGAACACGGTGTCCCATACCACCATGCCCAACTCACAAGACTTGAAGATCGTATCGCTAACGATTATTAGTAGACATTCTCAATTGGTATGAGTATATCCTAGATTCAAGTAATCGTGACCATACATGGTGAACATGCAAAGTTAGTCGATTACTAGATGAATTTAGTTGATTCGGACGACCATCGGCGCATCCAGTATTGGGTGTAAATGCCCTGTGTAGTCCAATTATTGTCAGTCGTTTATGTTTGACTCGGATCAATCGAATATATCAGGGGTGGCCAACCTAATTCGGGCAACCTGTATTCGGTAAGTTACCAACTAACCCAACTACTCTCATAGTCGTATTTACCAGTCCAATATAATTAACTAGCAGTAGAGATCATGAGATTTAAATACGAACATCAAGTCTATCAATTTACTTATTCAAGCATTTCATCAAACATACAGACATCACTAAGCTAAAATTCACATTTTATGGACAAAAATTGAAATACACATAAATTATCATGCACTTTCAAATTAACAAGCAGAAATCATTAACTGAAGCATAGGATTTGATAAGCAACAACCTAAAAATAATGGTCCGCACCTTGGGTAGGTTCGTCGAATACGAACTCTCTCCTAAGGCTAAGACTTTATGGGACGGTTCATCGATGCCCTATATTACTACGATTAACTTGTTAGGATTCATGCAAGCCATTTTAAAACTTAAATTTCTTAAAAGGGACTCACGAATTTACCTCTAATTGTCATTGGGTAACTCCGGCGATGCAATGTGGTCGCAGCTACACTGCCAGCTAGTAAAGACGGGGCATGTCTCCTCCAATCAACCTCTCTCACATCCCCTTCCTCTCTTCTCCTCTCTTTCTCTCTCTAGTTGCAATGAAAAATTCGTATGTGAGTGAAATGGTGAAAATGGGGGGCTATTTATAGTGACAGAATGCGCGTAAATAGCCTTGGTGCCCATTTTTCTATTAAATTTGTTATGAGGGTGTGTTTTAAACTTGCAGGGTCTTTTGGGGGCCCACTGGCTTACCTACACCATGGGGTAGGTGCCCTGCTATGGGATCTACGTTTTATCCCAATCGAGCAATAATCAGACGCTTTGATTAGCCATGTAGGTACCACTTACGATTGAAAGTCTTTGATGCTCAATCGGGGCTGCGACTATACGAATATGAGAAGAAAAATATCTTTAACTCATACCTTAAGTTTGATTGCGATCTAAGGGTCGAAAAGCCATAACTTCATAAAAGAACGGAATCTCTATTTCACTTAAGTTTCAGGCTTCAGCGTAGGGCATTCACATATTTCAAATACTCAGCCTTTGGGCCAAGTTGAGCAATTTCGGGCACTTTCTTCATTTTCACCCGGTGAGAGGGACATTATTCTATAGTTTTGAGACTAGTGGCTAGCTAACAAGTGGTTAGAGCTTATTCGGATAATCAAGGCATTTCTGAAATAAATTGGGTAGAGATATTTCTTGTGTGCAATGATTAACGTTTGGATTATTTATGTTCATAGTGTAGCCTATTTGAAATTAGTAAAAAATGTGATTCAATCATGATCACTCTAAACCGTTGGTTCTTATGCTAAATGAGAACTAGGTTAACTTGGTTTGTTAATTAAGATTTGTCCCATATCCGTCTCAGCTTTATGAAATGTGAACGCTAAAAATCGGCACCCACAAAGATTTATGTTTGTTTTAGGGTAATTAGGCTAATTTGGATTGATGATGTAATAGACTTGGAGTTACCACTAGTTAATTAACACAAAATCCCGTAGTTGGCTAGAACCTGCAGAATATGTAAAGTTAGAGAATCCAGATACTCTTTTACTTTAAGTTGACTCCTGATTTACAATTCAAGATTCTAAGCAAGGGACATCGGTTACAAAGAGGGAAGGTGTTGAGTACCCTCTCTGCCCGTACAGATGTACTGTCTCTATTTCGTATAGTAAAATAGTCTTAAGGGATAGGATAATAAGATTAAAATGAGACTAGGCCAACTCAAATTTTTGATGTAGTAAGGTTCAAAATTTCTGCAAGTAGCAGAGCATACGTCCAAGGAATGTCTAAAGGAGTTTTGAATAGATGTAATGATGTTAAAATACCATTAAAAAGGGGACTAGGCTACCATAAGCTTTTGGTGTGATAGGATCCAGAGTTTTGGCAAGTCACAGAGCATACATTCAATGGCAACCTAGAGAATCAAGGGGGTTGAGAAGGGAGGTAATGATGCGATATGAATGCTAATGACAGATGTGACCCTTTACTTGCATTGGAAAAGGTTTGGATGTTTTAGTGCACTATGGTTGGAAGGTTTGGCTCAAGTGAGAGTGAGAATTTAAGGAGATGGTTGAGGAGGCTAGAAGGATTGAGGCTTGAAGATTCAAGCACTCATCACTCTCACTTGCTTACTCTCTTTGTTTCTCTCTCTCTACTTCTCTTTGGTTGGTGATTTTGATGATTGTTGTTGGTGAGAAATGAAGAGAAGAGAAAGGTATATATAGCCTTGAAGGATGATCTTTTGGTAACTTTAAGGATTTTGGAGGGTGAATAATGATGTGGTGGCTTGTGATTGGTGGAGGAAAGGGTAGTGTCACATGGCACATCTTTATAGGTTCATAAGCTTAGTGGGATGGTAATAGGGCAATTCCCAGGGTCAAACTAGTGAAAAGAGTTGACTTTGAGATGAATCAACAGTTGTAGCTCAGAGGGGCACATCTGTTGAGGTGGGGCGGTAGTCAGCTTACCGCCGGCGGTAATCTGATTACTACCCCTTCACTGTTGTTTTTAAACTTTTGCTAGTGGGCTCTGTTCGGGCCCTAGGTACGGCCCAAAGCCCATTTTGACTTTTCAGTTTAAAAATGGCTCAGTTGTGGCTTGAGAATGGCTTGGTTATGGCTTGAAAATGACTTGGTTATGGGTAATGGGATAATTCAGGTTTGGTTAGGGTTAGGTTACGGTTTTAAGTAGGATGTGGGGTTCAAGTTCAATTCTTAAAGATCATTCATGCCTTATTAGATTGCTAGCTTAAGTGACGTGTCTACGGGTAGGTCTTTATTTAGTTACAATTGTCTCGATTAGTTAGTGATAGGTCAGCTACATTTGGGCCCTAGATGAATAAATCATGAGGCTAAACTTAAGGTTTATGTGATTCGGTAGATTCATCGACTTTCAATGGTTGATTACTCGGATTTGTATGGTTCTTTATTGGAATCACTCACGTATAGACTAACATCGAGTGTTAATGTTCAGTAAATGACAACATAAGTTAAATATATTTAAAAAATTCAAGGATTTTTGAAAATCCAAAATAGTAAAAAGCTAAGACATTACACCGTAATTATCCAAACAAACTCTAGATCGCTCGTTAGTGGGCTATTAAACCTAAGACTATAGAAAGACATTCATCTTAGTAGACTTGACGTCCATCGCGGGACATCGATATGAGATCATGCCTCGAATCGTTCAACTTTGACTCGAAAGGTTAGTGCATGAGATGTGCGAATATTCCATAAATTAATCAATAACTCAAGTTAATTATTTACATCCGATTTTTGCCTAAGTTGTAACCTTCAGACTGTTAGATCACGACCAAATTTAAGAAAACAAAATAAGTTAATACCCAGCACATATCTGTATAACCGCGGCCTCGATTGATCATCGCTGACCGTCGAACTGACTTCTAATCATGCCTGGTGAGTCGATCGTATCCATACGTAGATCACAACTAGGGCCAACTATCCTACGATATATATAGAGAGAGAGTAAGCTCCTTGGTGCTTTCTTGCACTAGAATTTATTCAAAAAACCCAAGCTATTACCGTTTTTCTTTATCGAATTTATCCCTACGCACGATCGGAGGTAAGAAATGCTTCCTACCTACAGGTTAAACTATCTCACGTTAGATTATATGAGTCTTATCTAAGTTTTCTTTGATTTGATTAGGAATTGGTGCTTTTTCCTTAAAATCCCAATCTTAGAGGCGCTGTTCAAGTTTAGGTTACAAATTTATACTCAATCCTACAAAGGAATAAATATAATATGAACTCTATAATTGATAGTTTGTCGGATTGAGCCCCTTTGTAACACATTCTTGAGATGATTTTTCAATGTTCTTTCATAGTTGAATCGGCATCTCAATTACTCACATGTTCGTTGATGCCGATGATTTAGCTTCACGATAAAACACCTTGCATGTGATGTTCTAATGGGGTGAATAATGTGGTAGGAGTTGGGTTGAATCTCCTACAATTAAGGTTTTTACTTGATTCTTAGTAGAGATTCACCTAGATGAGTATTGTAGAAGATATAAACAATAATATACCTATAGGCTTAATGTCTAATCTCTAGAAAATGTTAGAGATCAAGTGCATCTTCATAATAGAGGTTGGAATCCTCATTAAAGTGGTAACGCTCAAGAATATAACTTAAATCTCATAGGTTTAGAGGCTTAGGATAAGGGATATGAGTAGAAAATCACGTAAGGTCTAATGACACACAAAACTCATCCATTTACCTAAGAACTGAATGCTCATTCAATAGAAAAAGGTTTCTAATGGCTAGTTAACAACTCTATCAATATGATCGAACTATCCTTTGATCCCATCAAAAAAAATTATGAATAATCTGTTTAGTTGCTGGACTATTTTTTAGATTGTATCCAGCTAGCCTTCGATGTTATCAATTTTCATCAATAGCATGTCGATAAGATCGAGAACTACTAAAAAAATGTTGTTTTGGGCTACGTATTTACAATTGCTTTGCACCTTTAAAGCTTATCTAATTATGATTTGTAATATTTTAGATTTTTTCTATTTTGAATTTTTAAAAATTCTTAAAATTTTTCATTATGATTAACTTATGTTGTCAGTTACTGACCATTAACACTCGATGTTAGCTTATATGCGGGTGATACCAATAAAGAATTGCACAAATCTAATCAATCAACCATAGGAAGCTAACGAATCCCGTCGATCACTTAAACACCGAGTTTAGCCATATGACTTGTTCACATGACCTATCACTGACTAATCAAGGCAGTCGCAACTAAATAAAGACCTAGTAAAATCTAAAATAACTAGTGATCAAATTTTAATTAATAAACCAAACTGACCCCATATCGTTTTAGCATAAGAATTGATGGTTTATGGTGATTATAATCGAATCCTTATTTTCGTTAGTTGTGAATAGGCCCCACTATGAACTTAGCTAATCCAAACCCTTATGATTGTACACGAGAAATCTTGCTACTCAATTCATTTCAGAAATGCCTTGATTTTTTTGAACAAACTTTAAACCGCTCGTTAGTGGGTCACTACTGAAATTATAGAATAATGTCCATCTCCTTGGGCTTGATGTCCATTGCGGGTGGAGAATCAAGATAGTACTTAAAACTGCGCAACTTTGGCCAAATGCCAAGTGCTTGAAATGTGCAGATACCTTATGCTGAGGCTTGGAACTTAAGTGAAACAGACTTTTGCTCTTTCGCGAAATTATAGTTTTCTGACCGTTAGATTGCAATCAAACTCGAGGTATGGTTAATGATATTTCCTTGATTGTATTCGTATAGCCGCGGCCTCGATCGATCACCGATGACTGTCCATCGTAAGTGGGGCCCCCGCGGTTGATCGAAGACTCTGACTGCTGCCTGATTCTGAGAAACCATAAATCCTATAGTGGGGTACCTTTCCCTTGATGTAGATGAGCCAATGTGCCCCTGGAAAGACCCTATAAGTGAGAAACAACATCCTTTAGGGTTAATATAATGGATAAATGACCATTATGGTCATTTACACCAAATCTAGAATTATATAAGCGCCTCAATTGGGCATCCCATCTCTCCATACGAATTTACATTTTTCAAAGGAGAAAAAGAGAGAAGGAGAAAGACAAAGAAGAAGAGTAAGAGTAGGAGTTGAGATTTTTTGGTGCTTTCCTTCATCGATTTTCTCCAATCAAAGCCCTTGCATCGATCATTTTCTTCCGCTGAATTCATACCATTTACGATTGGAAGGTGAGAAACAAACTTACTTCCCAACTTACTTTTTTCTAGAATGAATTGCATGGATCTCACGTATTTCTTGGTGTTTATATAGAAATTATGATTTTTCTCAAATTCCTAACCTTGCGAGCGTCATGAGTCAAGCGGATCATTATAAGGTGCGGTCCATTATCTCTAGGTTATTATTTATTGACCCTTGAGGGTCTCAGTTAATAATTAGATGCTTTTAGATAAATTTGTACATGCTAATATGTAAATGATTTGATTTGTCTATAATATATATTATTTGTTGGATATGGATGCTCATGTGTTTGATGAAATGCTTGAATGGTGGAATGTAATATTTTGTCGATGCTCATGTGCTTGATTTATTACTTAAGTGATTGTATTACTTTATGCATACTCACATATTTGATTTAATGCCTTAGTGAACGTAGTATCCTATGTATGCTTACATGTTCGATGAAATACGTATGTGGTTGTGTCATTGAATATATATTAACGGCATGACAAATTGCTAAGTTTGTAGTGATGCTTAAGTTGCTTACAATATTAGGTCAGTTGGTAAATCGCTCAAACCAAGGGGTAGCCCGAATAAGGGTGTCTAACCTATGCTTGTTCAATTGACCTGTGATGAACACGGATGACCGATAATAACTGGACTATATGGGCTCCTTGCACCCAATGCCAATTGTGTCGTGGTTCTCCCAAGTCAATCAAATTAGTTCACTAGTCGACTGATCATGTATATTCACAATCTATGACACAACTAAATGGAATCAAGGATACATCGTTCCCAATGGATGTGTCTATTCATAACCGTTAGTGCGATATGATCCCACTAAGACTCATGAGCCAGGCATGGTGGTATGGGACACCGTGTGCTAGCTGTCGGCATACGCTGGGTGACGAGCCTCCCCGTAGTGACTAGTACGCAACTAAGACTCATGAGCCGGGCATGGTGGTATTGGACACCATGTCCAAATTGTCGGATTATGCTAGGGTGACGAGCCTCCCCATAGTAATCAGTGAGCACTAATGAAGGTGATAGACTATTATTCGAATGGCTCCCGTCAAATTACTCGGCCAATGGTTCCATGCCAAAGTACCGTTTGAATGACTTGGGCATGAATGGAATTAGGTGATGAGCCCTTTTTTTATGTTTTGGTTTTAAGTGACAAGCTCACACCTCAGAACTAAGTGAACATACTCGGTATTGGGTGACGACTCATACCAGGTTGATCCTCATATATTTAGGTATCATACCGTACTTTTGAAATTGTTGATTTGTGAGATAAATGGGTGACACCTAAATTTGGATCAAGGGACACTAGTAAGGAGTCACTACATGCGACAACAAGCCAGGTGATCCGAATAAGGACTTATGACATAACGCTGGTATGCTACCTTTGCCAATATATTGGATGAATGAAACTTAATAATTACTCGGTTAACATGATCATTCATCACATTGTATTATTTTAGAATGTAGAGAAATAAGTGTTGAAGTCGCATGTTGAGGAAGTGTTGTCATCTGCGAACCAAGTAGTTGGAGTCACGTGTGAGGAGAGTTTTTTAGAAATAACATGCATCATTTAACATGAGTATTTAAGAATTGTTTGATTTCTTGTTTATCGTTAACTGCACTGATTATGTCTATAGCATGTGTAACTTAGAACTAATGAAACCACTGAGTTAGCTACTCACTCCTACCTGGGACAGTATTTTAAAATACCAACTAGGCACATCATTGATACAGATACTAATAAGACCTCAGAAAGGTAAGCTTATATCGGGTTATACCAACGTCATTATGTTTTGGAGAATTGAGCGTAAAATGAAAGCTTTACACTTTAATCATCTTGGGTATATATATTGTGCCTTGTATAACCTCCATTTTGGACAATCACCACTATTGGGATTGTATTGTTTATCTTAACCCTATATTTATTAACTATTGTTGTCTCTCTACCTCATTTTGGATCCGCTGATTTGAATTATGCTACTCTGATTATCTATGTGTGAAATGAATTCGAATCTAAATGAGGACACACGTGCGTTTTCGTTTAATTAACACTTGAGAACTTGGGATCAGAGTCTATATACTCAGGTGTCAATTTTTGAGGTGTTATATGATCAAATTAATATTATAAGGCTAAGGGATGATCAAACAAGGGTTTACTTATTGAGAAATTGATCATCTAGAAGTTAGTTTGTTTCAAATCTAATATTAAGGTCACCAAGGTACCTCATGATTTACTTGTTCTTCACTCATTGTTGATTCATGTCCTCTTGTGTCTTTAGTCTTTAACTTACAAAGGTTCAACTGACACACATGATTGACAAATAGGTGCACAAATAAGTACACTAACAGTGGTTAATTATATTGAGTGGTACTGGCAATTAAATTTGGTGGATCGATGGCATAATTGTTTCCCCCACTTTGTAATCTAGCTCGATTGATAATTTAGGACCCACTAGCCCTAGTCGAGTCCTGTTTTCATAGCTTTTTACTATCGTCGCCTATTGATATACTTTGGGTATCGTTCAAAGGGGGTTCAATAGCGGATATCACGATCACTCGGTTGGAGCCTACTAATGTGATGTGCAACGAGTTAGTCCTTTAAGTCAGGGAGATCTTTGCATGATACAAGTTGGTTGAATTTTTTTTTATATATTTACCCACGATCTAATTTTCCTACCATAGCATGTATAGTTAGTTGTTCATACATAGTTTGTATGTAATTATATGATATGATCTTATAAATGAGTTTTTCATCTTAGTCTAAGAGATTCTATTGGCCTTACCTTGACATTGTCGGGCAACTTGCACATGCTCTTGTTATGCAAATGCATGTCCCTTAAGCCAAAGAATATTTAGCTTAACCTATTTATCTTCGAAAATCTCCTTATACTCATACATATGCTCGATGACACTAATGGTAGGATTTATCGAAGATGCACAGAGGAATATGATTTTCTCTAAATTCAAAAAATAAAAATTTCAATCCCAAGACCTTCTAAGTATAATCACGTATAATTTATAGAATATAAAGTTTAATTTGAGAATGTTAGATTTACTTAAAATGGAAAGTCTATGGTATAAGATGATCCGATGTCGATGACGACCCTCTAACGTAAGGTCTCTCTCTAATCTGTCCTAGTACGAGAGAATTTAGATGAAGCCAACCTTTCCCTATGGTAGGTGCTAAGAGAAAAGCAGGCCATTCACCCAAATGAACCACATGCCCAAGTGTGATCAAGGAAGGAAAATATGATGAAAATGTGGAAGTAATCCTCTCTCTCTCTCTCTCTCTCTCTCTCTCTCTCTCTCTCTCTCTCTCTCTCTCTCTCTTAAATCTCTCGTTGTCTTTCTCTTAAAAATATCCCAAGGGGTAGCTCTCTCTCTCTTTAAATCTCTCGTTGTCTTTCTCTTAAAAATATCCCAAGGGGTAGACATCCAAAGCTTCTTTATTGAGCTCTCCTCTGGGATAGGATTTATATAAAGAGGGAATTTAAAATTTTAGGGGTACACCTAGTATGGTGCTTCACTAACATACTTACTTCTTTATAACATGACGTGAGGGAAGTACGTCAATCCACTTCATACATGGATATACTCATGATCCAATCCATTTATTGTCATAACCATCTACTAATGATTGTATCACATGCTAATTAAAAGTGGACCATCAGATATGGGTCATCAAGTTATTATTAAGTGTAATCAAAGTAGTTTTAACAGTTAAAATAAAACTTTAATAATTGAAACCCTTGAAAACATGTTAAAAGCATTTCAACTGTTTGACATAGGAAAAAATCACTTGATGAGTCCCTCATTTATCCAAATCAAAATAATAAATATGTTCCCATGCAAACTAATAGATCCCTTATTGGCCCGTGCAAGAATCAATGGGTCCTGATGGAAGTACGCGACTACATCCACTTTATTAGCCCTTGCATGGACCCTGTAGGTAGAATTAAAGTAGACCAGTTAAGCTCGCGATCCTTATTCATCCCTAAGTCTAAGGGTTAACCATCATTTATGCATCATCAAGTCTTGACCTCATGATCACAGTTCAAGCTAATGAGCTCCTAGATTATTAACTTAATCTTGATCCACCAATGTGGGTGACCAAAAGTCTGAACTTGGATCTTTTGTTCATAGCTCACTCACACTCCTATGCAGGATAAGGGCAAGGTATAAACTGACACCAAGTTGGTCTCGAAATGGAGATTGTCTATCCTAACCCAAGTCAACTCCCTCACATAAGACGATCATAAATCTCATGAGCTGATGTCTACAGGTGTGTCTCACTTACTCATGACGACAATGGTCTAATAAGATACTGGGATCAATGGATCATGATACTTTTTGTTCAATGACCATCATATCTAATCTCAAGTTCCAAGGATTGCCAGAGGAACCACTCCTCAACAAACCATAATATAAATTTAACATTACACACTAAGAATTATACAATTGTCCAGCAAGGACTTATGGTCATCACGATCTAAGGCTAAGCACGTGGTTAGTGGACTATGGCTCACGTTGGTTTTTCACGACACTATCTTCAACAACTAAGACAATCAATAAACTATTTGAAACTTCATCCATTATAAAATTTAAAATTTTCAACCTTAATCTCATAATCTATATGATGACCTATATAATAGTAGGTGGAATGGCCCTACTATGTGGCTCTTATTGTGGAGTATGGTCACGAAAGGGGTTTATCTTCTCATTTATCTTATAACCCCAATTCTTCCACTTGCCTTTGGAGTCTAATATTCTCCTTGGCTTGTCGAGCAATCATTTCATCCTTTGATTCAATGATCGGATCTTCATCTATGGGGCCAACATCCCTTCCCCATCTATTCATAGTGACTTTAAAAGACACATTAATTATAATAAAACTGAATAAGGATCGATGGAGAGAGTTACTTGAGGAATGAAGCTTTTTCTTATACTAGTTGATGGCATCTAGGGCTGTACACAAACCGAGTTAGCTCGCTCGACTCAACTCGTAAAAGCTCGATTTGACTTAGTTCGAAACTGAGTTCGAGTCGAGTCGAGCTGATTTTTTGAGCTCGAAAAAAATTCAAACTGAGTTCAAGCTTGCCCGAGCTCGACTCGGCTCGAATCGAACCCAACTTGAATCGAACTTGGATCAAACCAATTCAGTGACTCGGTTACTTTGATATTGATGTTGCTCACCAAGTGTTTGATGAAATAACTCAATGAAGTGTCGGCTGGTGGCAAAGATTGTATGTTTCATCAAACAAATACCCTTTTCTTTTCTTTTTTTATTAATTTTGATGTTGCCTATAAGGTGCATGATGAAATACCTGTAAAACCATTGCTTGTGTTTTACATACAGTGAGAATTTAAAGGTGCAGTCCATGTGTTTGTGAAATTGCTATATAGGTGAACTTGGCTCGATCTTGGCTCGAACTCAACTCAAATTGGCCCGAGCTGCTGACCGAACCGAGCCATGCTGGCCAGACCAAACCAAGCCAAGTTCGAGGTGAGGTTAACCAGTGGTTGAACCAAGTCGAGCTGTGCCAAGCTCGACTCAATTCGACTTGTGTACACCTCTAACGCTAGCGTAATTAACACGAACTAGTAATGCACGCAACCGAGAATGATATCTAGCAAAAGACACCATGTGCAGACACATTGGGGGCTTATATATGGCCCAAACAGAGGGAACCATAGGCAAATCAAAAGCTTTAGCTCTCTCTCACAGTACTCACACGAGCAAAGAAAAGGAAAATCTCAAAAAAGTAAAAAAAAGAAAAAGAAAAAAAAGACACACTTAATGTATAGGGTCTGCAAGAGCCTATTTATTAACAAGCTATAAAGACTTATTTCTCATGCAAACTTTTTTCCTTAACTCAAAATAAGGAAGAGAATGCTTTTACTCTCCACCAATCAAAACACTCTTGTAATTCTAAGGGCAAATAAGAAAATAAGTAAAAATAATTATCCAACTAAGGGATAAATCATAAAAAGAAGGAATCATTTTGGGAGCCATCTATGAATCAGTCCCAATTTAAAGAGATATTTTAGGTGGCATACGTGATGTGCGGACATATCTCCTTGGTTTATATATATATATAAAAAAAAAAAAAAACCATTTTTGCATCCTAAAGGATTCAACCTCCAATGTATGGACTTCCTGCCGCTGCAACCATGGTGCAGGGAAAAACCATTTCTATTTCCCAACCTAGTTTTCAACGTGCACCAGAAAACTATTTATATGTTCTAGCAACATTCTACGTAAGGGATCTTCCGAGATTGTATTATCTGAGCCTGCTTTAAATTTGAATGTATTGGACCTCTTGTACTCTTGCACCAAACATTTTAGTAATCTTATCCGATGATCTGACGAAGAAAATGTGAGTTTTATGTCAATCTTGTCTATTAGCTGGCTCTTGGGTATAGATCAGTTTCATCCAGGTCTGCTCTTAATCAGATCAGTTCATCTTTCCTTCTATGGTCAGGATGATCCCATCACAATCAGTGGTATGCAAATGGATGGACAAGATCGTTTGTAGAAGATAGCAGACCGTTTAGATAGATGATGTACATGCCTACAAGTCCACATGCAACTAGATGCATAGAAACGTTTCCGTACACTTAGCCTACGTAGAAATCTCAATACCCAGCCATTAAAAGAAAAAAAAAAAATTTTCAAAATGGCCAGCCACGCCAAACTCACGACCTCCTTCCCTTTCGGCTCTCTAATCACGTGAAGGAACAGATGGTCACGAGTGGTACATGGTAAAAAGAGAGAACCATCTAAGGTTTTCACGGATGGCTTGCACTGGTGTTGTGCGGTACACCTTGTGGGGTCCAGTGTTTGTCTCACTTACCTATAGACATCGGACACGTGAGGCTCCATAGCCATTGGATTCTTGCCCATACATGATTGGACGGCCACCTTTTGACACGTGCACGTGTCTCTTACGATAGATATAAATTTCTTTTTGAGATTGGATTTAGTGGACCCATGGATCATTTCCATCACATCATATTTTATTTTTTATTTTTTAACACCCGCATAAACCACCACACACTCCCGTAGCGCGATTTCACCACCTATGGGCACTCGAAGCCTTGACCTGGTATTGGAATTCCTCAACGCCTCCCACCGGAGCAGCAGTAAGGACCCAATTTCATCACATTATGTATCCTATATGATGGAACCTTTCATACCTCCCATGCATTTGCATTTGCATTTGCATCCCGATCCTTTGCTTATCATGATTAGGGAAAACAT
This sequence comes from Magnolia kwangsiensis, assembly GCA_037074715.1. Classification (NCBI taxonomy): domain Eukaryota; kingdom Viridiplantae; phylum Streptophyta; class Magnoliopsida; order Magnoliales; family Magnoliaceae; genus Magnolia; species Magnolia kwangsiensis. The sequence goes on along the minus strand of CM073585.1, from coordinate 81,984,178 downwards.
GTTTGTTGTTATGTGATTGAGCCACATCATCCGAAGTCCATTTAACGTGGACACGGATTTGCTGTGAGGCTTTCCTAAGAACTTTTTCCTGAAAGCCTAGGTTGGCCCACCGTAATTTTTGTGAGAAATCCAACTGTCCATCCATTTTTTGAGATTATTTTAGGACATGCGAACAAAAATGAAAAGGATTCAAGACTCAAGTGGGCCAAAAATGTAAGTATTAAATTTCCACAGTTGAAACATTCATGGGGCCAGGGAAGTCTCGAATCAGGCTAATATTTGTGTTTTCAGTTCATCTCAATAACAATGACGTTACGAGCGGTATGGATGACATGTATACATCACTATTGACCTAGGAAGGTTTCAATGGTAGGAATTTTTCTACCCACCTTTTCCGTTAATGTAGCCCACTTAGTCTTGGATCCTTTTAATTTTTGGTATTAAATACTAAAATGAGCTCACAAAATGAATGAATGGGGTAGATTTCTCACCAACATCAAGGTAAGCCACCTATGTTTCAGGGGAACTTCCTACTAGCAGCAAATCCCCATTCATGTACTGCTTAGTGATGATGTGGACCAATCACAATACATTAAAATAAATATTTACCGTTTGTGACAAACAGAAGATTTGGATTCCATTTGAAGATCGCAAACATGTGGTTGCACCAAATATCTCTCTTTTGCTTTACATTTGGATGTGCACTGTGAATTGAAGAATATGGTGAATATTTAGTTTAGGGTGTGTTTGGTTGCAGCAAATTGGTGATATATGGTGCAACCAAAGGCATCCTTAAGCAATAGGAAATGACAAAATAATTAGTGAAGTATCCTAATGTTCATGATGAGAAGGTATTGTTTACTAATTGGGAGCCCAAAACCTTAATATGTATGTTAATAAAATCATGATTTGGCAATCTCCACTCTATTAGGCTAAACTGCAATTCAATCTGATAGTCCATCCAAACATGCCTCCAACATGAGAGATGAGGATGATAGCCCTTTTGGGCAATTTAGTACTCAGAGGATTAAACCTCGATCTTTTCATTTGTTTGCAAAACAATCTTTGAAGAACTATCATTTCTCTACTTAATTCATTCTTCTGGTCTACATTTGGATGTGCCATGTGAATTGAAGATTGATAATATTTAGTTTATGATGTGTTTGGTTTTAGCAAATTCGTGATATTTGGAGCAACCAAATGCACCCTTAATCAAGAGAAAATGACAAAATAATTAGTGATGTTTCCTAATATTCATGATGAGATCAAAGGATCGTTTAGATTGTGGAGTTACATAATTGAGTTGGGAGCCCAAAACAATTAATATGTATGCTAATAAAATCGTGATTTGGTGATCTCCACTCTATTAAACTAACAATTGCAATTCAATCTCATAGTCCATCCAAACACACCTCCAATGCACAAGAGGAGAGATGTGGATCAGTCTTTTTTGGTAATTTAATACTAAGATGATTAAACCTTGATCTTTTAATTCGCTTGGGTAACAATCATTGCAGAACTATCATTTCTATGCTTGACTCATTCTTCTGGTCCAAATTTGGCTGTGCCATGAGTCGAAGATTGCAAATATTTAGTTTAGGATGTGTTTCATTGCAGCAAATTCATGATATTTGGTACAACCAAACGCACCCTTAATTAAGAGCAATTTGACAAAAATATGAGTGACATTTCCTATGTAAATGGTGAGAATGTATTGTTTACATTGCAGAGAGACGTAATTGAGTTGGGAATCCAAACTCTTAATATCTGTGCTAATAAGATCATGAATTGGTGATCTCCACTCTATTAGACTAACAATTGCAATTCAATCTGATCCTCCATCCAAACATGCCACAAATAAACAAGAGGCGATATGGGAATCATAGCCATTGTTGGTATTTTAATACTAAGAGGATTAATAAAACCTTGATCATTTCTATTATTTGGAAAACAATCTTGGAATAATTATCATTTCCCTGCTTAATAGAATATCAAGAGACGTAATTTTTTTTTTCTTCTTGTGAGGGACAACGATGACAATAGCGATACTAGTTAATGACGTGGATGTCGGTGGAGGCATTGACAAAGATGATGAATATGATAACCAATCACACATGTACTACATGTGATTATTGGTTCTAGATTTTTCCAAGCTTGACTAATACCTTTCTTTTTCTAAAACTGTTCACATTTACCAATAAGAAAAAGGAATCAACCATGATGATCAAGCTAAAGAACCGCTCTCAATCTCACAACCAATAATTTTGAAATCCTTTCTCAATCCGAAAGGCACGCGACACCGTTGGAGGATCTCCACTGTATAAATAGTATAGGGACCACCATTTTATTTGAACGAGTTTGAAACACTAGTACTCATATTATCAATGACATCACTCAAAAAATAAAAAAAATAATAAAAAAAAACCCTAATATAGTCTACCATACAAAAAATAGAGTCTAAGTCCGTATTAGGAGAAGAAATTTAGAATGTTATCGAGATAATACAATGCGGGTTGTCTTCAGTATTATCATCTCCGTGGGATAATGAAGATATTAAAAAATGAAGAGAGAGAGAAAGAAACAAAGAAACAAAGAAACAATTATAGACAAAAGGCAAGACAATCGCCTCGAAATGTCCACATGGAGGATCTTGCTCCCTCCCCCACTAGATCCAGCTGGGGGCTCCGGACGCAGACTTCTGGCCCACTTTTTATAATTACAATGATCGCAGAACACAACCAATGATGTAGGGCTGGCATGGAACCAACGTCACATAATCAGGCAACGTCTTACCTAGAGCATATGGTGACTAGGCCACCTTCACCAGATTATGAAAAAAAAAAAAAAATTGTGAGAGAGGTAGCAAGAAATGGGCAAGTAGGCAACATGTTCTACAATAATCTTGATTATTGTCTGCTAATGACAATGCATGTATGAAAGGAGGAGATGACAGGGTTGATAATAGCCGTTTATTTAAATATAATTAAATGCTTTGATTAATGTGGGTGTTTGTAGAAGTTGACCCAAATGACTTAGACAAATGAGTGGGTGGTGTGGCTCGAGGAATGATGGGGATTGGCTTAGAAAGGGAAATGGTATGGTCCTTCGCCCGAGGACATGGGTGGTATACTCGTGGTTTTTTTTTTTTTTACAAGTGGATGGGTTATAGGATAATGATCTGGACGGTTGGTATGATGGGCTTGATTGGGAATGTGGAATTCCCTGAAATTGCACCTAGGTTCGGAGATCCCTAGCCGTCCAAGCTTTGGCCTGTATTCCTTCCACATTGGTCGCTCCATAGACCAGCATCTTGAAAAGATGTAGATTCACTGATCTTGACCGTTGATTTGTTGGAAACTACGTAGATGGACCATACCCAGAAAACTGGAAGATTCCGATTACTGATTTGGCCTTTTACACCTGAATGCATATTGTCGCCGTGTTTCCCTTCTTAAATGACTAACAAAAGGCACGATCTGTTGTCATCTATCAAGGATTCTATAATTTCATCACTCATCTGTGGTAGTCGGACTGACGGTCTGGATCAGTCAAGCATGGGCCCCAGTTGTACAAACTAAAAACCCAAGTATACATGTATTTCCTCAGTCGAGGATCCCGCAATTCCTCTTACTTGTAACCCTAGTCTCATTTTTTCAATTTTTTTTACTTTGTTTTTTTTTCAAGACCTATGGAGAACTGGTCTCATAACTTTGACTTCCAACCATTTCTTTTCTCCACACGTGTCACATAAATAGAAAATCCGATTCGTCAGAAAGATGGACCATACAATGATCATCACATAATACAAAAATCAGGCTGATATACTCTTACAATGGGACACATTTTCATTTTCCATAGATAGACGATGGTATGATTCAGTGGATTAGTCCAATCCAACCAATGAGTAGATCTGCCGAATTTTCATAAAAAACTAATAGCTATGTTCTGGCCCATCTTTTGCACGGATCAGATATTATACATGCATGCCATGTTGGCCCTGAAAGAAATGGACGGATGTGAAAGTTCCTATACAGCTATTGCATGTGATCATTTCTCAAAACAAAGGTGTCCATGACATGGACATGTACCACTAATGTCGTGTCATCGAGACCTTAAATTGACCATTTTTAGGGGCACATCTGATATGGTCAAGGCCAACCAAACTTAGGTATAAAAGAAATATAATTAAATGTGACGTAGGTTTTCATGTTAGGTCGTCCACAGTATTTACATTTTTTTGGGCCACATTACAAGAAGCTGACCGGTTGCATGACTCCAACGACTTGGACTTTTCTCTTTGAATACATTCATTCCATGGTCATTGGTCGGTCAAGATGTTTGTTTTGTCATCATGTGTATAAGATCAGAGCTTTCCATTAGATGGGCCACATCTTTTAGATCATATATAAATCAGGCTCCTTCCATTATGGTGGAGCGGATTAGGTGAAACCCCGGCCTTACCCAAGACATGCGGGCCCTTACCGTGGGGCCCACCTTGATGTATGTATTATGTATCCACTCCGTCCATACAATTTTTCAGATCATTTTAGGGCATTATCCCAAAATTGAAGCAGATCTAATTAATTAAGAAAATGGAAGGCTTAGATTTTTTTTCCTGCCCATATATTTGTTTTGTATGATGTTGCACTCTCTTTTTAGTGAATAAGTCTGAATTTTTTTTCTGGATGAGCTAGAAAGTGTGGCCCATCTTATGGAAGGCTTGGATCATGTATCAATGTGCCATGTTGGCATTTACAATGGCGTATGTATAAAAATTTGTGTACACGCGGGTATGCTTAACAAATATCGTCGGTCAAAGTCATGCTCTTTCATAAGCTATTTTTTATTGCTAAAATATCCTCCATTTTCTTGAGTAATTGGCCAAACTTCATTATAGAATATTCAAAGTGGAGTTTAAACGCACTTTTTTTTATATAGGTAAACCTCTTTCACCTATTTTGGTAGAGGTTTTCTAAAGTCCATTTTCCGTCGGTGGGTAACACTGTTTAGATCTTGTGTCCTAAAGATTAGGTCCAACCACCCCTAGGTGGATCCCAAGGCATGAAACACGTGAATGGATAGAAAACTTCTATTTCAGCCGTCGGTTTGTTTTGTGTATTGTGGTCCATTTCAGGAGACATATAGCCGAAGTTTTTGGTTAGAAGATCTAACTGATGAGTTCAATTAATGGAAGGGTCAGATCTCTTGCATCTATGTGAAATTGGCCCATATGCTTGCGTGTAGATGAGCAGGGCTCTACACGCTCGAGCATTAAAAAAAATGTATGTACCAACCGGAAGCGGATTGGCTGGTGTATCACACACCACCGAACTGGCTAGTGTGGGTACGTGTCGTGCAAAAACGAGCTATGACGCTCCACGAGCTTCGAGTTGTAGGAACGGTTAAAAGATATTAAAGTTACGTAGCCTACAATGATGTATTTATTACGCACACGCCGTTCATCCACTTGGAGAGATCATTTTAGAGTATTATATTAGAAATTAGCCATATCTAAATCTTCAATGGACCACGTAATAACTATCATTAGGATAATGATTCTCACCGTTAAAACATTCACAGGGCATATCATAACTTTTAATTTTTATTCAATCTGCTCATAGTGTCATGCAGTCTTGGATAAATGAAGAGAAAAAACAAATATTATATTAATCTAAAACTTTTGTGACTCCAAAAGGATATTAATGATAGACGTTCATTTCCTCAGTGACTTTTGCAGTGGGGTTCACTTAATCTTTGGATGTCTTTTTTTTTTTTTTTTTTTTTCCTTCAGATCTAGACTTACGACGAGCTCTCCATATGGAGAGATGGTTTGGATATTACACATACCTCATGGTGTGACCCAAGTAACTTAGTGACGTCAACCCACTAGCTACATTGGTGGTGTGTGGTACACCAGCCAATCCGCTTTCCTACCAGACAGGTTAGGAGTAAAAATTGACCAAAATATCCTTCTCATACTTCTTCCTCCTTTAACTTGGTAACTCTATCACCATATTTCAACCATCCATTTGATACCTATCAATCGGATGGTCAGGATGCTCGATCAGAGCAATTTTAGAGATCCGATCCATCGATAGTGTCCCCTACCATTTGGATGGTTTGGATGGCCGTACATAGTGTCACGTGTGAGGAGGATAAGTGATAGGGAGGGAGGGGGCATCCTGTGCAAGGTGTCCCAAAATGTAATTTACCAAAGTTTCCTCCATATTTTGAAATGACCAAACGCCTCCCTTTTATCCTTTCCGGACCAGCCGCACCTTCATTTAATTTTTGTTTTAATTCACCCCTTACATGTAATAAATGATCCCATCTAACCATTCTTTGGAACAGAGCCACGTAACCATGTTAACCTTTTGTACAGAAAACTACCTACTTACATAAAATTTACATTTTGCTACTTTTTTCAAAAAGAATTTTAGTAAGCTACCCTGTTAATTTAAGTAGGGAAAAGGTACTATGCACTCGAGCTCATGGCTCCGTCCCATGCGGTCAAGCTTTGTGGGCCCCACCGTAATTCGTTTTGAACATCTACCCCATCAGTCTGATGCACCATTCCATCGTTGACCTAGGTCTCAAAAATCAAGTCAATCCATTACTTTTTGGGCCACACCACATACCGAAGTGAAAAGGGGCAGTAGACCATTAAAACATTCATAATCATTTTTTGGGTCCCATCGAGATGTGATTTGCAAATCCAGACCATCCATTATGTGTGTTCCACTAGGATTAGGGGTCATACCAAGTTTCAGTAGCCTTCAAGACTCAATGGGCCCCACCAAGTGCTTTTATATGTTTTAACAGTGTCTTCACATGATTTTAGATGATATGGCCCACCTGAGTTCCTTTTACGGATGATTTTTGGGGTATCCCATAATTTAAAGGGGACCCATCAAATGCACGGTGTTGATGGTCGACACACATCACGGTGGGGTCCATACAATTTGACCTCATGATAAGCTTATCGTGAGCTCAAGCACATAGTACCTTTTCCCATTTAAGTAATTACTAGATTTCTCACAGAAGTTAGGGAGGGTTGTGCGATCAAAGTAGTAGATATTTTGGGTGGGCCCCATCGTAATGTTTATACGAAATCCATCCTATCCCCGGGGTGCCTCACTTCATGTTAAGTCCAAGGCCTAAAAATCAGCTCTATCCATGATTCAAGTAGACCACACAATTAACATTGTACATAATAACCCTTACCCTCCAACTATTTTTCTTGGTGTAGCCCCACTTGAATTATGGATGAGCTTAATGTTTCGGTTTCAAGCTTAAATTTTGACATAGCATCTAATGGTTGAAGTGAATATCATATTATCATTACGGTGGATTCCATAAAAATCAAGAGTGGACATCTCCTAATTTCTCAATTGATGTAGCGCATTTGAGCTAGAGATCAACCTATTTTTTGGCCTTAGACTTAACCCGAGATTACACATCAAATGGTTGAAGGGCATGTCACATACATATCATGGTGGGCCCCAAAAAAATACTGGCATCACTCTTATAACTTTTTATAAAAACATATATTTGAAGGGAATTTTACTGGATGCCCACTGTTAACTTTTTACTGGTCTACTATGAAGCTTGTGTGAGATCTACTCCAACCATTAGATGTGCGTCCCGCTTTAGGCCTAAGAAGAAAAATTAGGTTTAATTGTGATTTAGGTGGGCTACAAAGGAAATATAGAAGAGAGATATCCACCCTCTATTTTTATAGGGCCCACCATGATAGGTATATGAAATCCACTCTAACCATTAAATGCCACACCAAACTTTAGGCCACTTGAAGGGAAATAGTTTGGAGGGTGAGGGTTTTGTTATACACTATTTCCAATCATACGATCTAATTGAATCACAAGTAGGAGTGAGTGGCCATGTGGTATTGGTGGCTGGGTGGGTGTTTATGGTGTTGGGTGGGTGTGTAAATTAAAAATTTTAAAAAAAAATAAAATCACATATAGTGTTGATATTTGGGCTCGAGGCCTAGCATGGGGTAATGCACCGGATTATCAGGATTGATTTCACATAAACATCGCTGAGTGCGCAATCCGAAAAGGTATTCCAATGCTAATTACTTGAAATAATGGGTAAGCTTTGTGAAAATGTCTTTGAAAAATGTAACAAGATATTAATTCTATACTCAATAGGTAGATATTTATAATACTTTTCTTTTTATATTATTGCAACTATGCTCTTCAATTTCATGCTCATGGAGCTCTTTTCGTGCCAGTATAGAACTTGTGATTGAATTTTCCATCGAAAGGGCACCAATGTTCAGGTCTAGAGTAAAATTAGATCATTACACCATAAGACTTCTTAAGGTGGGTATACTTAATTAATGGTTTGGATTTACTTAAAGATGGATAATTTGATCAAGCATGCTAGTAGACCCCACATAAGTTATGGTCACATTGAAAATGTGTTAGGAATGGTATGCTTTGTTACACCATATTAAAGGGCATGGAAAATTAAGTGTGGAGTCATGATTGTAAGGAACTTTCGATGGATTTTTTAACAAATAAATAAATAACTCATACATCTGATTTGTTATAAATAGTGACAAGGTCCCCACACCTACATACAATCACATTTGGTATCAAAGCCACTATGCATCAATTCTGGCGGATTAGTGCATATTGGTGAATCCGATCACTTGTCTTATTGGTCAGATCTGAGTTATCCATTCAGGGATTTTCATAGTCAGATTTGGGTCATCAATTCATACATATCAACGATTGGATCTGAGAGCCTAAATCTTAGGCCTTTTATTGCCATCTTTTCTTTGGAATTTTTTTGGCCCACTTTGGACATTTAGACCAATTGTTCCATTTTCATTTTATTTTATTTTATTTGTTTTCTGTTATCTATGAGCCCATCAAGGCATTTGACCACTCTAGCATAAGGGTTTTAAAGCAATATAATTAATGGATCTTCCTTTAAAGCCATGCATTTATTGTATCTTCATATGATCAACAAGTTTCAAGCCATTTTTTACCCAAATTTTGGCCCCCTTTGGATCATCTAATCCGATTATCTCATTCTCCTCGTCGAGAGCTTCGAATAGAGTGGTCACCACACCATCGGATTTCGAATGATGCAGATATTGGATGAATAATATTAATCACTCATTAAGTGAACCGCATCTAATGTTTTAATAATGGTCAGATTTGAGTGGAATTTGGTCTAAGTAAAATAAAATGATATTTAACATGGACCTGTCGAATTTTTTAGATTCTGTTCAGAACTGACAAATTGATCATGACCATTTAAAAAAGTATTTTGAACAAATTTGATTCGTTTTGAATTAGATTAGGCTGAAACTTGTTTCTTAGCCTAATTAGTATGTTCCGATCACATCCAATAGCTCGGCAATTTTAGAGTTTTGATCAAACTATTTATTATATGTTGTGCTTTATTGTTACAATGAATTGTACTTGGGTTATAATTTTGTATAAGTGCTTCGAACTAAATAAATAAACGGTTGGTGAGTTTCACTTAATGGATGACTATAGTAATTTAAGCATATATGTTATTGAGTTTTGATTTGGTTCGAAATAGGGCCATCACCTATCCTACATGGATGATTTTAATTGATGATATTTAAATCATCGATCAAACCATCAATTTAGAAAAGACTTCTTTCACCCTTTATATGGTCAACATCAGCCGTTTTTTTGGCTAAATCATAGTATTTAATATGATCCGTTGAGGACAGGATTATATAGGCGATCATAAGTCTAATTTTTTGGAATTTGAACTCGCATTAGTCATCATAAGACCTTAATTAGTGAAAATTTTATAAATTTTGACTCGTGATTATGGGATTCAATATTAGGATTGCATAGAGTTGCGTTTGTGTTCAATGCAAGCGGTGACAAAAATGCAAATGATCGTCGTTTGAAAGGACACGAGCTATGTGGAGTAAATGATGATGGTAGAGTAAGGTTAAGAGACCCATTTCATCCACAAGTATTGAGTGTCAATTAACATCAATTAGCTTCATGTGCAGGAGAATCACTTACATGTTGTACTTCATCCTACAGAAAGAGTCATGATGATGCACCAGACTCTTGCCATGATTGTATGGTTAGGCACATCATCATCTTGGATAATTCAATTGAAGGCCCCAATCAATTAAATTTTAATCATTAATTTTGTCTGGTACTTAATTTATATTCATGAATAATTAAATTTTTTACTAATGTGAGTGTATTTATAATAAGTCAATGTTCCAATTCAATACAATTTTGCACCCCTTTTTAGTGGTCCAATTATCCCAAATGTAAAGCGTCTGAAGAGATAGTTATGGGATACATGGATATAGACCTTGCTCTAAAAGAGGATAAACCTTCTAAACCATCTGACATGAGTATTGAATCAGAAGTTGCACACTACATAGCATTGGTCAAATCCAACAATAGGTATTTCAAAATCATAAAGCACTTGATTTCTGAAATAATAAAAGGTGTCATGCCTAAAACTGAGAAGACCAAGGTTTTCATGTCTAAAATAGGAAACTTATTTAAGAAATTCGATAAAGTCGAAGTGAGTTCCCTTTTGAGTAGTTTAACTTGCGCATCCTATAATGACCACAGAAACATACGAGAATACATGGTATAACTAACCAATATAGTCTCTAAGATTCGCTCATTCAGTCTTAAAATAGAAGATGAACTCTTAGTAGACTTAGTCTTAAACTACTTACCTCCTCAATTTAGTACGCTTCAAGTTCACTATAATACCCAAAAGGATAAATAGACATTGAATGAACTGATTTCTCAGTGCGTTCAAGAGAAGAAGAGGCTCAGTAAGCAAGGTAAGGCATATCATATCCATCTTGTAACCTCAAGACATGGACATGATGGGAAAAAGAAAAGAAAACAAAGTTCTTATTAGCGACTTTCAAGTTCTACAACAGGAAATCAACATCAACCTGAATGTTAGTGGAGTAAAAAGTGGGCAAAAAAATAATTACTTCCTTTACAAGAAGTTGGGTGTAACGCCCCGTGTTTTCAAGACCTGAGTATATGACCCGTTCCCCAAAAATCCGAGTGTTAACCTTAAAAGATTATCAAATTTAAATGTTTATATATATATATATATATATATATATATATATATATATATATATATATATATATATATATTCATTCTTTTATCAAAGTTAACAGATTATCGTAGAATGGACAAGTCAGCATAAAGAAAAATTTTCATTTACATTAGGAATATACAAGAGGTCGCCCATAATGACTTTTACAAACCAATGCCTCTGAAATTAACAAGTACAAGATTTATATGATTTAATATATGAAAAGAAAATAATAGAGAGTATATAAATATAAGCCACAATACCGCGCAACTTTTCTTATCAATACAGTCGTGCATCCCTGGCACTTGTACCCTGCTCCTCATCATTTCTGAACCTGAAAATCACTTAAGCTACCTGTGCTATCTGTACAGTTATATATTTGATGAATGAGTGGCTAACTCAGTGTAAATTTTTTTTAAGATTACACACCGCCACATTAGGTAAGCATAGTTACAAAAACATAATAAGGCATACAAAATAATACATTATGCAATCTTATTAGATACATGGATGTGTGAATCACTACAAGAAAAGTCACTTTTACCAACGAAAATTTTCGTAGGCCAAAGTCTTATTTTCGTAGGCAAAAAGTTTTACCCACGAAAATTTTCATTAAAAAATTCCTCACTAAAAGTCCGAGGGGAACACCTTTTACCCACGAAAAAAATTTCCTAGGAAAAACATTTTACCGACGCTAATTTTCGTTGGTAAAAATATTGACAAAACTTTTTACCTACGAATACTTTTGCAGGTAAAAATATTTACAAGACTTTTTAGCTACCAACAATTTCGTAGCTAAAAATATTTAAAATTTTTTTACCTACGAATATTTTCGTAGCTAACAATATTTAAAACACTTTTTACCTACCAACAATTTCATAGCTAAAAATATTTAAAACACTTTACCTACCAACAATTTCTTAACTAAAAATATTTACAAGACTTTTTACCTATTTATACTTCCGTAGCCAAAAATATTTAAAACACTTTTTACCTACCAACAATTTCGTAGCTAAAAATATTTACAAGACTTTTTACCTACCAACAATTTCGTAGCTAAAAATATTAAAAACTTTTTAGCTACCAACAATTTCGTAGCTAAAAATATTTATAAGACTTTTTACCTACTAATAGTTTCGTAGCTAAAAGGTACAAGATTTTTGCCCACAAATATATTCGTAGGTACAAATACTTAGAAAACTTTTACCTACCACCAATTTTGTAGCTAAAAATTCTTTTACGTACGCATATTTTCGTCGGTAAATATATTTACCAAACATTTTCCTTCGAATAATTTTATAGCTAAAATATTTTCAAAAACTTTTAACTACGAATGATATCGTAGGTATAAATACTTACAAAACGTTTAGCTATGAATATTTTCGTAGGTAAAAACATGGATGAGACTTTTAACTACAAAAATTTCCGTAGGTAAAAACTTAGAGGGGACTTTTACCTATGAAAAGTTTCGTAGGTAAAAGTTTTTTTTTTCCCCCTATATTCCTACACAAAATTCTTGATATACACCTTATATACACCTGTTACAATATAATTCCTGATATACACCTGTTATGTAATATATTTCATCATATTCACATTCACAGCCATTTAACTCCAAAGTACATAAATAAATCCATCCAAACATAAACTACATCATGCATAAATACATATATGTTTAACATCATAAATAAAATATAAAAAATCACAAAGATAGAGGCGGAGGTGGTGGGGCATTGATGGGTAAGTGTGCGGCAAGAGCATGAAACATATTCGTTATCCGTCGCTCATGCTCCACCCGCATCTCCTTCATCCTCCTCTTCTACTCCTCCCTCAGCCTCGCATGCTCCTCTATCCTCATCCTCTCCTGTTCCTCCCTCTGCCTCGTCAGCTCCTCCATCCTCCTCTCATGCTCTTCCCTCAGCCTCTCCTGTTCCTCCATCCTCCTCCTCTCCTGCTCCTCCCTCTACCTCGTCAGCTCCTCCATCCTCCTCTACTGCTCCTCTATCTGCCTCTCCAACTGCTCACTTTTCCTCTCCAGCTGCTCTCTGATGTCATTGACGATGACCTGTAGCTGCTGAACCTCTCTCTCTGCAATATTAGCTCGGCAGGTGGCACTCTCGCTAACGACGATGGATCGGGTGGAGGCAGCTCTAGCGGGTGTCGTGAGCTTGGCATCATGGCCAAGCCCACGACATATCCAGAACGGGTGCCAAGCACCTCACTTAGGATCTCTGGCTCACTCCGCTGAGTACCATCGAGAGTGGGCTGACTGCGTAAGGTGTCCATCACTGCCTGTAATGAAAAATATGAATTTTCTCAAACAATTACATTATTATAATTTAATGCAATTAAATTTTACAATGTAAGAATTTTTACCCAAATCTCGCCGGCACTAGGATGCACCCAAGATCCCGTCGCCTGCCGACAGTGACTCCCTTTATAGAGGTCTATTGGTCCGGGCTCCTGTCCAGTGACGAAATCTCGTTGCGCAATCGAAAGGACAATAGAGTTAATATAAAATGCATTGAAAGAATATATCAACTTAATAATTATCAGTAATTTCTTACCATGTCGTGACGAATTTGTACAAATAACTTTAAACCAGCTACGTGGTTCACTGCTAACTTTCCTTTGTTGTTAGAATTTATTTTACTCCTATTCTGAACACATTATTCATAATACATTATTATTAGTTATGAATTTAATTGTTGCCTTAAGATATCGTAAATATGTAAATGTTACCAGAAAAGAATCAGACGAAAATCTATCGCAGAATATCTGTCAGTCATCACGGGTCACGTGCGGCGGTGCGGACAGTGCGCCCTCTTCGTTGCTCATGCACTGCTTGTCCCACTTGTGTAAAACCGCTCCTTGATCATGTCGTCGACGACATAGGAAATGTGCGGAATACTCGAATTCAATTCAAATTTATCCTGCAATTTTATAAATAATAGATTAAGGCAATAAACTTATTAAGAAAATAACTTAACCGTAAATTAACTTTTATCAAATAAATTAGAATTTATAAGTATAGGTTTAGGTTTAGGTTAAGGTTAAGGTTAAGGTTTAGGTTTAGGTTAAGGTTTAGGTTTAGGTTATAGGTTTTGGTTAAGGTTTAGGTTTAGGTTTAGGTTATAGCTTTAGGGAATTGAGAATAGGTTAAGGTTTAGGTTAACGAAATCGGGTTCAGGTTCAGGATCAAGTTTAGGTTTGGGTTTTCATGTTTAGATTTAGGTTTAGGTTAGGGAGTTGAGATCAAGATTAGGTGTAGATTTAGGTTTAGGGATTTGAGAATACATTTAGGTTTTAAGTTTAGGTTTAGGTTTAATTTTTTATTTTTAGGTTTAGGTTATAGATTTAGGTTTATGTTAAGGTTAGGTTATAGGTTATAAGTTTAGGTTATAGTTTATAGGTTATAGGTTAAGGTTTAGGATATAGGTTTCGGTTTAGTTATGTTATAGGTTTTGGTTTAGGTTTAGGTTTAGATTTTAGGTTTAGGTTAAGGTTATAGGTTTAGGTTATAGGTTTGGTTAGGTTTAGGTTAAGGTTATAGGTTATAGGTTATAAGTTATAGCTTTAGGGAAGTGAGAATAAGTTAAGGTTTAGGTTTAGGAAATCAGGTTTGGGTTTGGGTTCGGGATCGAGCTTAGGTTTGGATTTTCAAGTTTAGGCTTAGGTTTAGGTTAGGGAGTTGAGATTAGGATTAGGTGTAGGTTTAGGTTTAGGGATTTGAGAACACATTTAGGTTTTAGGTTTAGGTTTATGTTTTAGGTTTAAGTTATAGGTTATAGCTGTAGGGAACTAAGAATAGGTTAAGGTTTAGGTTTAGAAAATCGGGTTCGGGTTGGGGATCGGGTTTAGGTTTAGGTTAGGGAGTTGAGAATAGGATTAGGTGTGGGTTTAGGTTTAGGGATTTGAAAACACATTTAGGTTTTAGGTTTAGGTTTAGGTTTAGGTTTTAGGTTTAGATTATAGGTTATAGCTGTAGGGAATTGAGAATAGGTTAAGGTTTAAGTTTAGGAAATCGGGTTCGGGTTCGGGATCGGGTTTAGGTTTGGGTTTTCAAGTTTAGGTTTAGGTTTAGGTTAGGGAGTTGAGATTAGGATTAGGTGTGGGTTTAGGTTTAGGGATTTGAGAACACATTTAGGCCTTAGATTTAGGTTTTAGGTTTAGGTTATAGGTAGGTAATAGGTTATAGCTATAGGGAATTGAGAATTGGTTATGGTTTAGGTTTAGGAAATCGGATTCGGGTTTTGGTTTGGGTTTTCAAGCTAAGGTTTAGGTTTGGGTAAGGGATTTGAGATTAGCATTAGGCGTAGGTTTAGGTTTAGGGATTTGAGAACACATTTAGATTTTAGGTTTAGGTTTAGGTTTTAGGTTTAGGTTGCAAGTAGGTTATAGGTTACAGCTGTAGGGAATTGAGAATCGGTTATGGTTTAGCTTTAGGAAATTGGGTTCGGGTATGGGTTCGGGATCAGGTTTTGGTTTGGGTTTTTAAGTTTAAGCTTAGGTTTAGGTTAGGGAATTGAGATTACCACTAAGTGTAGGTTTAGGATTAGGGTTCGGAGAACACATTTAGGTTTTAGGTATACGTTTAGGTTTAGGTTATAGGTTATAACTGTAGGGAACTCAGAATAGGTTAAGGTTTAGGTTTAGGAAATCGGGTTCGGGTTCGGGATCGAGTTTTGCTTTGGGTTTTCAAGTTTAAGTTTAGGTTTAGGTTAGGGAGTTGAGATTACCATTAGGTGTAGGTTTAGGTTTAGGGATTTGAGAACACATTTAGGTTTTAAGTTTAGGTTTTAGGTTAAGGTTATAGGTAGGTTATAGGTTATAGCTGTAGGGAATTGAGAATAGGTTAAGGTTTAGGTTTAGGAAATCGAGTTCGGGTTTTGCTTTGGATTTTCAAGTTTAGGTTTAGGTTTAGGTTAGGGAGTTGAGATTAGGATTAGGTGTAGGTTTAGGTTTAGGGATTGGAGAACACATTTAGGTTTTAGGTTTACGTTTAGGTTTAGGTTATAAGTTATAGCTGTGGGGAATTGAGGATAGGTTAAGGTTTAGGTTTAGGAAATCGGGTTCGCGTTCAAGATCGGGTTTAGGTTTGGGTTTTCAAGTTTAGGTTTAGGTTTAGGTTAGGGAGTTGAGATTAGGATTAGGTGTAGGTTTAGGTTAGGGAGTTGAGATTAGGATTAGGTGTAGGTTTAGGTTTAGGGGTTTGAGAACACATTTAGGTTTTAAGTTTAGGTTTTAGGTTAAGGTTATAGGTAGGTTATAGATTATAGTTGTAGGGAATTGAGAATAGGTTAAGGTTAAGGTTTAGGTTTAGAAATCGGGTTCGGATTCGGGATTGGGTTTTGGTTTGGGTTTTCAAGTTTAGGTTTAGGTTTAGGTTAGGGAGTTGAGAGTAGGATTAGGTGTAGGTTTAGGTTTAGGGATTTGAGAACACATTTAGGTTTTAGGTTTAGGTTTAGGTTTAGGTTTTAGGTTTAGGTTGCAAGTAGGTTTTAGGTTATAGCTGTAGGAAATTAAGAATCGATTATGGTTTAGCTTTAGGAAATCAGGTTCAGGTTTGGGATCGGGTTTTAGTTTGGGTTTTCAAGTTTAGGCTTAGGTTTAGGTTAAGGAGTTGAGATTAGCATTAGGTGTACGTTTAGGATTAGGGATTGGAGAACACATTTAGGTTTTAGGTTTACGTTTAAGTTTAGGTTATAGGTTATAGCTGTAGGGAATTGAGGATAGGTTTAGGTTTAGGTTTAGGAAATCAGGTTCGGGTTCGGGATCGAGTTTTGCTTTGGGTTTTCAAGTTTAGGTTTAGGGTTTAGGTTAGGGAGTTAAGATTAGCATTAGATGTAGGTTTAGGTTTAGGGATTTGAGAACACATTTAGGTTTTAGGTTTAGATTTTAAGTTAAGGTTATAGGTTATAGTTGTAGGGAATTGAGAATAGGTTAAGGTTTAGGTTTAGGAAATCGGGTTCGGGTTCGGGATCGGGTTTTGCTTTGGGTTTTCAAGTTTAAGTTTAGGTTTAGGTTAGGGAGTTGAGATTAGGATTAGGTTTAGGTCTAGGGATTGGAGAACACATTTAGGTTTTAGGTTTACGTTTAGGTTTAGGTTATAGGTTTAGGTTATAAGTAAGTTATAGGTTATAGTTGTTGGGAATTGAGGATAGGTTAAGGTTTAGGTTTAGGAAATCGGGTTTGGGTTCGGGATCGGGTTTAGATTTGGGTTTTCAAGTTTAGGTTAAGGAGTTGAGATTAGGATTTAGTGTAGGTTTAGGTTTAAGGATTTGAGAACACATTTAGGTTTTAGGTTAAGGTTATAGGTAGGTTATAGGTTATAGCTGTAGGGAATTGAGAATAGGTTAAGGTTTAGGTTTTGAAAATCGGGTTTGGGTTCGGGATTGGGTTTTGGTTTGGGTTTTCAAGTTTAGGTTTAAGTCTAGGTTAGGGAGTTGAGATTATCATTAGGTGTAGGTTTAGGTTTAGGAATTTAAGAACACATTTAAGTTTTAGGTTTATGTTTTAGGTTAAGGTTATAGGTAGGTTATAAGTTATAGTTGTAGGGAATTGAGAATAGGTTAAGGTTTAGGTTTAGGAAATCAGGGTCGGGTTCGGGATCGGGTTTTGCTTTGGGTTTTCAAGTTTAGGTTTAGGTTTAGGTTAGGGAGTTGAGATTAGGATTAGGTGTGGGTTTAGGTTTGGGGATTTGAGAACACATTTAGGTTTTAGGTTTAGGTTATAGGTAGGTAATAGGTTATAGTTATAGGAAATTGAGAATCGGTTATGGTTTAGCTTTAGGAAATCAGGTTCGTGTTCGGGATCGGGTTTTGATTTGGGTTTTCAAGTTTAGGCTTAGGTTTAGGTTAGGGAGTTGAGATTAGCATTAGGTGTAGGTTTAGGTTTAGGGATTTGAGAACACATTTAGGTTTTAGGTTTACGTTTTAGGTTAAGGTTATAGGTAGGTTATAGGTTATAGCTGTAGGGAATTGAGAATAGGCTAAGGTTTAGGTTTAGGAAATCGGGTTCGAGTTCGGGTTCGGGTTCGGGATCGAGTTTTTCTTTGGGTTTTCAAGTTTAGGTTTAGGTTTAGGTTAGGGAGTTGAGATTAGGATTAGGTGTAGGTTTAGGTTTGGGTTTAGGTTTTATGTTTGGGTTATAGGTTTAGGCTATAGGTTCAGGTTATAGGTTTAGGGTGTGGTTTAGGTTAAGGGTATGGTCCTTGTAAATACAGATATAAACACGGCCTGTCTAAATGATCAGGCTCCTTCAATATTGTTCATAGGAAATGGACAGCTTCATCATGATCATAACAGCGGTTCTCACCTTCCAGGGACCCCTTCTCAACATTCGGATAGCTCCAACGCACATCCGGGTATGCTCTATTAATTTCGAGCAAATACATAAACACGGCCTGTCCAAATGGCCAAGCTCCTCCAATGCTGTTCATATGAAATGGACAGCTTCATCATGGTCATAATAGAAGTTCTCACCTTCCAAGGACTCCCGTTCAACATCCAGATAGCTCCGACGCATATCTGGGTCTGCTCTATTAATTTTGAGCAAATATATAAACACGGCCTGTCCAAATGGCCAAGCCCCTCCAATACTATCCATATAAAATGGACAGCTTCATTATGGTCATAACAGCGATTCTCACCTTCCAGGGACCCCCGCTCAACATCCGAATAGCTCCGACGCACATCCGAGTCTGTTCTATTAATTTCGAGTAAATACATAAACACGGCCTGTTCAAATGGTCAGGCCCCTCCAATGCTGTCCATAGAAAATAACTTAATCGTAAATGAACTTTTATAAAATAAATTTTAATTTACTAAAATTTACTTAAAGGCGCTGACGGATGAGCTACCGCACATCATCTGTCACGTCTACCCAACGGGAGGTGGTGGCAGGGATCAAAGATCGGCATAAGACACCGACCTCCGACGTAAACAAGCTGGCATTGTTTCCAATAGGTCTAATATAGTCCTGTGGGAACTCTAGCGTCACCCTACCCTCACGCGTAAGTCACTTTAAAAGCAACCTACGCGTGGGTCCACGTCCTCATCGGCTAGTCGACGACGCTGCTGCAAAAGAAATATGTAAGTCTAAACATAAACAAAAGTCAGTTAAAAAAATATATGTCTAGACTTACGTGTTGTGCCCGGTGTATGCGTGACTGAGGGATCAGACGTCTGCGATGCAATATGTGACAGCGATGCTGGCTTCGTCGCATCACAGGTATAAGGGATAAATCCAGTGCGCGAACGACGTGGTCTCCCACCTGGTGCCATCACTGAATATGTGCGAGCTACAAACTTATAAATTTAAATAATGTCAATACAAGTGGAATATACTAAAACATTATACAAGTAGGGTTATACGGTACAATGCATTTGTACTTATGCTTAGAGATAATTAAAATATGATAAAACCATTACACTATAATGCAAGCAGAATATAATAAAATCGTAAACTTTAATCTATAACCCTTGAAAATTCCATTACATATTGTCATTATATATTAAATACACATATTTCATTATAATATGAAATAACTATATATTAAATACACATATTTCATTATCGTATGCTTCAAAAGTATATGTCATCATGTGTGAAGTACTGGACATTTTTATAGCCAACATGTCAGTCACAATAGGAGAAATCTAATCTCTCGGGACTTCATTCAGATGTGCAAGTGACTGAGTCGCATCTTTCATATCTCGTTTTCCACGGCTATATATCTTCATCAGATCCGAAATTTGGACTTCATCTTATCTATGTGTTCGCTACACATAAATGGCATGTCAGTAGTAAAAAACATTAAGATCATCGTATGTAAAGAAAATAATAATCGAGAGAAGACTTACTCCAAGTATGACTCTATTTCTTCACAATTATGCAACACATACCACATCGCCTTTGCTAGATCCCCAAGGTCCATATCGTGAAATGTTAAGGATCCTAAAGGATGAACGTTATGTACAAACACAGATATGAGTCCTTGTTCATACTCCTGCCCTTCATCGGTATTCCGATCTTCTCGGTTGAATCTAGTCTCTATGCCACGAAGATACATGGAGCAAAATGTAAAGCACTCATTATCAATGTACACCTCAGCTATGGATCCCTCTGGACATACCTTGTTCCTCACAAATTGTTTGAGTGTGTGAAGGTATCTGTACACAAACCACTATATTAAGAGTATGAAAATATGGATATATATAGTTTACAGAATGAATAAAAATTTTAATAGGTTCTACCACCTTTCGATCGGATACATCCAACGATATTATACTGGGCTTGCAAGCTTCGCCTCATGTGGTAAGTGAATCGCTAGGTGTACCATGACATCAAAAAATGCAGGAGGAAATATTCTTTCAAGTTTGCAAAGGATTACGGTAATGTCCCTCTCCAGTCGTTTAATAACATCTACATTCAACGATTTCGAACACAAATCCTTAAAGAATATCCCCAACTCAATCAGCGCCGTACTAATATCCTTGCTTAGGAATCCATGAATCACAACCAATAGTAGGCATTGCAGAAGGACGTAATAATCATGACTTTTCATTCCTGTTACCTTACAGTCCGTAAAGTTTACGCGCCGAGATATGTTTGACGCATACCCATCGGGAAACTTCACCGATCTCAACCATTCACATAAACGCTTTCTCTCTAGTTTTATCAATGTGTAGCAGGCTGCTGGTATAGTATACGAATTTTCATGTAGTTGCAAGTGAAACTCTTTCCTTAAACCCATTTCTTATATATCCAATCGAGCCTTAAAACTGTCTTTTATTTTCTTCTCTATGTTCATCAATGTTCCGAAGACATTGTCACATATATTTTTTTTCAATATGCATGACATCCAAGTTATATCGCAATTTCAAATCACTCCAATAGGGCGACTCAAAAAAGATGCTCTTCTTCCTCCAGTTATAGTCCAATACCGTACGTTTTCTATTTTTCAAATGCGATGCCTTACCAAATCTAACTTCTTTAATGTTACTCAATTGTTGTATCACATCTTCTCCAAACAGCTCTTTTGGGGGTGGCCTATGATCTTATTTGCCATAAAAGATCATCGTCTTCCTGCGCCAACTATGATCGTTTGGAAGGAAGCGACGATAGCCCATATAACACGTTTTTCTACCATGCTTCAATGACAATGAACAAGTCTCAATACCACATGCAGGACAAGCCAACTTGCCCTTCGTGCTCCACCCAGATAAATTTTCATACGCAAAAAAGTCATTTATTGTCCACAAGTCCGCTGCATGCAATCGAAATAATTGTCCTGCAAATGCGTCATACGTTTCTACACATTGACTCCACAACTCATTTAACTCATCTACTAACGGTCACAAATACACATCAATGTCATTCTCAGGTGACCTGGGTCCAGGAATCAGCAATGACATCATGAAAAATGACTCTTTCATACACAATCAATGAGATAAATTGTACGGCATAAGAACCACGGGCCACATACTGTACGAACTACTCATATTACCAAATAGATTAAAATCATCACTTGCAAGACCTAGTTGAACATTGCGAGAATCATCTACAAACCAGTCATGTTGCTTGTCAAAATTTTGCCAGGCTTCAGAGTCCGTAGGGTGCCTCAGTGTACTATCATCATGAACGTGTTTCTCCTTATGCCACCTCATATCTTCAGCCATCTTACGAGACATAAACAATCTTTACAATCTGAATTTCAATGGGAAGTACCTTAACACCTTTCACGGGATTTTCTTACTCCTGGCTTTGTCATTCTTCCACCTAGACTCTCTACATTCTTAACACTGATCAGCTTTATCATGCTCTTCCCGATACAATAAACAATCATTTATACATGCATGTATGACAGTGTAACTAAGGCCCAAGTCTCGCATCAAGAATTTTACCTCATAATGTGACTTAGGCAATGTCTCACTGTCCGATAATGTTTCTTTCAACAACTTAAGCAACATGTCAAACGATTTATTACTCTAACAATTTATTGTCTTCAAATAAAGTAACTTTGTAAGAAAATTCAACTTGGAGAAGTTCTCACACCTCAGATAAAGTGGACGTTGCGCATCCCTCAACAACCTACTCAACTTTTCTGATTCGACTTCACCCATTGGAGGAATATCTTGGCAACTGTTTTTCGCTGCAAAATCAGTATCTGCAACTGTTCCCCTGAACACATCACCTATAATATCTTGCATTTCGTCAACGTCTTGATCCTCATCATCCGACACAATTGGATTTTCGTTGACTTCAGTGGCCTCAACTCTATGGGTCATATCTTCACCATGATAGATCCACCGAGTGTAACCCTGGTCAATCTCAACTATGAACAAATCATCTTTTACTTTATCTAAAGTCTTATATATGATGTTCTTGCATTTTCAACATGGACACCTAATCTTATTCTCTGAATCTGCCAGATTTCGCACAAATTTCATGAACTCTTGAACCCCTTATTTATACTCTGGGCTAAACCTGTTCTTAGCTCGCATCCAACTCTTATCCATCTCTAAAATGAAAAACTAGAGTCAGTTTACGGAAATAGCTTTAAGATTAGGCTAGGTTATAGGTTTAGGTTATAAGTTTAGGTTAAGGTTATAAGTATAGGTTTTGGGATTTGAGAATAGGTTATAGGTTATGGGATAAGGTTTAGGTTATAGGTTATAGGTTAAGGTTCGGGTTCGGGGTTAGGTTTAGGTTTAGGTTTAGGTTTAGGTTTAGGTTAAGGTTATAAGTATAGGTTTTGAAATTTAAGAATAGGTTTAGGTTCAAGTTATAAGTTTAGGTTTAGGTTTTTAAGTTTAGGTTTAGGTTTAGTTTTAGGTTATAAGTATAGGTTTAGGGATTTGAGAATAGGTTTAGGTTATAAGTATAGGTTAAGGTTATAAGTTAGGTTTAAGTTTAGGTTAAGGTTATAAGTATGGGTTTAGGGATTTGAAAATAAGTTTAGGTTAAGGTTATAAGTTTAGGTTTAGATTTAGTTTATAAGTTTTGGGATTTGAGAATAGGTTTAGGTTAAGGATATAAGTTTAGGTTTAGGTTATAGGTTAAGGTTTAGGTTTAGGTTATAGGTTATAGCTTTAGGGAATTGAGAATAGGTTATAGGTTATAGGATAAGGTTTAGGTTATAGGTTATAAGTTAAGGTTCGGGTTTGGGATTGGGTTTAGGTTATAGGTTTATGTTTAGGTTTAGGTTAAGGTTATAAGTTTAGGTTTAGGTTTAGTTTATAAGTTGTTTATTTTCATTTACATTCGTAAATACATTCATCATTCATCAAAGAAAATTGAAACAAGTACTGTCACTTTATGACTAACAGTTCAAAAGAAAAATCATGCATCTGGGTCTGCTCCAACATTTTCTAAGCTCAACATCCGGATAGCTCCGACGCACATTCGGGTCTACTCCAATATTTTCTAAGCTAATATAATTAAATCCTAAATTAGTTACTCATCAAATGTTGGATAGATTGTAATACTTTCATATGTCCATTTAAATGTTCACGCCAAAAATTCGGCAGCATCTCCCCTTGCCTCTCCAGATAAGTTGATCTTACATTACATTCTGATGTCAAATATCTAAAGCAATGTAAAGATATTTGGCATTGGATATGGAACGGAAGAAACATATCCAGAGAGAAACGAGAAGATGGACCACGGATCAGGCATGAACATTTAAATAGATTGTATGAAAGTATACTTTCCATCTAACCTTGAACTATCCAAAATGGGACAATTTAAGTGATTTCTATGCAATCAAAAACACACTATATCTATGTATGGCCCCATAGAAATCTTCAAACAAGTAACTAATTATCTAACTTACAAATCTATAAATTACATGTCACAACTATAAACTAACTAATCACAATAATAATTTAAGACAAAAAAATGTAATATACAAGCTTATGAAAGTTTGCAAGGACAATTTTAGGGAACAGAAGGCAATGGATGTAATATCTTAAAGTCAAATAAAAGACTTCAATTTGAGGGAGTGCATAGCTCATTATAGATCACTATTTTAGTCAAATACATCATTTCTAGCAAGCTATAATGATGGTGATACAACCATATTTGGAGGAGTGCATAGATCACTATAGTTTTGTCTAATCTCCACTTGTTGGCCGCAATGGATGCCATATATATATATATATATATATATATATATATATATATATATATATATATATATATATATATATATATATATAATGAGTGGAGGAATTTGGTCGAGTGTGTGCCTCATCTCAGGTACCTTAGGACATTTATAGGAAAAACCTCTCTAGTCATCTAGTAAACATCTGGGCTTATGCATCGTGTGGACTTCGTCATGTCAATTTTTCTGGACCCTAGCCCAGAAATGAGGCCATCCACTCATTAGGTGAGCTACAATGTGTGAAACTAATGGATGGTTTCCATCTACTTGTCTCATACTATATGCCTTGTTTATGAGTTTTTATTGTATTTACTTTTGTGCCAAGGAATCTATATGGTAGGTATTGGGATCTCTCACATGTATATTGGCATGTGTGCGAGTGTAGAGAGGAACTAGGCTATACATGGATGTTGAAATGCCCTTATTTCTACATGTAATTGTATGCCCTACTTTAGATGTGTAATAAAATATAAGCTATATGGAACTTATGTCTGATTTCCTAAGCGGCTGGTTGGTGGATAACTAATACACAATGCTAAGTTAGTTATTAAGCATTCAATATCACACATCCGAGTTGATTGATTTAAGCATCATAAACACATGTTCTAGTGGGCTAATCTTAGCATCATTACCACACATCCGACTTGATTGATTTAAGCATCATAAACACATGTTCTAGTGGACTGATTTAATCATCTAGATACCAATGTTCAAGTGGACTGATTCAAGCATTGTAAACACATGTCCAAGTGGACTGATTTAAGGTTTTTAAACAAACACATGTTCTAGTGTGCTGATCATTGCATCATTACCACACATCCAAGTGGATTGATTTAAGCATCATAAACCATGTCCAAGTAGAGTAGACTGATTTAAACATTGTAAACACATGTCTAAGTAGACTAATTTAAGCATCATAAATGCATGTCCAAGTGAAACTGATTTAAATCATCAACACATGTTCTAGTGGGTTGATCTTTGCATCGTTGCCACACATCCAAGTGAACTTTTTTGGGCCCACTAGGTTGTCCTGTCTGTCTTTCCACCTCTTGCATTGGATCATGCAAGAAGGAGAAGAAAAAAAGGAGGGAAAAAGCTATTTTCTATGTCAAAATTGTGATTTACTCCAATCACCTAGATCCACTTTCCCTAGAATGTGCAGAAAGCAAAGAATAGTTTGAAAGAGGAAAGCGAGTCCACCCAGAAATGCAGACCACACCTTTTGGTGAAAAAATAATAATAATAATAATAATAATAAAGAAAATGTCCTGTTTGGAACGAGGGAAATGAGAATATAAATTTAGCATATCTATAAACTTGTCAAATTCACAAGTTTGAATTAGATTTGGATTTGGCACATCCTAAGGTCTATTATTTGAAAATCAAGCCAAAACTCATCGACTTTTAAGTATTTATTTTAACAGAATAAGGTTTTTAACCTTTGAAGGTCATATTCCATGGATTTTTTCCCTTTTTGATACTTGGATTTACATGAAATCCATGGGTTTGTGAGTGTAGAATTTGAAAATCAAAGGATTTGATATGCTCCCAACAAAATACAAAATGGGGAGATTTAAAATCCATGGATTTCACATATATCTGCCCCAAATCCCTCACCCCAAAGAACCCCTGAACACAAACCATAGAAAATCCCTTTGTTGGGCTTTAGAAAAAAAATATCACATTTCAATATATTTAATGCCAAGCACATATGCAACACACACTTAGGATGTGTGCTATTTAGGATCCCAAATGTCCATCATATGATCCCACGAGTCCATATGTCCTTATCCAAAAAATAAGTTATCCACTCATCAGGTGACACATGCCTTGTGAACAAAATGCTAAACATTTACCAAAACTAATCAACTATTTGGAGAAGGTTCTTACTTAATCAACTACTTCAACTCAAAACTTCTGTTGCAACACCCACAGTTTCTGATGCTACAAAATAGTAACAAAAGAAGACCTGACATCAAGGGGCAGAAAGCACAACTTTCAAACTTGGGCAAAACAAGTTTTGAGATATTTGCACAATGCTTATCATAGAAATAAAAAATATAATCATTCCTAGTTCATTACATGATTTCCAGTACCTTTTGAAATGCCACATGCTTACCCAAATAATCATATGATATTAAAAAAAGTAACCCTCAAAAGAAAGATTACCTGTTATGTAATGTGATGGCCACTTTGCATCTTGTTATGTAAGATGGACATCGGATAAACAATAGTTGTTAGCCAAAATCAGGCCATTGATTTCTCAATAACTGCTTCAATGTAATGTAATCCATCAACTACAAACTTGTCACATTACAATTGGCTTTCTAGGCTGGATTTTAATGTCATTTTGGTAACCAAGATATAATAAATATTGGTCTCTAAGGGCGTGTTTGGTTGCACCAAATTAGACTGATTAATCATGAAAGATCATGAAATTCTATGGTATTTGGTGCAACCAAATGCATCTAAATTAAAGAATAACTCTGGTAAGATCTTTCTACATAGAGAGGCTGACTTGGTGCAGCCGGTTGTGTATAATCTGTTGTTAGTTAAAAGTTTGCTCTATCAGCTCAATGTTAAAAAAAAATCTACAATAAATTTTGAAATCAAAATTTCAATTTCTGAGTTTGATTTGGTTGAGTTGAAGAGAAGCCAATTTCACAAAAGAT
This sequence comes from Magnolia kwangsiensis, assembly GCA_037074715.1. Lineage (NCBI taxonomy): Eukaryota > Viridiplantae > Streptophyta > Magnoliopsida > Magnoliales > Magnoliaceae > Magnolia > Magnolia kwangsiensis. The sequence continues at coordinate 81,957,225 of CM073585.1, read as the reverse complement.
TGTATCAAGTTCATTGATTTAGCTGTTTTCTTCTTCTTTTCTTTTTTCCATGTACTTTTTTGCCCTTGTGCAAAACTGGTGTTTCATCTAATGACTCACCTGGTAAACCCAATCAACTAAGCTAAGTTTAGAGTCTCTCAGGTGCCTGAACAATGATTGAGATAATGCTTTTACAATCCTATACACTCAGTATTTCACAACTATATTACGTCTAATTTTTCTAATGTGACTCTACATTACATGTGTACAGGCATATATATCATTTGCAGCATATTTGGGTAGGGCTAACAATGCACCCTGATTTCGGTACCTCATATTTGGATATTCACACTCTAATGATTAACTGTACCAAATCTGAGTCATTCAAGTTTCTAAATAATTTTTATAGCCACATGTTGGACGGTCAGGATTATCAAAACATTCAGCTAGCGGAGTAACTGTTACCCGGGTAACACGTTAGTGGCTATTACCCTAACCGTGTGGAGCCCACCTTAATGTATTGTTTGTATATCCATGTTGTCCATCTGTTTTTCAATCTCATTGTAGGATGCAATCCCAAACCTTACGAATATTCGAATCTCAGATGGGCCATACCACTAGAAACAGTGATAAATGACCATTAAAAACTTTTCATGGGCCACAAAAGTTTTGGATTAAGCTGATCTTTATATTTTCCCTTCATCCATGTCTTCTTGACATTATCAATACTTGGATGGTAAATAAAAATTACAAAAACCTTACGATGGGCCCTTTGAAAATTTTAACGGTGAGGAACCCAAACACCATTGTTTCCTGTGGTATGGTCCAGCTAAGATTTGGATGTGCTTAATTTTTTACATGACGTTCTAAAGTGGTCTGTAGAAACGGATGGACGTAGTGGATATATAACAAATCATCAAGGTGGGTCCCACGGTAAGGTTAATCCCCAAATCTCCAAATCCTTAAATTCTCAAATCGTTTCAATCGTTATTGAGATTGAGAGAGAGAGAGAGATACCTGTCAACCGAACTTTAGAGAGGGTGGTGGAGAGACGGCGCAGTGGAGAGACGGCGATGGAGAGAGGGCACGGTGGAGAGAGAGAGAGAGAGAGAGAGAGAGAGCACTGAGAGAGATAGAGAGATAGAGAGAGAGGCCGCGGTGGAGAGAGGACCGAGAGAGAGAGAGAGAGAGGACAGAGAGCGAGAGAGTGAGAGAGGGCGTGAGAGTGAGAGTGAGAGAGGACAGAGAGCGAGAGAGACTTAAGTCTCTATCACGAGTGGGGTGACGTGGTCGGTGCTCTGTGGGCCCCACCATGATGTATGTGTTTCATCCTTGCCGTCCATCTATTTTTTCCTTTCATTTTATGGTATGACATAAAAAATGAGGTATATCTCAATCTCAACTGGATCACATTATAGGAAACAGTGTTGAATGAGCGTCGACCATTAAAAACCTTTTGGGGGCCATATAAAGTTTTGGATCGATCCGATATTTTTTTTCCTTCATATGGGCCTGTATGACCTAATCAACAGATTGGATGTCAAATAAAAAGTACAATGGGCCTTAGGAGGGTTTTAATGGTGGATATCCAATCACTATTGTTTTCATGTGGTGTGGTCCACTTGAGATTTATATCCTTCTAATTTTTAGCGTCTAGCCCTAATAGGATTTGTAAAAATGGATAGAAGGCATGGATGAAACACATACATTATGGTGGGACCCATAGAGCACCGACCAACATCCACCAAGTTTTGTGGGCCCCACTATGATGTATTTGTTATATCCACATCGTCCATCCATTTTGAGATATCATTTTACATCATGAGTCAAACAATGAGGCAGATAAAAATTTGTAGTGGACCCCACCACAGAAATCTTAGGTACACCACACCACATGAAATCAATAGTAATTGGATATCCATCATTAAAATCCTCCTAAGGCTTACTGTACTATTTATTTGACATCCAATATGTTGATTAGGTCTAGAGCTATACACGAGTCGAGTATCGCCCTACTCATACTCGGATCTACTCGAGCATCGAGCATGGATTCGCTACTCGTGCTCTACTCGGCCGAGTACGAGTTGAATACGAGCAGAAATCGAGTCTATTCGAGTCCAAATTTTTGGTGGATTTCAAAGGTTGGGGTGAGCCAGAATTTATAGCATTTGGGTTAGCATGGCGATCAAGTTAGGACTTTTTGGATCGAGTTCTCTTTACGTCCGTCGTGAACGTAATCCAATGTTTGTTGCCACCCACTAGGGCCCACATTCTGAAATGGTCCACTGATTTGAATTGTCTGTATCACTGCTGCTACTACATATAAGGTATTCTACAATTTCCTGACAATGACCTTTGATTTTTAGATTTCAATGAGAGTTGTTGAAAGTTTCTTTTGATTGTTCTAAATTCATCTCCAAAAGATGATAGTCAGAATCAGTGTCTCAGAGAAATTTTCTTAAAGTAGCCCATGTAGCATAGTCAGATTTCATAACACGGACGGTTTCGATCATCAGAACACTCAGCCTGTGCGCTCCAGTGGGTAGTGACATACGATGAATCATAAGTCACGGCAGAAGGAAAATAAACTCTTTATGGCGTGTTAGTCACACGTGACGATTTTGGTTGGAGCAATGAAGGTCGATACATGCGAACACGGATTGCATCTTACCCCCGCGCATCTCTACCCCGAACCTGTGGGCGGGCCCACCGTGATATATCCGAAGCCGTTTATCTTTTTCTCGTATCATTTTAAGGCATAACCATAAAAATGAGTCTCGAGTACGAGTTTAGTACAGAGTCGAGTACCAATTCGAGTATACAAGTCGAGTACTACCCAGCTCATATTCTACTCGAAATCATAACGAGTAGAAAAAATCCACTTGTACTCGTCTCAAACACCTGACGAGTAAAGTTGAACGAGTACCCGAGCTTACTCTGCTCATGTACAGCTCTAATTAGGTCATACAGGGTCAGATGAAGGGAAAAATAAAAATCAGCTTGATCCAAAAAATTTATGGCGATAAAAATGGTATGTCATCCAATATTGTACTGTTTATATTTTTTAGATCTCTTCACATAGTTTTGGATGGTATGGCCCACGTGATTTTCGTAACGAATGATTTTTTAGATATCTCATAAGCTAAAGGGGAGACATCAAATATATGATGTTGATGTTCGACACACATCATGATGGGCCCATTTTACATGTCTGGTCGATTCACTCTATTCTACTGATCATTACCCTCAATTTGATTAGTTACTCACCTTGATCATACTGTATATGAGAAAGATATTGGGCAAACAAGATTGATCAACAATTTGAGTGAATTTTGATTTAAACATCTGAAGTTATTTACTCTTCAATCTGGACTAATCAAATTGTCCAAAATTGGATGAAAGTTGTTCATAATATCAAAAATATATGAATGAATAGAAAACACAAACATCAGCTTGATCCAAAACTTCTATGGCCTCTAAAAATTTTTAAATGGTATAGGTTCAATCACACTATTTCCTATGGTGTGGTCCACTTGAGCTTTGGATATGCTTCTTTTTTGTTCTTTAGACCTCAAATTATCTGTTAACATGGATGAATGGAGTGGATAAAATAAATAAATAACGGTGGACCCCACAGAGTTTACTCTGGCAAAGGTAACGAGTAACTCAAATGTAGTGGAGAAAGGTTTCCTTACAACATTTGTAATCATATATTGGGCCTGCTTAAATGTGATTCACATATCCAACCCACTCATTATGCGTGTCCCACTTGGATGAGGGGTCAGACCAAGTTTCAACCGCATCCAAAACTCATGTGGGCCCCACCAAGTGCTTTTATATTTTTTAGGATGTCTTCACATAGTTTTAAATGGTATGGCCCACTTGAGTTTCGTTTACCGATGATTTTTGAGATATCTCATAACCTAAAGGGGACACATCAATTCCAGGTGTTGATGTTCGACAGACATCATGATGGGGCCCACAAAACTTACTAACATCAATTCATAGGTTCTCACGAGGTCAGTAAGTTGGGTCACAATTTTAACCAGAATATTTGGCTCATTTTACATGTCTAATGCATTCACTCTATTTTACTGATCAATACTCTCAATTTGACCAGTTACTCACCTCAATCAGGCTACATATGAGAAAGATATTGGGCATACCAGATTGATCAACAATTTCAGTGAAATTTGATTTAAACATCTGAAGTTATCTACTCTTTAATTTAAACTGATTAGATTGTCCAGAAATGATTAAAGGTTCAATTAGTGGGTGTGCCTAATAATTTAGTAATTTTATTTTTCACAAATAAATTTAATATTTTTTTTCAAAAGGTATATTCTTTTTACTCTTTTAAATAAATATCATTTTTATTATAAAATATTTCAAAAATATTTAAAATACAAATTTTGAATTTTTATTTACAAAATCTCAAAAAAAATTTAATATTTTAATTTTTTTTCTCAAAATTTTCAAAATGCCAATTTTTCTCTTCAAAAGCATTATTTTGTTTTCAAAATTTTTCTTAAACATATTTAAAATTTCTAAACATTTCAATATTCTTTTTCAGGTGATATTACAAATTATTTAAATATCACCTTTTAATTATATATATATATATATATAAATATAAATTTCCATTCATATGATATAAAAACCACACACACACACACACACACACACACACACACACACACATTTAGGTTATAGACAAAAAAATTTAAAAATTAAAACATTTTTACATTATTACCGATGGTTTCTAGCCGTCAGAAAAAAGATTTAGGAAAAATACTTTTACCAACGAATATTTTCATCGGTAAAAGTCTTACCGCCAACTTTTCCAACACCACGCGAAAATTTGCAAAAATTCAAAAGTAAGGTATTGGATGTGAAATACTCAAAAGACCCTTTAGCTACGAATATTTTCGTAGGTAAATACTGGTTTTACCTACGAAATTATAATTCGTAGGTAAAAGTAAGGTTTTCGATTTTTAAAATTCAATAGACCCTCCAGCTACGAATAATTTCGTAGGTAAAGATAGGTTTTACCTACGAACTTACAATTCGTAAGTAAAAGTAAGGTTTTGGATTCTCTATTTTTTCAAAAAATTTCAATAATCAAAAAACCCTTTAGCTACGAATATTTTCGTAGGTAAAGACGTGTTTTACCTACGAAATTAGAATTCGTAGGAAAAAGTAAGGTTGTCGATTTTTGGTGATTCTTAAAAATTTAGTAGACCCTTTAGCTTCGAATATTTTCGTAGGTAAAGATGTGTTTTGCATACGAAATTTGGTTTCGTAGGTAAAAGGAAGGTTTTGAATTTTCTATTTTTTGAAAATTTTCACATACCCTTCAGCTACAAATATTTTCATCGGAAAATATGGGTTTTCCCTTCACATACCCTTCAACTACAAATATTTTCGTAGGCAAATATGGGTTTTCCCTATGAAACTAGAATTCGTAGGAAAAAGTAAGGTTTTCGATTTTTGGTGATTTTGGAAAATTTAACAGACCCTTTAGCTACAAATAGTTTCGTAGGTAAAAGGAGTGGTTTCAATTCTTTGTTTTTTGAAAAGTTCAAAAGACCCTGTAGCTATGAATATTTTCGTAGGTAAATATGGGTTTTCCCTACGAAATTACATTTCGTACGTAAAAGGAAAGTTTTCGATTTTTGGTTTGTTTGAAAAGTTTAACAGACCATTTAGCTACGAATATTTTCGTAGGTGAAGATGGGTTTTACCTACGAAAATTTATTTCGTAGGTAAAAGGAATGGTTTCAATTTTTTATTTTGTGAAAAGTTCAAAAGACCTTTAGCTACGACTATTTTCATATGTAAATATGGGATTTCCCTACGATATCAGATTTCGTAGGTAAAAGGAAAGTTTTAGATTTTTGGTACCCTTTAGCTACGAATATTTTCGTAAGTAAAGATGGGTTTAACCTACGTAATTCGATTTCGTAGATAAAAGTAAAGTTTTCGATTTTTGTTTTGTTGAAAAATTCAAAAGACCCTTTAGCTACGAATATTTTTATAGGTAAATATGGGTTTTACCCACGAAATAAAATTTCATTCGTAGATAAAAGTAAAGTTTTCAATTTTTGTTTTGTTGAAAAATTCAAAAGACCCTTTAGCTATGAATATTTTCATAGGAAAATATGAGTTTTACCTACGAAATAAAATTTCGTAGGTAAACAAAACAGTTTTCGATTTTTGGTTAGTAGAAAAGTCAAAAGACCCTTTACCTACGAAAATTTTCGTAGGTAAAGATGGCCTTTACCTACGAAATTAAATTTCGTTGGTAAAAGCATACTTTTACCAACGAAAGTAATTATCATCGGTAAAAGTCATCTTTATCTACGAAAAATATTTTCGTGGGTAAAAGTTTCGTCGGTAAAAATCATATTTCTTGTAGTGAATGCAATAATCGCTTCAGGGATGCTCATCGGTGCAAATAGTGGGCTTGTCACTCGTGCAATCATCGACCTGGGAATTATCATCCAGTCGGACAAAATATGTACATCATGTACGATAGCGACAGACGCTGGTCTGTGCCGTGTATGCATGATTAGTCAAACCATTATTAGTCCATTTATAATCACTCAATTTAAATAAGCTCCAGGTTACTATGGGAGATCGTCACCAGTGCAAGCTGACAGCTCGGGCATAAGTCCCATACTACTATCCCCGGCTCATAAGACTACCACTTTAAGATATTTAATGGAACCCCATTGACTAGTGACTAATCATATTACAATATATAGGACTTATCATCACATGGTTGTATAGTATAAAACATCAAACTCATATAGGAAAAATACCAACAAAGCCACATAGGGCTATATCAAAATAAGCCACATAGGAAAAATATTAAAATAAGCCACATAAGGCAAATATCAAAATCATATGATAAAAGACCATCCTTAAAAATCACTTAGACACAGCAACCCCTAGATGGTAGGCCCACATCAATATTCAATTCACGCCACCATTCAATAACCAATAAGTCGTTGGTCCATTTCAATTACATTCAATCGAGTTACATCCCAAGTATGGGTGTCCATTTATAAGTGAGGGTTTTCCATTGATGTACCATTTTAAGTTTCATAAGTAATTCACGAATAATTCACAAATATGAAATAAATATGCATGATCAATAATAAGCATGTAAGCTAGCAATTCAATTCCAACAATTAATACATGTGATTATAAAATGAAGATATCAATTATTAATTAAAATTTAAATAAAAACTATAACTTAAGCTAATGAAAAAATGGAAAGCTCTAGGGAAAGAAATCATCACCTTATAGATCGAATCGCCACTAATGTCACTAGGAAGCACGTGTGCCCTTAAAATCAAATCCTACCATGAATTATAAAGTTATACAGTAAGATCCAAGCTTTATACACTATTCAAGGTTAAGGTCTTAGCTTAGGGTTTGGATTACCTAGGTTTAGGGTTTTATCCATTAATCAAATCTTAGACTTTGGTTTAGGGTTTGAAACGTATCTCATATAATTCAATTTATAATAATATTAGAATGAGGTAAAGATAATTAATAATTGTCTATTAACAATACTAATCTTATAATCAATATCCTACTAATGACAAAATAAGAATAACATTAATAATGATAATTGTTAATATCAAGTATCTATAATAACTATTACTAGTAAAATTAACCTACTAATGGTTAACCATATTTAATAATTGCAATAATTATAGTAACACTAATGATGATGATAATTAATAATAGAATTATAATTGATGATAATAGTTACCATAACACTAATTAATTCATCGTAATATTAATTATAATTTCTAGTCAATAGCGTCAAAATAACATTAATCGTTACAACAGGTAGAAAATAATAGCGATATTATTGATAACAAGTAACTAATGAAGAATTTGATTGGTGAAAGGAAATGAAGATTCTCACCTTGTCAACTCGGTTCGAGTCGAGTTGGCTCGGCCCAAGCACATCCATGCACCTTACTCTCTCTCCTTCACTATCTCTCCTCCCACTCTCTCTTTCTTCTTCTTATGTAGAGAGGTCCAACAGGCCTCCCACTCAAACCAGTTGACTCGACAACGTGTCAACTCCTTCCCCCAACTCAAACTCTTCCTCTTTCTCCCTCATTTATCTTTTCCTCACCTCTCCTTCCCTTCCCTGACCCATCCAGCGGGGATTTGCTCGACCAACCTCTTCCCGACTCAGTTCTCAGTGAGTCAGGCTCACTCGACTCTGCAATGAGTGTAGCCCAAGTAGCACTTGCACTCACTCCCTCTCCCATCTTTTTTTTTCTTTCCTTCTCTCTCTCTCTCTCTCTCTCTCTCTCTCTCTCTCTCTCTCTCCTTTTGTCTCTTCACGACCAGTACCCAGCCAGCAACCCAACCTGGTTAGAACAGACCTAAATCATCTTAAACTCGTCCTGAACTCAGATCGAGTCCGGTTGTGGCACGACAGTAATAGACAGTACTCATCCTCCACACCTCACTCGCTCTCCTCTTATTTCTTCCTCCCCCCATTCTTCTCTCTACCCTGCTCCGCTAAAAGCCAGCAGCACTTGAAACAATCTCAAACAGGCCCCATTTCTGGCTTCAATCGGACCCAACTCAGCCCGTAGTTGGCCCGAGCTGAGCGGCACTGGCAGAATCTGCTCCCTCTTTCTCTCTTCTTTAAACTCTCTTAACACCATTACTAGCTCCTTTCTTCAATCTGTCTTCAAGGGCGTGTTTGTTTTTATGGGTTCGTTGAATTCACAGCGAAATGGGTCATGATGACCCATTCGCACATTTGACTGATGATGTAAAATGGCGGGCGAATGGGAAATGTGAAATCTCAACTGCAAAGGAGATTTCCAAGGGAAATATATGGGGATCTCTGAGTAGGGCTCGAAGATTAGACAAGACTGATGTAGCTCTCGGTAGTCCACGAGAGTATTTGATGAAGTGCACTACCTTCTATATAGCATTATCAAAAAAATGAATCATATCCTTAGATCATCTGGACCACACCATAAATAGATGGGTGATGATGATTTTCACCGTTAAAAAATGAATCATATCCTTAGATCATTTGGACCACACCATAACGTTCAATCCCACACTAGCTTTTGCAATGTGGTTCACTTGATAGGTAGATCTGTCTAATTTTTCGTCTCAAGCCTAAGATGCGCTCGGAAAATGAATGGACAATTTGGATATAACACATACCTCGTGATCAGACCCACAGAAGTTGCTAATGTCAATGAATGGACGGTACACCACCAGAGTTCCGTCAATCTTCTAATTTCTACCCATGCATTTTTTGCCATTTCCAAATGCAAGAATAACAGCTTCTCTGCTTTTTACAAAATATTTAAACGAGTTACATTGACTATGATAACTTCTCACACTTCACTGGATTTCCCTGATCAAGTAATAAATGCTTAGGAAAAATGCATTTACAAGCGAATTCAAAAAATAAACAGGCCCCAAGGGACAGTCCCTAGCGATGTAACGGAGCTTATAGATGTCGGAAACTGAAGGTCTGATGGCATTTTCTCAATGGGTTTGGAGGGAGGAGTGGGATTGTTTTCCTCCAACAGCCACAAGCAATGTAAGGAGGGCGCTGTTATTGGATTTATTCTCCTTCCCTGGGTTGCCCTAGCAGATCCCAGACCGTTAAATGGAGAACAGGTGGCCCAAATCGCCCTGGCTTGAAGTCGTTTTGAGATATGTCTTGTAAGCCCAAAACCGGCCACGGTTTTGGTTTCCTGTGGGCGAAAATCCTCTCCCACGTAGAGAGTCATTGGATGGCTGAGATTGCTCTAAATGCATGGTTGAGATTGAGAGAAGGGAGTTCACGCGGATCGTGGGGAGGAAAGAATCCTTTCCAGCTGTGGTTTTCATTTTTGAAAATGCCGCACACGGCTCTATTTGGGCTCAGTTTGTGCACATGCACGTATGCTTGAGCGTGTATGGATGACATGGATTTGGTTAGATGGAAATGTTCTATCAGATGAACGGTTTGGATCAACTCAAGTTGGCCCACCTTAATCACAAGGGAACAATTTTGGAGAGGTTGGAAGCACAACTCCGCTCGTACGCTAAGCTTTTTGCACCTGTTGCTGTGAGCATGCACGTGTGCATGACTTGCACAAACAGTAGGGTCTTCGTCTGTTTTGTTGTCCCGACATGATGGACAGCTCAGATCACGAAGATGGGCCCGCGTTTGTGGGTCATAATCAATTCTTACGAACGTATGTCCATCACCGACAGAAAGACAGAGAAAAGGGAGAGGTATCCCTCCTATTTTCGAAAACCATGGGTCAAAGCCAGTTTGACCCAGGCGATGATCCAGTGCACCTCAAGTACTCTTCCCCTGGTGCACACACAAATTAATGATTGTGGGGCCCACGAAGATGTTTGTGGGAAATCCACTCTATCTGTTCACTCTGAGAGGCCCTAATCAAGCCCTCTGACTAGAAATCAGGCAGATCTAGATCTTAGGTGGGCCACGCTAACTAAATCAAGGCCTTTGGGGGTCGATTTCATTGATCTGACAGTTGAATCAATCTCAATTTGACCATCAACGATCAGAAGCTTTTGATGGATCTTTTGTATGTTCAAGACTTGTTACCATCCACATGATGATATTAATATTTATTTTATTTTATTTCATTGTTGCTACGTGTGTGTGTGTGTATTGTCATGTTGTGGCCCCACTCCATTTGGACCATTCATTTCATGCTCCTATATTTTTAAATATTTAACTATTATTATTATTACTGTATGTACATTGTTATTTATTCTTTTTTTTTTTTGAGGCTGCTCGTTATATGTCTTTTAGCTACAAACACTAATATTAGTGTTATTTGCATTAAAGTGAGCCACCACATGAGTTTCTAATTTATCAAGTGACGGTTTATTTAAGCAATCCAACAATTGAATTGACTAACATTTAATTGTCAATAGCCCTTGGGATCCTAAAGAACCCCTTTAGGTGAGACCTAAAAGTTGAATATGAATACAGACGATTCAATCTGCATTTTCCATGGATGGACCATACAATGGAAGGTTGTAGACTTGATAAATGGTTTAATTAGTCCGTCAAAGTGATTGAGATCCTAAAATAGGTGCTCTAAATATATGATGGGCTAATTTGAAAATTGATCGAATGGATGACTTGTTATAAGGATGAATGTTGTACAAGAAGGTTGGGATGAATAGATTGAGAATTACCGGATGTTGATGTGTAAGGATAACTATGTGTATTTCCACACACGTGTAAACAGATTTAGATCTCCATGGTAGCACCTGAGTACCGAAAAATACGAAGTGTTACATTGGGTAATCAGAAGAAAGATTGCATTAAGTTCAAACAATGACTCGTAAAGAAGGGTATGGATTATGTCTTGGTTTGTTTTGAATTTAATATTGCTTATGTGCCGATAGATTCTTGGTGGATAGATTCTTATACAACTATTCACATTTGTAATTTCATGTATGATATGCTACAAAGTCAGCCACTAACTAATGCAGAGTGATCAGTCTACAAGGGTAACAGCATTAAAGTGGTTGTAGAGGCAATTGAAATCTATAGGCTTATATTAGAGTCAGGTCATATATTGAATCTAATAGATACATTATGCATACCTTTTATAAGGTGCAATTTAGTTTCTGTTTCTCATTTAGACAAATCTGGTTATTTGTTTAAATTTAAGAATAAAAGATTTAGTATTTGTTATGATTTGAATGTTATTAGCACTAGTATTATTGTTAATAATGTATACCAATTGAACTTGAATGCCTCATACGTATATAATGTGGATTATCTGCATGAAAACAAGATAAGAGCTAAGAGGAGAATAGATTATGAAAATTTATTGATATCATAGTACAGACGATTAAGCCATATCTCTCACGAGAGATAGAAATTCTTTATTCTCTAGACTTGTCTAACTTTAAAGTTTGCATAGATTTTATAAAAGATAAATAAACTAGAATAAAGAAAAAATGTGTAATTAGGAGTGTAAGACTCTTAGAGGTGATATATACGGATATCAGTGGACCATTCTCTATTACATCCTGAAGTGGACAGTGATATTTTATCACTTTTATAGATGACTACTCTCATTTTGGGTGCATTTATCTTATAAATGAAATATCAGATGTCCGGAATGCTTTTAAAACCCATAAAGTTGAAGTTAAAAATTAACTTTGAAAAAAAAAATTAAAGTCATCAAATCTGACCGTGTTGATGAGTACTATGGTAGATATGACGAATCAGGTCGCAATCCAGAACCCTTTACTATGTACATATAAAATTATGACATTTTTTTCCAATACACCATACCTAGAATTTTAAAGCAAAATGGTATATCTAAAAGGTGCAATCGTACCCTAATGGACATGGTGTGTAACATATTTAAGTAGTAATTTAACATTGTTGGAATCTCTACGAGATGATGCGATCAAAATTGATGTTTATATCCTTAATCAGGTCCTTATAAATGTTATATTGAAAACTTCTTTTGAGTTATGGAATGAGAGAAAACCAAGTCTCTTATACTTCTACATGTGGGGTTGTCCTATAGAGGTCAAACCCTATAACCCGCATGAAAGAAAACTCGACCCCAGAACATATGTTGTTTCTTCATTGGATAACTAGAAAGATCGAAAGTTATAGATTCTAATGTCATTCCCATTTCATGAGGATTATAGAGAGTGGGAATGACAGGTTAATTGAAAACACTGATAGTAGTGTCAGCTTGAATATTAGAAATATTGTATTGGAAGAAGAACGGACTATGATCCCCATTGCAGTCATTTCTAATAACATAAATATACATCAAGTATTCGAGTATTTAATTACTACAAATCACCACGATGAATCTTTTATGAAAAATCTTTAAGATGAGGGATCTTAGTGACACTTCCTTTCTCGTAGGCATTGAGATACATCATAACAAATCATGTGGACTGCTTAGCTTGTCATTGAGAGCCTATATTAATAGGGTATTCAAAAGGTAAAGCATGTAAAATTGTGCTCCTGGCCAATCGCCCATTGTAAATAGCGATAAATTCAATCAATTCTAATGTCTAAATAATGATTTAAAAAAGAATCGTATAAAGATTTTTCATATGCGTCTATTGTAGGGAGCATTATGTATGCTCAAGTCTGTATGCAATCGGCTTTTGCTGTTGAAATATTTAGCATGTATCTTTCCAACCAGGGATGCAATATTGGATAGTCATAAATAATATGTTATGCTACCTGAAGTGGATAAAGGATTTCGCACTCACATATAAGAGGTCTAACCATTTGGACTTGATTGGATACTCAGACACAGATTTTTGTTGACTACCTCAGCACTAAGAAGACCACTTCAAACAATATTTTTATGATGATTGGTAGAGTTGTGTTTTGGAAAAGCGTGAAATAGACAACAATGCCTTATCTACCATGGAAGCTGAGTACGCAGCATGTCACGAAGCTACGAATTAGGTAATATGGCTACAGAGCTTCTACGGTTTGCGAGTATTACAATATATCTCAAAATCATTTAAAACATTTTATGACAACTCAACTGCATTAAACTTCTCAAGTAACAACAAACGTTCATCGAGATCGAAGCACATCGATATCAAGTATCGTATTCTGAGGAAAAGAGTTTAGAATTATCAAGTGTTTGTGGAGTTTATCAGCACTAGGCAGATAATAGCGAATTCACTTACTAAATGGCTCTCTATCACACTATTTCAGGAGCATATAACTTATATGAGAGTTATTAATCCCATAGATGTATTCGGTTAGTAGGAGTTTAATTTGATCCATTATGCACAAATATTTATAAAGATCTCATTTATACAACTTTGATGATTATATTTATTGAATTTGTTTTTGCTTCTCATTAAGTATGTGTAATTTTAGTTTAAGTAATCGAAATTTAAACATTATCTTATTAAAGACATATAAAGTTCTAAGAGCTCTTGAAAATAAGCACATTTAATCACACTGCATGCGCAATCTTTATACCATACTTCCATGTCATTGATCCATATCATAAAGACTAGTAGTATTTGTGATTGTGATTTGTCTCATTTCGTAAAAATTAAATGTTACGATGATTACCACGATCTAATACTACTAGTCTTGATGACCAGATCATAAGAGCATTGCTCGTATTATCTGAATGATACATTGGTTGACCATTCAGATGTTTTATTTTACAATGATAAAACATGTTTTGTAAAAAAATTTCAAAATAAATCTTGGACATTGATCATTGTAGCCCAAGTGGGAGAATGTAAGACTTCTTTAGGTATGCCTACTTGATTAATGGTTTGAATCTACTTAAAGATGGATAATTGATCGGGCATACAGTTGGACCCCACTTAATTTATGGTCACATTGAAAACATATTCGGGGTAACATGCTTCATTACAGTATATTTATAGGTATGAGATATTAAGTGTTAAGTCATGAAAGTAATGGAGTTTTAATGAGATTTTTTTAATTAATAAATAAATAAACTCCTACATCCAGTTTTTTATAAATAGTGACTCGGTCCCCACACCTACATACGATCATGGACACAAATCTTTCCCATCCCTTAGTATCATCTAAAGGTGTAAGGCGCTAAAGATTCGGTCTGTCCAACTCATTCTATGGCTTCACAAATAGGTATACAATTTCATATATAATTATTTCGATTTCCACAATCGATGCATAGATTGATCTCATATTCTGCATTTGAAATCACATTTACACCTTCAGTGGGCCACACAGCATACCATGAGGTCACATCAAAGGACACTTTTGGATAATAGACTAATTTTAGGCTCTAGATTATTGCATTTGATGGACGATTTAGATGAAACAGACACATCATGGTGGGTCCCACACATCTTGAAATTCATGTACCTTATAATATCCCATATAGGTTTGAACACAAAATACAAATTTATACCCTTACGTGGAAGTGATTTGGTGCAATTCATTAGCAATGGATTATAGTGCATAGAGGTGTACACAAGTCAAACCGAGTCGAGCTTCGTACAGCTCGACTCAGTTCGGCCACTAGCTGACCCCAGCTTGAACTCGAATCGGTTCAATCAGTAGCTCGAGCCAGTTCGAGCCGAGTTTGAGCCAAGATTGAGCCTCTGAGGCATTTTCTCAAACACACGGAGTGCACCTTCAATTTCTTACGGCAGCAATATTAATTTACAAGTATTTCATCAAACACTCAGTAGGCAACATAAAAATTAAGATATAAGTGTATTTTTTTTATATCCATACCTTCCTTGTCACTAGTCGACACTTTGTTGACTCATTTCATCAAACACTTGCTCAGCAACATCAATATCAAAATAACCAAGTTACTGAATTGGTTCGATCTGAGTCGAGTCAAGCTCGAGCAAGCTCAAACTTGGCTCGAAATTTTTTCGAGCTAAAAAAATCAGCTCAACTCGGCTCGAACTCAGCTTCGAATCGAGCTTTTTCGAGTCGAGTCGAGCGAGCTAACCGAGCTAACTCATTTCATGTACAACTCTAATAGTGCACCTCACATGTTAGTAATGGAGATGGTACAATAGTCTATCTTAAACATCTAGGCAATTGTTCCAATATAGAGGCAGTAGTTGTTTAGATGGACGGTGTAGATCATTATAAACAGTAATCTAACACTCCGTTTGGCACCTTGGATTTGGTGGTAAATTGGTAAAGGTGGGCATCGAGTCGAGTCGGACCAGATTGGGTCCAACTCGACTCGATCCCATTTTTCAAGAACCTAACTTGAACTCGATCCGATCCGAGACCGAGTCCAACAGGGCTGACTCGATCCGATCTGAATCCTTGTTGGGCTAACCCGAACCAAGTCCGACTTGATCTGGGAAATCGAATCGAGTTGGATAGAGTTGAGTCTCTCCAATCGATTCGGATTGGGTTGAATCAAGATAGGGAGAGAGAGGGAGAGAAAGGAGAAAAGAAAGAAGGAGATGTGGAAAACTAGGAGAAAAAGAATGAGGAGGGAAATCGAGGGAGAAAGGAGGAGAGATGGGTGGGTGCGGAACTTCCTTCAAGTAAAGAAAGAGGGGTTAAGGTTTGTTCGGTTCGGGACAGGTAGAGAGATGGATAGTAAAAAGTAAGAAAAAAAATGTAAAAAACTTATTATAGAAACCAACCGGATCGAGTCAGATCGGTTTAGGTCAGATCGGATCCATTCGGATTAGATCGGTCCTGATTGACCACGATCCAAACTCGATCCGATGTATGATCGGATATGAGTGGTCTTACTCAATCCATACCGATCCAAGCCTTCGGTTCGATTCGGATCGGGTCAAATTCTACCCAACTCTATAAATTGGTGTATTTCAAATCGAAATAACTGCTTTTTACGTTTAGCAACCTTAGATTTAGAGGTAAATGAAATCGAAAGTATTTCAAATCTACTATTTTAACGTGTTTTGAAATCTAAGCAAAATGCTGAGATTCCATGGGAATATAGAGGAAATACATTTTCACCTCCTTTTTAAGGCTAGGAGAGTTGCGCACGTCACAAAAGTATCTTTAGGTTATTAATCTATTGGACACATGGCAGGATGATACCCCGAAACAATCTAACTATCTATTGCAACACTATAATCACATCAATATAATGATCCAAATCATCCAAACGTTGGACATCTAAATGGATGGGTAAAAAATATTGATGAGTCATTTGTTTGTGATCCTTACATTTGTGGCACACCTAAGGCTCGAATTTCTTCTTTTTTTGCCAAAGTATATAATTTGATGAGCTTATTATAATCATTATATCAAATATCACACACATACACACACATATATATACTAATTTGGTATATGAAAGCTGATGTAATTAATCAAATTTAAATCTTGTGAATATTTGGAAGACTTCCAATGCCCTCCAAATACCTACCATTAGGTGAAAGATTTAGATTCTATTGCATTTCAATCAAACATAAACACATACGAGGATTCAAAATTACCTTGATTCCCATATAATTGTGACTTGAATTCGAATATATTCCAAATCTAAGCTCTCAAACAGTCACTAAACTTAGTTGTTTAATGGGTCCTTACTCTTACCCGGGTGGTAGACTCCATGGAGTTTCAACATCGGGTCAAGGGTTCGAGTACCCATGGTAGTGAAATCCCACGGTGTCCATGTGCGGGTTGTGTGTCCGTGTAGTGTGAGTGTGCGGGGGTGTGTGTGCGTGTGTAAAAAAATAATAATAATAAATAAATAAAATAAAATAAAAAACTTAGTTGTTTAATGACCATTAAATGTAACTTGATCTGCATCATCAATGATGGGCCCACCAAATTGATGATCAATAAATTTTTGTCATTTTCCTTTGTCAGATTGTGCCAATGTGTTTGCATACTTTGCCAGCTTACATCTGTTCGGTGGTGCATACTATGCCAACTTACATCTGTTCGGTGGTGATGTAGAGCAGATCGCGGATAGTTTCATGGCCAAGATGGATCGAAAAAGGCCCAGTCAACGACAAAAGTGATCCGGACCGTTAGACCTTAGATCGGGTATATCTCGCAATCCAGAATGAGTTATCTGACGTAAAATATATGATTTTGAGGTAGAACGAGCTACTTTTGCCAACCAACCCTGCTACGCCAGGCTGCACAGCCCGGATTTGTGAGAAACGCCCTGATCGACAGTCATTCTCCCATTTTATTTTTGTTTTTGCTATAAATAATAAGTTTTAGTTTGCTTATAGCTCTTCATCCGTTGGGCTTTAGGAGTTGTGTCCAACATGAAAAGTGCTTAGGATAATTAGGAGAACAGTTTGGTAAAGCCAAATAGGACACTTACTATTTTTGGCCGAAAACCTTACGCACTAGTAGACATCACGACCGTATATAAATAGTAAGTTTACTATTTATAGTAAGTCGCAGATTCTAGGAGTTTTAGTTGTAGTTTGATTCTGATTTCTTTCTTATTGCTTGGTACCCTTATTTAAAGGGTTGTGAACTCGTTTTTATTCATTCATCGATTAATTTTGAATTTTATTAGAATTTATTTATATTTTCTTGCTTTCTTTCCTCGTGGATTCGAGAAGTCTCTGTGAGGAGTTCAGAGAAGCTCTTTGGATTCAGAGTAGTTATCCTTGAGGAGGACAGATCACCTCATCACGTTCATCCTCATCCATACGTCAGGTGGGCCCCATCATGGATGTGGGGCAGTGTAAAAATCAGGTTGTTTGAAGTATTTTTTTTTAATTATTATTATTATTTATTTATTTATTTGGATTAGCTTGTTAGTACACACTCCATATTAGCCACCCCGCTAGGGATCGGTACTGAAGACCTCAAGGGTTGAAACCAGGTATCTCCACTCATTCCGCCAGTTGAGCTACGGGTTTGGGTGTAACATTTTTATATTATATTCGTCCATTTATTTTGGTATGTTGTCGCGCACCTGACGTGTAAAATGATCTGATTATAAGGGAGAATATCTAACTAGTGTAGACCCTTATATGGGAAATCTCAAATCTCACACACGTGTTCCATATTAGCACGTGTGGCTGGTGCCGATGGGTCAGCTCCCGTGTGGAATTAATAAATGCTTATACCGTTTCCTTCGACATGGAAGGGGAGCCCCGGGCACAGAGAAATACCTGCACCCCTGCCTGTATCCGGCTGGGAATGGGCAGGAGTTTTGAGTGGCCACTGTGATGTAAGGGTTTTATCCACACCGTCCATCCATTTTTTCACATCGTTTCAGGAAATAAACCCAAAACTGAGGTAGATCCAAGACACAAGTGGACCACACAATGGGGATTAAACTCTTACAGTTTTGGATCAAGCTGATATTTGTATTTTCTCTTCATACAGGTCCACGTAACTTTATAAATAGGTTGGATGGCAAATAAACATCACGGTGGGCCTTAGGAAAGTTTCAATGGTGAGAATCATTATCACTACTGCTTCCTGTGGTGTGGTCCACTTGAGACTTGAGTCTGCCTAACTTTGGGTCATATCTTATAAAATTCCACCGAAAAATGGATGGACGGTGTGGATAAAATCCATATATCACGGTGGCCACTCGAAGCTCCTGTCCATTCCCAGCTGGAGACGCAGTGCAAGAGGCCATCCGCGCTCCTGTGCCTGGATCTGTGTGGGGTCCACAGAGATGTCAGTGACAAATCCACTCCGTCCACCTGTTTTGAAAGACCACAATAGAACAGGAACCTAAAAAATTAGGCAGGTTCAAAACTCATCTGGATCACACCAAGCGAAACACTGGAACCAGTCCACCATTGAGACCTTCCTGGAGCTGACTATGATGTTTATATACCATCCGAACCGTTCATAGGTTTATTACCACTCAGATAAACTGTAGGCACAAACATCATCCTGATAGAAAACTTATGTCACACTAGAAGTTCAATCCCTACGGTTTCGTGTGGTACGCCCCACATGAGTTTTGGATCTTCTTGATTTTTATATTACTATTGTGATCTTCCAAAACATATGGACGGAATGGAATTGTCAAGTACATCTATGTGGACCCCACACAGCCCCGGGCACAGGTAGGCAATCCACTTCCTTTCAACATGAGGGGGTAAATGGATATATTTCCTGATTGTAGGGGTTGAGATGTAAAAAATGTCAAAAGAGGGCGTGTTTGGTCAGGGAAGGTCGAATCAAGGGGTGTCTGGTCTTTGTTCCTTTTTTTTTTTTGTCATGGCGTCCAGCTTAGAGAGAGAGAGAGGGGGGACAAAACCTGAAAATTGGATTTTGTGTACTTTGAAGGGAGACGTTTTAAGGGGTTGGGTAGCTGTCATTTATTTGTTTTGTAACGGGTCTATGTAGGGCTTGGGTCCGACACAACGGTGCGGCCGTGGCTCAGCCGAATCCCTGAGATCATGCACCCCTGTCCATGCATTTGGGGCATATGCCCATGCCCATCACCCCTTCCAACCCATGTCATCCTTTCCTGTTTTTCTAGAGAAATACTTTCATACCCTGGCAGGTTCTGTCACAGATGAAATGTAGGTAGTAAGAAATAGTGAGAAATTGCATACATTGAATCCAACTAATTTAAACATCTTTTCTCTCTATTGCAGGTCCTCATTGCCATTTAATTATTAATCTTCACGATAGAAGTTGTATAAAAGTTCAATAGTAATTGTCAACCTAACCCCACATTTTTTTATCCCAACTTGGTATCATGAGTTGCACGTGTAATCATAAGATTGATGGACTAGTAATAGACAAATAAAAATTATCCAATTGTCTTATTTCAATGTGCAAGCATTAACCAATAAGAGGTTAGGGTTGTTGAGCAAATATAATTCTAGAATTTTGACTTATCGACAATAAAGTCTTCAATTTACTTATACAAAAATTTTAGTTAATATATGCCACGTGTATTGTTTTTAAGCATATTTCTTATCGAGTGTCATAAGTAGCCGTTGAATCAATTAACTCCCTTTTGCGTTTACTAGATTAGTTCAATTCTAGTCATTAAAATAATATATAAGAAAGGATTCCGTGCTAAACACTTATCTAAGTTAGGCATGACCCATGATATGCATGCACAGGCCAATCATTAATTGGGCCCCACAAAACTCCTAAAGTCCAGTGATCCTAGCCGTTCAAGTGGAGAAGTTATCTCTTTATAGTAATAGTAAGGAATTTTATCTAAGGCTGGGGTGAGAAAAGAAATAAATGATCACAGTTTATAGTATGCACAGTAGAAGCTAGTTTGGATCATAGCTACATTCATTGAATGTATGGAAAGTTGAAGGTTGGTGCATGTTTCCTACTCTGATATGATTTTGGGGTATGGATTGTCCACATTGGGATCCAGCAGATGAATGGTCCAAATCAATCACTTATACCACTCCAAATCTTTATGAAGTAGTATTTGGAAATTTTAAAATTGGACTTTAAAAGATTTGTGTTTCACATGTGATTTTTATATTTCACAATGCCCAAATCCTCTACATGTGACCACATCGGTTGGCATTCAGTCATGATCATGGTTATATTAATATCCCCAACTCGAATTTCCAATATGATATGGGCCCATATGAGGGTCTTGTATTAGCCACGTATCAGCTAATAACGGCTCATATTGCCCTTGCAGTGCATATTGTATACGACTGCATTTTGATGGATATTAAAAATCCTAATTGTGATCATCTTCTTATGGTAAAATGGAGTACCTTGTTGGTGCAATAATTACCATTGAAGGATTTAGCAAGGATGTTATTTTGATAAATTCAATTATTTCTGCCTTACTTTTATTGTTTAATTTTAATAACTTGATTAATAATATATTTTAATTTTTTTTTAATTAAATCAATGGTAGAATGATTTTACGGATAGCTTTATTATTAGTTAATTTTTATTTTATTTTTATTTTTTTTGTTAGCTTGTTAGTACACCCACCGTATGTTAGTTCATACTTCAATGTTACCCACCCCCACAAGGAAATCGATACCAAGACCTCAGTGTTAAAACGAGGTATCTTTCACTCAGTCTACCACTTTATTATTAGTTAATTGCTTTAGAGTATTTTGTTTTGTTATGAGAGTTTAATAACTACAATAGAATTAGGGTTTTAACTATCCGATCTATACGTAGAATATTCTCATTCAAATTTTAATTATTGAATATAAATCGACTCTTTTTTATTATTTCCCTGAAAATTCGTTTCAATTTAGAAAATATTAGGTGAATTTGCTTTGTGGCAACCCTAGTCGCTCTCAATCTAATAGTTTAGTAAGGACTAGGATTGCCACATAGCAAGATCGATGCTACGTGCACACTTAAAAGGCACAAATTAAGAAATTGCACACATGGATGTAAGTAAATCAAATCAAATCAAACCATCTAAATTATGGTCAAAGTTTAAAAATATTTTGAATAAAAAATTATGTTGATTTAATTTTCTAATTATGGATTGGTGGACACTTATGGACAATTAAAATTGAATATAAACAATCATCTTATTTCAAAAAATAAGTTGCCAGGGACAATGGGTCCCACAATTCAATTAATTTAATTTTATTTGATTGAATGCCACATATATAATTACATATCCAATAATCTTATTTCAACAAATAAGTTGTAAGGATGATGGGTCCCACAATTAAATCAATTTAATTTTAGTTGATGTATGCCACATAATTTCTAAGTGCTCAACTATCAAACTTAGTATTCTACTAGAGTATCAAACAAGAAAATTAGTGAACTATCACATGAATTTGTCCAAAAGATAGGGTTGAGGGGCTCTTTGGATGCAAGCCAAGTCATGTACAACACATGCTATCTTGTATTGACAACATGTATGTAAATTGCCAAGCATCATCTTTTTGCAGACAAAAAAGAAGAAAATAAAGACAACAAAAGGAGAGAGATGAGGACAACGTTTATATTTAATATGACCATATTCAAGTATAGTCTATCTTTGATCAAAATGTTAGGTTAAAATTATAACCGCTAAAAGTCTTGGACGGCGCATGCTGGAGTATTATGTTCCATGCATATATATCACATGTGTCAAATATTTTACATATGTTTGTATCCGTAAATACGTACATGTGCCACTTCCGCTACTATCAATCATCAAGCATTTCACATGTGTCCCATCTGTCCATAAGTATACACATGCATCATGATGTTGCATGTGTTACCAATTATTCTACCACTCCATTTTCAAAGTGCTTGACATTAATCAAGATAGCATGTGATAGCATGTGTTGTATCATGTGCATCTAAGCAACCTTGTAGCCTAAGGGCGAGAATGGGCCAAGGATAGCCCAACAGCCAAGATTTCTAGTTTAAATCTGGCCCATGATCTATGTTCTTCTAAGGGGTTGTTTGTTTTTCTAAATAATAGGTGTAAATGAGAGCAAATAAATAATAATTACCTTTGAGCAGTGTTTAAATGAGAGGAAAACATGAATATAATTAATTTCACCTCGAAGCGGGTCGAATATATGAAATTGTAGAGACTAGTACCCGTAAAATCTGTGGGTCCCACCATGATGTAGGTGTGTGATCCATGTCATCTATCCATTTTATCATATTATTTTAGGGCATGAGTTCAAAATGAGGCAGATTGTAAGATCAAGTAGACCACACCACAGGAAACGTAAGGGATAACGACATCTACCATTCAAAATTGAAATCTTCATAAGGCCAACGGGGATGTACGTTTGTCATCCAACCTATTCATAAGGTCACATGGCCATGTATGAAAGGAATATGCAGATATCAGCTTGATTCAAAACTTTTGTGGTCACCAAGAAATTTACAAAATTAGGCATTCAATTCCCACTATTTCTTATGATGCGGTCGACTTGAGATTTGAATCTGCCTCATTTTTTGTTAAAGCTCTAAAATGAGTTAGCAAAATGGATATATATATATATATATATATACACACACACACACACACACCATGGTGGACCCATAATTTTCACAAGCTAAAATGGTACAAATGTATCAAAGAGAGTTCAAGGCTTTACATACGGGCTCTCTACTGTCAACATTGGGACAATTGTTCCTAGTTACAGGTGTAAATAATGATGACTTATTTACCTTGGACTACGATAGTAAATTTAAAACAAAGAAAAAAGAAAAAAAAAAAAAAAAAAAAACAGCTCCTAGAGTCAACTTAACCCACTTGAAAATCATCCAGCTAGACCCACCCTAACCCATTTAACAGGACTAACTTAACCCAACTTGCCAGGACTTAACTCAAGTTAAGAACAGAATATGAAGGTAAGGCCGCGCACAACATGTTTAGCCACTAAATGATATGGGTGGCAATGGACAGGTTGCCCGAATCCAACTTGGGTGACCTAGCATTAAGGGATGAGATGGGCCTTAAAATCTAGGCCTGATATTCAAGCTAGGTTGAGCAAAGCCTAAAGATGAATATCTCAACTATTTTTCCAAGTGTATATTATATAGTACATAGCTATTAGCAACATAGACCACAGTATCCATCCAAATACTAATGTGGCATTAGTAACTTGAAAACCTTTGATACTTTGGTAGTGGGATGGATGATACACAAGCACTGATAATTTATCTAAATTATAGACCCCACTTTAGATGGTGAACCATGCATGCTATTATTTTATTCAACTGATATAATCGACAATTAAGCAAGGCATATGCTTCATTGATAAATAACTTAATTTGACATATGTGTACCATAGGAAATTTTTAATACTCTAAAAAAGTATGATTGTCCATAAACAAATTATTATCAAGCATATACTAATTGTACACGTAGCATATATGTAACTTACCTTTAATTTATAAAGTCGGATAAGCCAAATACATTTTCTGCTCAACTCAACCCTAAACTTATGGGTTGGAGTAAACAAATGGGTTTAAAAACCTATTAGACCTAGGTCGTAGGGCTCATTCCAAGGCCGACCAGACGCCAACCTTAATAGATACATGCACACATAAGATCATGATAGAATTTTATTTTATTCATTTCCTCTTGTTTTTTGGTTGTGATTTTCAGACAAGTCAAAGTGGGTCCTCTGGCCCAACTCATTGATAATCTATATAGCCAGTTAGGTCACATAGGGTTCAACCCGAGGGCAATCCAAGTAGGTTAGATTCCTAGCCCAAGACGCATATCCATCCGTACCATAGCCTGTCATGCAACGATTTGATCTGAGCAGATTACGATAGTACAAAGCCACCTTAAAGGGCCATTTTCTTTTTATAGAAGGACGAAAATACCCTCGAATGACAATTTTTTGGTCGGTCCTTACAAAGAAGGGCGGAAAAACAAAGAGGAGAAATGATTTTTTCCAAAACCGGGTACCGAAAATGACCTTACATTTAACAGCCTCTTTGGGTTAAAAAGGTTAGCAGTATCTTCATCTCACAGTTGAAATAAGCCAGCTTTTTCTGCCTTATTTTGGTAATTTCCTCAAACAGGTAGTATTTCTGAATTGGGTATTTTCGTCAGATGGACTATCATGTCTCAGAATCCTTGTAGTAGAAATAATCCGATTTTTACCAGCGTGATCCTTTGTAAAGGAGAAAAGAAAGCGTAGCCACAGGGATACCACTTTACGTGGTCCCGTTAGCTTCTATTGGTGGATGGGATGGGACAGCTCATGGCATCAGCGGCCCACCTCCCTTTTGACTGATTATGGAGCTTCGTGGACCACCAAAACACGTAGTTGTGTGGACCGCCAATGTTGACATCTTTGTACTGCATTCACAAACGCTTGTACGGCCTTCTTCAATTTTCTTCATCAGATGTGTATATATTCTACAGGACTACTCTAATTTGTACTCCGCAGGTTTTCCACAGAAACTGCAGGTGCATATGGAGTGATCAGAAGCGTTCAACCAGTGTTTTCCGCATTAAAAACATATGACGAAGCCAGAAGATGGACGGTTAAAACTTAACAAGGCTAATCACTTACAGTAGTTCAGCAGACCACCATACCGTCACTGCACTGCCACAATGCTAACAGCCAAAAGGCAATGGAACAGAAGGCATGGGCGAGTCAATCCGGATAAGAACAAAGATAACTGATGCAATACACTCCAGTACCACAATCTGTGGTAATGCACCTTCTTTCCAGCTACCATCAAACGTATGTAAAAATCATCTTCCTTGAACATTTGGACCCTACGTCGAAGACCATCTGCAACAAAAATCAGATCATTCCACTCATCATGTGACCCACATCCTTTAATCAATGAAAAACCAATAGTCTGATTCAACATATAAATGTGGCCCAAATATTAAACGGATCATACTGATTTTCATTAAGGATGATAAACATACAGAATCAATGGTTTTACACGGTGGGGATGTCCTGTGAAAATGGAATTTTTGGCGGGAAAGATGGTAGTGTACCGTATATTGTTTTACCTCAGTTATGAATAATAAAACCATGAGATACTGCCAAGTCATCATGACCATGAATACGATGATGATGATGATGGTGGTGATGGGCATGGCATGAATGGATGATGATGATGGCTCATGGGCAACATGATAGAAATGAAAGGCAGACGTTGAGTGGTCCCCCCATGAAAGGATGCCAAATGTCCGAAAGACATGAAAAGCATGGGGATACCAAATTGTCCTATTCGTGTCTTTCCTTGGCTAAAAGCATAAAAAAAAATCCCACCCTTTGCTCTTTATACATAACGACTTTGGAATCCCTCCCAAAAGAGTGACTTGGGACACCTTCCATTGGATTTCCTTGTTTTATCATGTCTTCGTATGTTTTTTAAATCTTTTTAATCACTATGGGCTGAGCATGACCCAGACACTCCCAACATGTAATCTATTTAATATTAATTTGTGGGATTTGCTGTTAAAACATGTACAAATTTTTACTTTAATTAATAAATATAAAATTAAATTATTATTTATGATTTGTTTATTATTTATTTAATTTGATTAATAATTATAAGGTTGATTTGTATTTATAGTTTGTCTACTATTTATTTATACAAAAAATTTAAAAATATTATTTGTCAAATTTTTATTGCATTGTTGTTTAGGTAAAAGAAAAAGAAAAATAAAAACATTATTATTTTTAACATAATTTTAAAACTCCATCGAGTCAACTTAACTTAAAATCTAAGTCACGCATTTCACCACTCCATCAAAAATTCCCTCTACCTTTTACCATACTTCAACTTTGTAGCATCTATTGCCTATCCAAGGTTGATCCTTGAAATTTGATGCAAACTTGGAACTTTTCAAGTAATTAAGAGGGTGTGAGATTAAGATGAAAGATATTATTTCAGTGTTTATTTTATTTAGCTTGCTCTTAAAAATTGTCATTATGACTTGTGGTAATGTAATCAGGACTGAATCTCGTACATTATTTTTCTATTAAAGTAAGAGAAAATAATGATCTAAATACTAATTCAAGCTCAAAAATCCATCGTCAACTTAGGGAGATATCTAGAAATTGCTGTTTGTATCAAATTTGCTTGAAGACTTATGAGCTAACTTGGCTTGTTGTCAACTCATGATGAATCATTCAAGTCATATTGAATTCTTTTTTTTTTATTATTAAGAAAGTAATTGAGGTGAGTCAAACTCCAAATTTTTAAGTATCATAGAACATTTTATTACTTATGTGACAAATATGATATTTATTGCTAAAAATGTACAATTTAATTCTTAAGTATCAAGTTGCGTCGGATAAAGACTTGGCCAAGTCTTGAGCCAGCTCAATTTGATAAACCTTCTAGTCAAGTTCGAGTTTTTGAATTATATTCCATGTTATCATGCTTGAGACACCACTCTATCATGATGGACGTGTTAGGTGTGCTATGATTCTTCCCTAATTGTTGTAAAATATTTTAGGTTTAACTTTTTTTGTATTTTATATGCTGCATTTGCAACATGTATTAAGTCGTGCATTTGATATATATATTTTGTATGTTATCAAGCATCCCCCATGTGACATATGTATAATCATGCATCTTTAAGTAGTCTTTGCGTACCACATAAGTTAACGTACATTTTCAAGAACCACAGTATGATATATATACTAAGTTTTCAATGTGATTATGTACCACATGCATCAAATAATTCTTATTGCAAGATATATATACATAACTGGTCTAAAATGATATGTTTAATTAAGTAGACAAGATAGACCACTAGGATTAATCTTTTGCCGCTACCCAAATGGGTCCTAAGCTCGTAAGCTCATAATCCCACACTTGTAACAACTTTTGATATTTTTATTTCAAACCATCCAATAAATGTCTACCATAAGATAGTGAAATAAATAAGCATAAATTTCTATTAGATGGTAGCAGCTAAAAGGAGATGATACAGTGGAGTCATATCCAATGGGAGTGGGATCTGCTGAGGCGCGTTGGATCCGTGATTGAAAGCTTGTTTTAGGGCATGACCCGTGAAATAAAGCAGATCCAAATCTCCCATAGTACAGGAAACAATAGTAATTAACTATTAAAAACTTTGTGTGGGCCATGAAAATTTTGGATCAAGATGATATTTGTGTAGTCTCTTCATCCAAGTATTTGTGACCTTATCAACAGATTGGATGGCAAATAACATTTAAGTGTACCCATGAAGTTTTTAATGGTGAGGATTCAGTCAAGATTTTTTTCTTGTGCTGTGATCCGACCGAGATTTGGATCTACTTCATTTTTTGAATCATGCCTTAGAATGAATTTTCAATACAGATGGATGGTGCGGATGTAAGGAAAATACATCGCAGTGGGCCCCACACCGCTCATCTGCAATATGGTAGAATCACAGTATATACTGCAAGGTGATGTGCAAATCAGGTGACTCCATATGCAGAGTGCATGGATGATTTTTGTATAAAAAATTTACTTATATTAAACAATCCCATCCATTTAATTCGTTGCCATTAAAGTGACGGTAGAAAACAAAAATAGCCAGCTGTTAAACATGGAGTGGGATATGCTGTAGAAAAAGTAATAGATAAGTTAAATATGTAGTGGGATAAATGGTAGAAAAAGTAATAGATAAAATTGTATCATGGGTTTCATTTTTAAAATGTAAACCACCCATCTTTGTGTGATCCATCCTAACGTGGTGCTAAGACATTAGTAGACTCAATACATGCGGTTTGTGATTCTGCCATATGAAAAGATGGGCCTTCACACGTGCACACACACGTCACGATGATAAGTGCTGAACCCTTGACCTTAGCGTGGAAACTCTTGTGAGTTTACTTTTGAGCCATGAGTAAGGACCTAATTCTAATAGCTAACCTCAACCCATGATTTAGGGGTGTAATTTGACTTCTTTGAGTGTGAATTACGCAATTCCTAAGTAATTTTCAAGTGCCTGCGTATCATTGTCACGCTTTACCAGAGTATTGAAGTTTCCTTTGGGAGGCAAGTTTGAGATGCTTGGATCATCCTATGCATTAGTGAGGTTGACATTTTACGGTGGATCTTTGTTCATCCATGGTGAGGCCCACCTCTCTCTCTCTCTCATCTGGGTTGTAACTGGACTTGGATCTAGCATCTCTCAAGTCTAGCCCGGGTCAACAGTAGAAAAAGAGCCGGGCAAAGACCACCTTGTCTGCTGCCGAGCTAACTCAAGTGGGAGTGTACATGGAGTCAAATCCATTCGAGCTAGCCTCGGCTCGACTCGGCTCAGCCACTAGCTGACCTCAGCTCAAACTTGGCTCGGCTTGGTCCTCAAGCTTGACTGATCCGCTGAGCTCAATTCGAATCGGCCAGGAGTTTGAGCCAAGTTTGCATGTGCAGCATTTCCACAAATATTTGTACCGTACCTTCAAAATCCCACAGTATGAGAAATAACAACAATGGTTTTCAAGGTATTTTATCAAACACCTTCTAAGCAACATAAAAACTAAGAAAAAAGGATATTTATTTCATGTACATACCTTCATTGCCACCAACCACACTTCATTGAGTCATTTCATCAAACACTTGGTGAGCAGCATCAATATCAAAGTATCCGAGTCACCGAACTAGTTCGATTCGAGCTGGATTCGATTCGAGTCAAGCTAGGGCCAGCTTGAACTCATTTTTGAGCTCAAAAAATCAACTCAACTTGACTCGAACTCAGCTTCAAACCAAGTCAAATCGAATCGAGCTTTTTCAAGTCGAGTCGAGCGAGTTAACCAAGCTAGCTCGGTTCATGTACATCCCTAAACTCAAGTGAGACCCTGGAACCACCGATGTGGGTGAGATACTAACCATAGGGGCCCACCTTGATGTATGCATTGTATATCCATGCCATTCATCTGTTTTTCCAGCTTATTGTAGGCTATGATCTCAAAAATGAAGCAGATAAAAGTTTCAAATGGACTACATTACAGGAAACAATGGTTAATAACCATTGAAAACCTTTTGTGGGCCACGAAATTTTTAAATCAAACTGATATTTGTTTCTTCATTTCATCCAGATCTATATGACTTTATCAATAGGTTGGATGGTCAATAAACATTACCTCTAGGAGCTTTTAATGGTAGGGGTTCAATGACCACTTGTTCCTGTAGTGTAGTCTACTTTGAACTTGTACCAGCTTTATTTTTTTGATCATGTCCTAAAATAAGCTACAAAAACAGATGGATGGCGTAGATACACGATGCATACATGGAGTTGGGCCCTACGGTCAGGGTCTCACCCACATAGATGGCTCCAGGGTCCCACCCAAGTTGTGTGCTCGTTGCCCCTCTCTCTCATGGGCATAGCACATGTGGCACAATCCCAAGCCGAGAATATTGGTTGGGCCTGGCCCAACCGGCCCTGCTTGAAAATTGATGAAATCCCTATTTCTCATCATGAGTATTTCTAATCCATTGGTCAAGTGGGCCAGACATGCTCAAAAGAATAGAAAATTAGAAAACTGAAGCTGAAGGCTTATGCATGTGTTGCCTAACTGATAATTGGAACAACGAATATGGACCCATGAAGTCAAGCTGGGCTGACCCATGTCGCGCCAAAAAGACCTGAAGCCCAATACCATCCAGAAAATTGGAACAGGCCATACATTCATGATCGAAAGCCGATCTGGGCTCACCGGCAGACGCACCGCCTTTTCCAATAGCCTCCTTAGGACTGACCAAAACTTACCATATTGGGATTTCTGCTATAAGTGTGGCCAGCCACCTTAACTGAAACCATTAATCCGGTGGGCCCCATTATAGATGGCCAGAATTGAACGAATGGACATATGCATGACGAACCTCCTGGGCCGTACAATATGGCCTTTTGAATTTTGTGGACGGTCTGGCCCAAACCTGTCCGAGCAGCAGCTAAATCCTAGGTAAATTGCCAACCGGCATGCATGTATAGTCCAGTCCTAGCCACATTCACATCTCCACACATGCTAATGTAGCACACATGTCTAAGATCCAGGCCATCTATTAGGTGGGCCCGTGAGATGTAGATTGTTTGGCTCAATAATCGGTTTAGCCACTATTTGTTCAGCCCATGATGTACAAAAAACAATGGACGGTTGGAAAAAAGTTGACCACTGGTCCACATGCAATGTAGATGTGTGCCCCAACTGATGACGATAGGAGGAAATCTATACAATGGGGCCCACCTAACATGATACATCACTTGGAGTCAGCACACGTGTGCTGGGTTGGCACATGTGGGCCCATATGGGACTTGAGGATATACAAGTATGTGAGATTAGAAAGTTTTAATTGAGTAATTGCAAGCCATCTGCATTCTTTTGCTACAAGATCATCAATCTGAAGACATTTGGGCAGGCCCATCAGGCTTTAGGCCTTGCCCATTTTGTTTTGGGCTTGGGCTTTGTATCAACCTGAGGGCAGCCCTAAGACTAATATTTAAACTGTTTATAAATCTTGCTGGCTCAGGCTGTGCCTAGAAAACCCTTCGCCCAGCGCCCGTTTAGGAATTTCAATGCATTTTCATCACCGTCATGACTTGCTCGAATCCAGTCGAGTTGCAACTCATCCTTAGGTTACATCAACCTGAGGGTTGTACCCAGGCGCACCCTCAAGTTGCATCTGAGGACAGTCACTCATATACCTAATATCTAAAGGGTTTATGAATCTTGCTGGATTAGGTTGTGCCTAGAAATCATTCACCTGGGCAGCTCATGTAGGACTTTCAAGGCATTTTCATCATGACTTGTTCAAATCTAGTTGAGTTGTGACTTGTCCTTAGGTTACATCAACCTGAGGGTTGTGCCCAAGCCCACCCTCAAGTTGCATCTGAGGACAGTCCTATGCCTAATATCGAATTGGTTTATGAATCTTGCTGGTTTAGGTTGTGCCTAGAAATCCTTCACCTGGGCGGCTCATTTAGGGCTTTTAAGGCATTTTCATTATGGTCATGACTTGTTCGAATCAAATCAAGTTGTGACTTGTCCTTAAGTTACATCAACCTGAGGGTTGTGCCCAGGCCCGCCCTCAAGTTGCATCTGAGGACAGTCAGTCCTATGCCTAATATCTAAGTAGTTTATGAATCTTGCTGGCTTAGGTTGTGCCTAGAAATCCTTCACCTAAGCGGCTCATGTAGGGCTTTCAAGGCATTTTCATCATGGTCATGACTTATTCGAATCCAATCAAGTTGTAACTCATCCTCAGGTTGCATAAACTTGAGGGTAATATTTAAATGATTTATGAATCTTGCTAGCTCAGTCTGTACCTAGAAACCCTTCACCCGGGCTGCCCTTTAGTGTTTTCAAGGCATTTTCATCATGGTTATGAATCGTTCGAATCCAGTCGAGTTGCGACTCGCCCGAGTCCGAGTTAAATCAGCCCAACTTTCCCGAGACGGGGTGAATCACATGGTGCCCATACTGGTCCCAACTGAGTTGACTCGGACAAGTTGGCAATCAATGCTTCTCATGGCAAATTTCACATGCATGAGATGGTACATGCGTGGTGGGGCACACCAAGGATGGCCATGGGCCAGGTTCGGACCTGCCTTTTTTGGGCTTTTCATGGACCTGGCCCATGCTTAGGCCCAAGTTTTAGGTCTCTTGTGCCAGACTTGAATAGACCTTTGGCTTGGCCCACAGAGGGTCCATTGACAGCCCTGGGCAAAAGCTAACTCGTCCAAAGTCCCCTGATTTGGGCTGTTTTAGACTCGGTTGGTCTGAGTCGCCGGGTCTTTTTACCTTGTTTATTAGTCTGGAATGGGTTGGGTCAGGTCCCGGCTTATGCCATCTTGGGTAGCTTATGGACTGTGATGGTCCACTATTTTTGGTCTCTACAAATAAACAAGCTAAGGTAGAGGATTCCTGACCTGGGCCCCTCTTAAAGCATTTAGCTGATGATTCCTGACCGTCCATTAAGTGTCTTTGCACGACCTCGGACTAATCAAGTCCCTTGCTGGCTGTGGGCCTACATGCACATCCATGAAAATAAACGTGTCACTACACCTGTGATGTGCATCTCATGGCCTTTGATTTTTGTACACATCCAATCCTGTAACATCAGAATATACTATCTAGAATACAAAGATCAGAAAACCTACCGGACCATTTCAAAAAGGTCCACTGAACCATGGACCATAAATAACATTTGGGTCCCAATAAATAATTAGGAGTTTGTGCAACTAGTTGTGTATGGGCCCAACTAGTTGAGATTTAAGAGGCGATTTGTAGCACATGTGCCAAACTTGGTATCCTTGTAATAGATCCTGACCGCTCATCCCATGGGCGCAATCATGAAATTCACCGGGCCAAAAATCAGGCTGGTGTACTCATAAGATGGGCCACGTGTGTATGAGGGAAATGGTTGGGTTAGAAAGAAGATGAAGGATGATTCATGCTCAGCATAAAAAATGTGGCCCACCTTATCAGTGGACCCGCTGGACCTTTTGAAGGCTTCAGTTGCTCAATTGCTTCTTACTCGTTATGACTAGTGATGAGAAAAATATGGCCTAGTTGTAAGGACATCCAGACCGTCCAAACTCCATACTCTTAAAATTCACTAAGAATATAATATTACACATCTAATTTTTCCTCCGTTCTTAAATCAAATCACATTGTTCTGTTTTTGGAGGAGATAAGAAAAAATTGGACAGAGAAGAGAAGCAAAATCATGACAACAGGAGAGAAAAATACCTTAAAATCAATCTGGCGATCGCTCGGAAAAGAATGACTGTTGAATTGCACTGAAAGGGTAAAAAGAAAAACCCCAATACACAGGAGGAAAACAAGGTAAGACTGTGGTTATATTTTACTAACATTTATAAATTGTGGTGACTATTAAAAAAATATATGGCATATATATATATATATATATATATGAAAATCTAAACATTTATATTGATCTCATATCGAATAGAGAAAAGAAACGTGAAGTGCTTATAAAACATTCCACTCTTAAAAAATGCTTTCATTATGTAGTAAATCATCTAGCGAATATTCACCACTCCTATGTTTGAGAGCGGCTCATGTACCTTGGACCTAAGAGGAATGTTCCCATATGATGTTGGATGTGAGCTTTATACACAATCCTTCTTTATATGCACAAAAGGAAGGGCGACGCCATATGCTGATTACTTGAAAAAATTTTGCACCAAGTCATTCATTGTGTGGACCACATTCGAACATTTATTCATATCTTCATCCATTAGTTTTAATGGTGACCTGTAACCCTTGAGCATATGATACTATATCTAAGAAATTAATCCATCTGAAGTACGTTCTTTTATCTGGGAATAGCAACATGAACTAAATATTCTATCCATGCCAGTAAATTCACATCAAAGAGTTTTGACAAATGATGATTGAGACAAGATTAGGCATTTTTGAACCACAAAGCATTTTGTTTCCGTTTATGTTGTAGGTGTAACCAACACACAATTAAGGATATAGCATATAGCAATAGCATGCCTAATGAGTGGATTAAGTTGGTTTTCTTCCCATGTGACTTTTTGCATGTGGACCATCTTTTGGATGCTTTGGATTTTCTATAAAAGTGAGAAGTTGGTAAGATAAAATAAATGTTATGTGGAAGTTCGTGAAGTTACATGTGCATTTCTATACTGACAGGACATTAATTCCTGGTAGTGTATGGGCATTAATGTGCAGGCATGTATTCTTGAAATTGTGGGCCACCGGTTGCATTATATAGCTGATTGGATCAGGTGAAGTGGATTAGTCATATTTGTTGTGGGCCCCCATACGGGTTTTTTTTTTTTATTTTACACACGCGCTCGACACACACCCACACGCTGCAGTGGGATTTCATTGCCTATGGGTTCGAACCCAAAACCTCGTGTTGAAACTCCTCAGAATTTACCACTGAGGCAAGGATTGAATCCCAGCCCACCATACAGTGTCAGCGACTCCAAACTAATATATATATATATATATATATATATATATATATATATAGAGAGAGAGAGAGAGAGAGAGAGAGAGAGGGGGGGGGGGGGGGGGGCGCATGCTCACTCATGCACGTGTGCACAAGTGCGCACCTTTGTACATATGTTATGGGTGTCTAATCCGAATGGTCCATGTGACGCGGCATCCTATGAAACCCCAAGGGATCAATTTTGTTTTAGCCTGATCAAAAACTCTGGCGGGCCATAGCAAAGAAAGATGCGAATCAAGGGAGAAAATTGTTTTCTTTTTCCATGGCCCACCAAGTTTTGGATCAAAATATAAGTTGGGCCTTAGGGGTTTCATGAGGTGTGGTTTCATGGGATGTTGCATCATGTAGA
The DNA here is from genome assembly GCA_037074715.1 of Magnolia kwangsiensis. Lineage (NCBI taxonomy): Eukaryota > Viridiplantae > Streptophyta > Magnoliopsida > Magnoliales > Magnoliaceae > Magnolia > Magnolia kwangsiensis. Next base: position 81,922,042 of record CM073585.1, on the reverse strand, counting down.
CCGTTCAGATTTGGGACTCACATCACGTATGATGAGTTCTTAAAAAGTTTGCATGAGTTTCGTGCGAATTACTGTGCACTGAGCATTTGGTGTGTGTGTCTATATATATATATATATATATATATATATATATATATATATATATATATATATTGGCATGCTCACCTGCGCACGTGTGCACTTTATATGTACACATGTCATTGGAGTATAATCCGAATGGTCCATGTGATGCGGCATCCCATGAAAACGCAAGGGAGCAATTTTCAAGGGAGGAAATTGTTTTCATTTTTCCATGACCCACCAAGTTTTGGATCAAAGTATAAGCTGAGCCCTATGGGTTTCATGGAGTGCTACATCACATGGACCGTTCAGATTTGGGACTTACATCACGTATGATGAATTCTCAAAAAGTTGTGTGTGTCTGCGTGTGTGTGTGTATAGAGTCCCAGTCTCCTGCGCACAAGGCCGCATCGACCTTAAATGAGAGCTCAGTTATGTGTCGTTAGATCCCCTCATCAGCAGTCGTGCGCAAGAGAGAGTCTCATGAAGGAGGACTCACGTGGCACTTTTTTCGACATCTCACGAGAAGTGACGTCTCCAAGTTCTGTGGGCCACATCATGATGTATGTTTTGTATCTACACTGTCCATCCATTTGGAGATATCATATTAGGGTATGATCCAAAAAATGAATCAGATCCAAAGCTCGAGAGGACCCCACCACAAAAAACAGAGGGGAGAGTGACGCCCACCGTTATAAAGTTCTAAGGGCCATCTCAGTTTTCGTTCTGGCGAATATTTGAGTTTTCCTTCTTTCATCTCTGCTTTAACACATGATCCGGATGGAATCTCAAATGAACATCATGGTGGAACCTCAAAAGGTTTCAACGGTTGGCGTCACTCTCATCACTGTTTTTTGTGGTGGGGTCCACCCTAGCCTTGGATCTGCCTCGTTCTTTGGATCATGCTCTAAAATGATCTCTCCAAATGTATGGACGGTGTTGATACAACACATACATCATAGTGGGCCCATAGAAATTGGTGACGCCACAACCTGTCAATATCCAATCCTCGTCGCACACGAATCCTTCCCAAACTCGGATTGCATCCTAACCTCGCCCGGACGATAGGGCTTTGTGGGGCCCACCGTGATGTAAGTGTTTTATCCACACCGTTCATTGCTTTTTTTCAGATCATTTTAAGGCATGATCCTTAAAATAAAGCAAGTCCACAGCTGCAGTGGAGCACAAGTGGGGATTGAACGTCCATCTTTAAAAACTTCTTGGGAGCACATTGCTGGCTATTTGTGTTTCAGGTCAAGCTGATATTTGTGTTTTCACTTCATCCACAAGCAGTGACCTTATGAATAGGTTGGATGGTAAAAAAAAACATCACGGTGGCCCTGAGAAAGGTTTCAACAGTGTGCAATTATCACTTCAACTTCCTTTCATGTGGTCCACTGGAGTCGTGGACATGCCTCATTTTTAAGATAATATCATACAATAATCCGATAAAAGTGATGAACGACATGGATAAAACACTTACATCACGGTGGCCCCAAAAATCCCAGCCCGGACAGATTACCGTTCACGCATGTCTAAAACCTCTCTCTTCTTTGCGAGTTTTAAAATCTCTCTCATCCTCTTGCCATTCTTTAGCAATCTACTTTCTCATTCTCTTGCCATTCTTTAGCAATCTACTTTTCTCTCTCTATCTTTCGACCGCATCTCTGTGAGAACGACATTAGGAAAAGATTGGATAGTGGCATCGAGGGCCCATCCCATCCACCAATCACAATGATAGAGGGAGATAGTGATAGAGGGAGTGGTGAATTACCTTCGATTGGAAGGTATTCTCACATTCATTTGCCCATCTTCTTTTTCTTCTTCTTCCCTTTTTAACAAGGGATTTGAAATCAATAATCTCCGGGTCTTTTTGAATATTTAAAATTTTAGAAAATTTAAATTTTTGGAAATTGACAATCCCTAATTAGGTATTGTCAATTTCAATCCCTAATTAGGATTTCTAAAATTGCAATCCTAATTTGTGTGGTTGAATTTCATGTGAGTAGTTGATTATGTTGATTTTTAAATAACACAAACACGATGATTAGTGGACCCATCTGCATTTACGAACTCCATACTCTACCCGTCAGCATTTCTATATTCCATATTTTAGCTAATCCATCGCCATTGTCTTACATGAAGCGTTCGGCATTGTTGTCACCTGCATTACTTCTTTTCTGAATCCAAGTTAGTGTGACGCCCTCGGAGTGTTTGAAAGTTTTAAGGCCTTTTGGAAAGCACTACCACATATGGATTGGTTCCACAACTTCAGCAAAACTCATCCATTTTGAGTTCAGAGTGGAGCAGAAAATAAAAATCACATTGAGCAGGATTCCATTTCGTGCCTTCTCTGACCCATAAGAACAGGATGGTTGAGTGCCAATCTCACATGAGGTTTGCACAGAGCAATTATAGAGTTGTCAATCAGCAAACATTAGGCTTGCAGATGCTTGTGGTGCGGGTGGTTTGGCAATCCCAGCCATTGATCCAATTGGCCCCACTGTCGATAGGGAATTTCTTAAAAATAATTCTTAGCAGATGATGCTAATCCTTCAATAATTGGCCCTGGTTAAGGACAAAATACAAAACAACTCACATTCAATAGAATGTATGAGACACCACAACTTAAAGAATATAAGTAGACAATCGTTGTGGTAGTGTACCAAACAACGAGAGAAGTGCTATTTGACTTTTGACTATCTCAGAACTCAACGCATGTGGTTTTCATCACTCTCATCACTATGAGAGAAGTGCTACGTTGGCGCCACTATGATGTATGTATTTCATCCATGTTGTCCACCCATTCTTTCAGATCATTTTTTGGTATGAGCCTAAAAATGAAGTTGATCCAAAACTCAAGTGGACCGCATAGTGTTAATTGAACGGTCACCATTAAAAACTTCTTGGGGGCCACAAAGTTTTAGATCAAGCTGATATATATTATTTCCCTTCATCCAAGTTTGTATAACCTCATCAACAGGTTAGATGTCAAATAGCCATTAGAGTGGGCCCTAAGAGGTTTTTAATGGCAGAAATTCAATCAAAATTGTTTTCCCATGGTGTGGTCCACATGTGATTTAGATATTCCTAATTTTTGGGATAAAAACATAAAATTATCTTTCAAAATGGATGGATGGCGTGGATAAAACATATACATCATGGGATCCACATAGCACCGACCACTAGCCATAGCTAATGGCAACATCACCAGCCAAACCGCGTCCTTATTTCCCTGTCAAAACTGATGCCACACGCCACGCCTTGATGAATAGGTGTGCGGTCGGACAGTACCCATCTCTTGCTGAAAAAAGTGTCGCACTAGTCCTCCTTCCAGAGGCTCTCTCTTGCGCACAACTGTTGAATTCCAGCCAATGAAGGGATCTAACAGCACATAACCGAGCTCTCATTTAAGGCCGTGCGGCCTTGTGCGCAGAAGATCGGGTGTTTGTGTGTGTGTGTCAGTGTGTGTATATATATATATGTGTGTGTATGTTTTAGATCAATCCACTAGTTTATTTGATTCATATTCAAAAGGCTTCACGTATTACCCACCATTCAAATTTTTTGAGCCCACTACCCAGCCATCCCGATGTGTTCATTAGTGGTGCCCATTGGAGACAGTTTGTGTGGGCCTACCTTTAGTCCATGGGCCTTCATATGTCCTTTCTAAGCCAACTTTGGTACTGTAGAGCCCATCTAGATTTAGTTTATGTTCTGTACTTTTCTTTGGTGTGAATTATTCAACCATAGCAATTTGATCATGTTGGAAGCCATTCATGGCTTCTAGTTGTTCCAAACATCATGTCATGCCTTTATTAATAGATAGTTTGTTGGTTGTGAGTCATCCATCTATGCGGCTGATGAGATTATTGTTGAGGAGAAGCCTTCAATCTTCAAGTGTTCATGTTGCTCGACCGGTCGTGGTGGAACCACGACTAGTCGTGGGAGGCGCTCGACCAGTCCTAGGTTCAAGCCCTGGCACGACTCAAAGTCCAGCGAGCTGTGCTGTTTTTTTCTCTGGTCTAGGACTAGTCGTAGGTGAGCTACGACTAGTCGTAAATGTTTTACGACCAGTCATAGGAGAGTTACGACTAGTCGTAGGTTACGCAGTTTGTTCCGTGATTTTGCGCAAAACTGCGGATTTGAGTCCTTTCACAACTGGTATGCGGAAGGGAAGTTGCCTAAACTATAAATAGGTATTCTTAAGGCTTTTATAGGATATGGGAAAGCTTTTTAAGGGGGTTCTAGGGAAATTAAAGGGTGTAGCAAGGGTGAGATTCGAGGTTGTTCGAATCGGGTAAGTCCTCTCTCTTTGTAATTTCTATTTTCATAGTGGAGATCTGTCGCTTTGTGCCGTAGTTTTTTTCGAATGGATTTTCTACGTTAAATTTGGGTGTTCTCTGTGTTCTCTTTTGTGCTTGGTGTCATTGAATTGCTATCCTAGATCTAGATCTATGTGATTCCGCAGGTCAAAATCCTCAACAAGTGGTATCAAAGATATCGTTGGAGCACAGATCTAAATCTGAGGATTAGTAATAATGGCGAGCGCTAAGTATGAGTTTGAGAAGTACTCAGAAAAAAATAATTTTGAGTTATATAAGGTTAAGATGATTAGCCTGTTAACCAAGCAAGGCGAAGATGGTGCTCTTGAGGAGCGGAAGTTTACTATGACTGATGTTGATTGGAATACTCTTAATAAGAAAGCTTTATCATCGATCTGTTTATGTCTCACGGATGAGGTTCTCTACAACGTCATGAGGGAGAAAACTGCGGCTAAGTTATGGGCGAAGTTAGAGGATGTATATGCAAAGAAATCCTTAAAAAATCACCTACACTTGAAGCGGCAGTGGTATAACTTCAACATAGCAAAGGGTGGAGATCTGGAGGCTCACATCAGTAACTTTAATAAATTAGTTTGAAAATTGCTGGATATGGAGGAAGTGATGAAAGATGAAGAACAAGCATGTATATTGTTGAATTATCTCTCGGCGTCCTATGAGGCATTCAAGGACACTATGTGCAACATGAATAAAACCCTGAGTGTCGATATTGTTATCTCAGCCCTTCAAGGGAAGGCTATGAGACAACTGAACAGCGACATGGGGACGTCTTCTGATGCACTGTTTACAGTGGATAGGAATTCTGGACAAGGTACAGGTTCTTCTGGTTCTAGATCCAAATCCAGGGGCAAGGGCAAAGGGAAGATAAAGTGCTGGAATTGTAGGAAGGAAGGACATGTGAAGAGGGATTGTGAAAATTCTAAATCGAAGAGGGAAGATTCTGAGGCTTCATGCAGGTTGGCCAATGTTGTCATGTCAGATGGATTGAGTGGATGTGATGGTGATGTTTTATCTATGTTTTCGCTCAGACGGTCATACGATGATTTGTAAGGATGAGTGGATGCTAGACACAGGGGCATCTTTTCACATGACTCCTCATCGGAGTTGGTTCACCAGCTACAGGGAGTGCGATGGTGGACAGGTATTTATGGGCAATGACATTGCCTGTAATGTTGTGGCTGTTAGTTCCGTGCGCATCAGAATGTTTGATGGGGTGGAGCGTACCTTGACAGATGTGAGGCACATTCCTAATTTGAAGCAGAATATGATTTCTCTTGGTATACTTAAGGCAAAAGGATGCAAGTACACAGGTATTGATGGTGCTCTTAAAGTATCCAAGGGGGCACGGGTAATCATGAAAGCGCAACGACTCAGTAACTTGTACAAGTTGATCGGGAGCACTTCAAAAGGTGGAGCTATGGTGGATGTAGCGGATTCCACCTCTGCACGTGTGTGGCATGTTGGGCATGGTCACATGAGCTGGCAGGGTAGGAAGGCTGAGACGTGCGGACAAGGATACAGAGCAGGTGGAGCAGCCACCTCTGAGAAGAAACACATGGCATGATCGCGGGATATCGGCGAGGTACATGGACGACTCCAATATCGCAGGAGGATTCATCTTCTATTCAGATGGCTCTAGGTGAGCCTGGTGCTGATAAGTGAAAGGTGACTATGAGTGATGTGATGGATTCGTTGTACCAGACCACATATAGGAGCGGGTGGAGCTTCCAGTGGGTCGGAAAGCGGTTGGATGCAGGTGGATCTTCAGGAGGATACAACATAGATACAGAGCAAGGTTGGTGGCGATGGGTTATGCTCAAGGAGAAGGGACCGACTTCTCAGAGATATTCGCGCAGACGGTTTAGTAGGTGTCTATTAGATCAGTGATTGGCGCTAGTTGGCTAATGTAATCTTAAGCTGGAAGGAAGGATGTGGAGCCTGCACTTCTGCAAGGGAAAGTGAAGAGCAGATTACATGAAGCAACCAGAGCGGTTCAAAGTGAAAGGGGCTGAGAAAAAACTTTGCAGGAGGTCGTTGTTCGGCCTGTCGCCTAGGCAGTGGTTTGATTCCTTCATGGTGGGTCAGGTATTGTATGTTGATGACGTGTGGATCGCCAATTGTGACATGTCTGAAATCAATGTACTGAAGACTCGGGACATCCAGGATGAAGGATCGGGAGGTTACAAAGATGGTTCTCGGCGTTGAGACTGAAGGAGGAGTAGGCTTTGGTAATCACAGGAGGAATACCTTATGTGTAGGTATTGATCCAGGATGTGATGGGCCATGTAAAGCCGGAGAGCGTTCCATACGTTTCTCTCCTCAAGTTTTCCTCAGGATTTGTCCCAAAACAGATGAGAAAAAGCAGGATATCTCATGAGCCTCATTCGAATGTGCTAGGCAATGTATGTCATGGTCTAGATTAGACCGGTTATTTCACAGGTTATCAGTGTTGTGAGCAAGTACCCCGGCAAGTAATACTGGGTAGCGGTGAAATGGTAAGAAGACTACGTTTCCTTTTGAGAAGACAGTTGAGCACATGGATTTTGATCCAACAGACATGCTCACCTAGGTCATTCCTGTAGAGAAGTTCAAGTTCTGTGAAACTTCTCTGGGCTTGGCGATGGCGGAAAAGAAAGACGGAGTGTGCACAAGGAGCTATGATGAGATGAAGAAATAAGAGAAGAGGTCACATAGCTACACGGTTGAAGAATGAAGACTTGGTGGAGATTGTTAAGGAGAAGCCTTCAATCTTCAAGTGTTCATGTTTGTCGACCGGTCGTGGGAGGTGCTCTACCAGTCGTAGGTTCGAGCCCTGGCACGACTCGAAGTCCAGCGAGTTGTGCTATTTTTTTTTCCGGTTTAGGACTAGTCGTAGGTGAGCTACGACTAGTTGTAGGTGGTCTACGACCAGTCATAGGAGAACTACGACTAGTCGTAGGTTATGCAGTTTGTTCCGCGATTTTGCGCGAAACTGCGAATTTGAGTCCTTTCGCAATTGGGATGCGGAAGAGAAGTTGCCTAAACTATAAATAGGTGTTCCTAGGGATTTTCTAGGGTATGAGAAAGCTTTCTAAGGGGGTTCCAGAAAAATTAAAGGGTGTAGGAAGGGTGAGATTCGAGGTTGTTCGAATCGGGTAAGTCCTCTCTCTTTGTAATTTTTATTTTCATAGTGGAGATCTATCGCTTTGTGCCGTGGTTTTTTCTGAAAGGGTTTTCCAAATTTGGGTGTTCTCTGTGTTCTCTTGTGTGCTTGGTGCCATTGAATTATTATCCTAGATCTAGATCTGTGTGATTCTGCAAGTCAAAATCCTCAACAATTATCATGGTTAACAGCAGTTGCTTATATTGTAATGTGAGAGGGGACCTAGTTAAAGTGCTTTTGGAGTTGGTCTCGCCATATTGCCAAAGACACAACAGACCTTATAAATCAGCTCATGTAATTGAGATGTTCTGATGACATGGTTGCATAGTACATGAAACTTGATGGTGTTATTAGCTTGGTTGACTATATGCATCTTATGCTACATTTGAATGAAGCGAAATCAAGATAGATTTGGTGATTGAGGCTAACTTGGAGACGTTGACTCACAAAATTAAGAAATCTAGACATGTAGATAATACTACATGTTTGTTCGAGTTTGTAATTTAGATTAAGATATAGACCTTTGTTAACTCTAACATGAATATAAGGTAGTTCATGCTATCACATGTGCCAGAGTGGTTGGCTAGTCCATTTAACCGCTTGGTAACAATGTAGGGAACTTTCAAAGAAAACTTACATGAATGTGTAGGATTTACATGAGTTGCTTTTCTAGATGGAGTATGGTATTAGAAAAGGGACTTAGATGTGTTTTATGGATGCTCTTTTTTTATTATTAGAGTTATGATTATGGGCTTTGTATTCATATTAAGGTTCTGGCAAACTATGTAAGGCAATTTTAGATTGTAAATTGTAATATGGTTATTTAGTTGATGGATATGATTATACATGAATTGTTTTAAAACAACTAGATAACCTTGAAAGGTATATAAACTAGTACAATTGAAACTCTTTTAAGTTAAAGAGCATGTTTAGTTTTATTGTCTAAATCAAATTAAGGTGTAAGCTATTAGTCACTTAAGCCTAATTTTTTAGCCAATGGACAAAATTATGAGCATTGTACATATCCAGTTTTAAGAGTCCAAAGCCAAATTAAGTGATGATGCACTAAGTTTCACACCATGATTTGATAATTGGCATGTCATCTTGAATAATCTAGTCAAGTGTCCCGTTGATTAGATAAAGTTTAGTACAATAAAATTTCTTTAATTTATGCTCAAGGTTTAATGAAGTCTTTCCTCTAATGTGAGCTATTACACCTTTTGTGTTGCAATAATGAATATTGAATACATTCTCTTCCATTGAAAAGCCTTTCTACCTTTAATGGTACCAACTTTTCAAAATGGAATGAGGTATTAGAAATTTCCCCTTGGTTGTATGGAATTAGACTTACTATTAAATGAAAACCAACTTTAAAACCAATCCTACACGTGATATTGCTAAATGTAACAGGTGGAAATGGGTAAATAAGCTAAGTAAAGATTATGAGGTATTCCATTTCTGAATCTTTTTGTAGGAGCTTACCTGAGAAAGAGAACATGAAAGAATTCACCAAAAACATAAAAATAAAAAAAGAAAGAAAGAAAAAAGTTCACCAAATTGATAAGGTAGATACTATAACAGTTCTTACGACTCACTCAAGCCTAGAATGATGATCTCATAAAGCCTATATCTACTCAAGAGATTGAGAATTTCATCTAGACTGCAAACTCCATTAAGTCTTCTAGACCAGATGGATTTACTACTCATTTCTGTAAGGTTTGTTGGCCTATTTTTGGGAAAGACATTTACGTTGTTGTGAATAGTTTCTTTAAATCATCTAAACTTCTTAAACAACTTAACAATACACTAATCGATCTAGTCTTCGTATTGAAAAACTGTGAACCCCTGAGTGATCTAAGACCAATCTCCCTGACCAACAAGATATATAAAATCATTTTCAGAATCTTGGTAAACTAAATGAAGGTAGTCATGCCCTTGATTATCGATCACTCCCAATCTGCCTGCATCCTTGGTCATAATATTTCTAATAATATCTTACTCAATCACGACCTCATTAGGGGAATCCACCTTGAGAGAGGAGTGCCTAGAATATTCGTTAAAGTTGACCTTAAAAAGTCATTTAATTTTGTCAATTGGAATTTTCTTATTGGAGTTATGTGTGCCCTACATTTTTCATATTTTTGGATTAATTGGATTTATGCTTGCATCTCGTCTCCTTCTTTCTTGATCAATATAAAAGAGAAGATGTGTGGTTTCTTTAAGGGCAATAGGGGCCTCGGGAAAGGTGATCCTCTATCTCCCTTTCTCTTTGCTATTGTTATGGAAATGTTTTCTACTCTTATTAACAAATTGTGTTAATGGGATGGTTGGAATCCCTTTCAAAACGGAGACCTTGGCCATTTTCATCTTTTATTTACGAATGACCATATGATCTTCGTTAGCACAAACCCGTTATTAGCTTATAACCTCATGAACTTATTTATCAATTTCACTAATAATTCAAGTTTGTAGGTTAATCCTTGTAAGTGCATTTTGTTAATTTGTATGTCCTATAAGTGAAAATATGTTATTATAGGCATCCTTAAAATGGGAGAAGGTGACCTTTCCATTAAATATCTTGGTCACCATTTCTTTTCCATTGGGCTTCACATTATGGATTATCAGCCTTTAATGGACAGCTTTACTAGGAAGCTTAATGGGTGGAAAGTTTTTCCTCCTTTATGTTGGGACTCATATATTGCATATTTAACCATTAAATTATATTAGTTCTCCTGGCATTTAATTGATAATTTAATTTAATTATACATGTTTTTGTCTTGCGAGGTAATTCGAAAGCCTATAATGAATATGCATTTAAAATGATAGATTTATAGCTCAAAAGAAGATAATGAATAATTGAAATTTGAAAATCATTAATGAAGAATTCATATGCCAAAAATTCAAAGAAACTGAGTGAGGAGTGAAGAGAATCGAAGATTTCAAGTGAAGAAAAGGAATCCTGAAAATTGGCCAGAAAAATCATATTCTAAAACTCAAAGTGTAAAAAAAAAAAGTCTTGAAATAATTTCAAAAATAGACTTCGATGACATCGACAATTTATGAATTTCAGGCTCAACTCGCTGGATAGTTATGGATGATTTTTTATGACATTGAAGACAATTCAATGCCATCGAACGTGCTATCGAAGATGCGCAAAGTGCATAAATTTGAGGCGATTTTCAAAGTTGGTCGAACAACACTTATATATATGGGTTTCTTATAGGGTTTTAGGTATGAATTAAGGTTAGGGGAGTGAAGCAAAAGGTGGAGCAACCTCCTAGGGTTCTTTTCTTCTCTCTAATTATTTTTTATATTTTTTTATTAAGAGTTTTTAGCTTAATCATGTATAGGATGAGCTAAATCTCTTAGCTAGGGCTAAGTAGTGAAGCTATAGTTTATTTTAATGCTTTATTTTTTTGATTCATGTATATAATAAATTCCTATTATTTTATAGTTTGAATAAAAGGAATATTTTTAGTTTTTTGATAATTTATTGTGACTAAAATTACAATAAATGTTGCGATAGCTTTGAATATCTTCTTATTCTGTTTTCAAAAGCGTGTGATCTATAAAATTCATGATTCATAATAGTCTATGGCATGGTGGATGGTTAGATTCCCTGAGATGATCACATGGATGCTTCATGAGAAAATTATGTCATAAAAAATTCATATTTCTAAGTTTTTAATGATTTATCATCCAACTGGATAAGATAGGACTCTGATTCGGGTTGTATTTTGTTGAATCAAGTAAAATAACATCCTAATAGCTACATATGGATCTGTAACATCCTGAATTTTCACTGTTTTGGATTTCTCAAAATCTTTAAATTTTTTTTATATAATTAACTTATATTATCACTTACTGACCATTGGCACTCAATGTTAGCTTATACATGGGTGATACTAGTAAAGAATTGCACAAGTCCGATTAATCAATCGTAAGAAGCCAACGAATCCGCCCGATCACTTGAACATCAAGTTTAGCCCTATGATTTACTCACGTAGGGCCCAAATCTAACCAACCCATCGCTAACTAATCAAGACAATCATAACTAAATTAAAAATCTAACCGAAGCCAAGCCAGATAAGGCAAGAATCTTGACTAATAGACTAAATCAATCTCATTACTCTTTTAGCCTAAAACCGACGGTTTAGAGTAAACATGACCAAATCTCCACTTTCAATACTTATAAATAGTCCACACTATGAACATAGTTCATCCAAACCATAACCATTACCCACGAGAAATTTCAATACCTAATTCATTCCAGAAATGCCCCGTTCCGAACAAGCTCTAGACCGCTCGTTATTGGGTCACTAGTTTCAAAACTATAGAATAATGTGCGTCTTACTGGGCTTGACGTCCATTGCAAGAGTCGAACCTGGGTACTATCTAGAACCGCTCAACTTGATCCAAAGGACGAGTGCATGATAAGTGCAAATACTATATGAATTGGGTCATTCACTCTTATGCAAAGTTAAGGATTTCAGACTGTCGGTTTATGACCAAACTTCACACGTGGAGTAAGGATATTTTCTTACTCATATCTGTATAGCCACGGCCTCGATCGACCATCGGTGACCGTTGAACAGACTTCTAATCATATCTGTCGACCGGCGCACTCATTTGGGTGCGCCGATCATATCCTTACGTAGATCATCGTTATGGCTAACCATCCTATGGTGTATATCAATATGTATACCTCATAGTAGGCCCTAGAGCTTTGAAAGACCCTCCTATAGGTCTAGTATAGTAAAAACCTAGCCCTTGGAGTCATTTACACCAAATTTGGAATTATAAAAGGGCCTCATTTGGGCACCCCCTCTCCCCATGCGATTTTACCCTAGAGAAAATAAAGAGAGAAAGAGAGAAAGAGGAAGAGAGAGGGCAAGAGAAAAAGAGAGAGTAGGGTGGAGAAGGCTTTAGTGCTTCCCTTCATCAGTCTCCTCCAAGCAAGCCCTAGCGTCGATTATTTTCCTCCGTCGAATCCGCCTAATTTCCGATTGGAAGGTAAGAAACAAAATCTACTCCCCAACCTAGGTTTTCATAAAATAAATTGCATGAATCTTACCTAATTGCTTCTAAATTGATATAAGAATTATTTTTTTCAATTTTCTAACCCAAGGAGCGTCATGAGTTGGGCGAAACGTCACAAGGTGCGGACTATTATTCTTAGGTAAGAAACAAAACCTACTCCCCAACCTAAGTTTTCTTAAAATAAATTGCATGAATCTTACCTAATTGCTTCTAAATTGATAAAAGAATCATTTTTCTTAATTATCTAACCCAAGGAGCGCCATGAGTTAGGCGAAACGTCACAAGGTGCGGACTATTATTCTTAGGTGGCGTAGCACCAATTTTAATATAAATTTAATGATTTTGCTTATTGGGTGATATATTTGGGCAATCTAGAGAAACCTAGACAAGACTTTATACTTTAGATCCTCCCCAAATTAATATGCAATGATTATGGATTGTTTGATGTTTCTCAATATGATTGGGTACGCATGATGAGTGCTTGTACATTCCTTGTTCGATTCTTGTATGATGTTTTCCTTATAACATAATTGAATGCACTAACCCTTGCGTATTTTCTTATACTATGAGATATATGAAATGCTTGGCTACCTTACTAACCCACACAACACACATACACTTTTATTTCATAATACCGTTAGCATTTGCATCGTAAAAAAATCTGAATCATTATGTTTGGAAATGTGAATGCATGATGTCGCTTGTGTTAATTGATAAACCCTGATTGTTGATGTGTTATTGAATATCATCAAACCCCTGGGTTTGTCAGGAATCTGAGGTGAGAGACAGCGGTCCCGTTGGTAGGGCTATCCTGAGGCTAAAATCGTGGAATTGGGTGGTTGCATATGGGCGACAGTAGTTGAACTACATGGGTCACCTATACCCGATGTAGGCTGTCACGTGCTCGTCTGAACTTGTGCGGTCTAGTCTACTCACTGACCAACCATGTTTGTTAACTCTGTTTGTTCACGCTTGTATGGAACGTGGAGCACCCTTCAACCATTAAGGCCCATTAATAACCAATTAAAAATGATCCACTGACTTGATAGCTGGGTATGGTGGAATGGGACACTGTGTCCGAGCTGTCGGCCTACGTTAGGGTGACAAGCCTCCTTATAGTGACCGCGAGCGATCTCTCTGCTCAGCATTCCCTATGTGCTTGAAGTCGAGGATGGGGAACCCGACAAGATCAAGGATCGTAGGATCTTAGCCTCACACATTGGGGGGCTTTAACCTCGCAACCAGTTTAGGACATTGACATCGCGGGGTGTGTCAGTTTTCCCAATTTACTATTTGAATGGACTTAATTAAAAACCCGGCTAACATGATCATGACCGCATTGCACTAAATAGGTTGGTGACTCGGCAGTTGAGGTCGCAATGAGGGTGGTTGGTCATATGCGATCGTTAGATAGAGTTACTCAAAGGAGTGTTATTGCGAGGGCATGCACAATATCATTTATCATGCACCTGCATTAACAAGATTAGTTAGATGTTTATGAATGTTTGTCTTTCATTAAATTTATGATATAATTAATGTTTGTTACAACTTAAGACTAATAGCACCCACTGAGTTTATCACTCACTCCCACTCTGGGACGGTGTTTTAAAACACCAACCAGACTCTTCAGTAGCTGTAGGTAGCGATGAGTTCAAGGAGCCGAGCAGCGCTGACATTGACGAGGAGGACGAGCTGTCCTACTTCCAGCTGATGGGCGGTTCGCCATAGATTAGCAGCCTATTTTGGATCGCTGAGTGGTGGACTCAGCGTAACATTCTTTTGGACTTATTATTTCTTTTGTATTTTGCTAGGTAATACCTTGTGCAACCCATCGTTATATCCTTTGGACTTGTATGTATTTAGTTTTTTTTTCCATTTCAGTGGACTGGTTATGATTGTGATTCATGCTTCAAGTGATTTCATATTGTTCATTAAATCTGATTAAACGCAAAACAGTAAAATAGGTTATAAGTGATACCCGGGAACTTGGGAATTGAGTGTATACATGACCCCCAATTTTTAAGGCATTACAGGATCCTTGGCACCCAAGTTGTTCATTATTATTATTATTAAATTCATTCATAATTAATCTATCTTCTCCAAATTATGTTTAATTCATTTTCTAGTTCTAGTTCTAATTTATTTTTAAAAACGTACAAGGTAAGTCCTTGTGGATTCGACCTCGGTCTCATCGAGATATTAGTATATCGCATCCTTGCACTTAGGGTTGTCATAACACTTTCCTTTGCTAGTAGGCTTAAATTAATAAAATATATTCTCTTAAGCCTCCATATTTTTTGGTCCCACACTTTCCTTTTTGCCTAAAGCTTGTTATAATATCGTTGAGAGGAAAATTAAAATTTCTTGTGGGGATTCTTTGGGATTCACTCAATATTTTGGGATTGGATTTACAAGTCGAAAAATGAAGGAGGCCTTGGTATTACTCCTTTATAGATCTTTACCAAAACCCATCTTCGAAAGTAGCTCTGGAAAATTATCTACAAGGATGATAATCTTTGGGTTAAGTGGATCTGGGCAAAATATATTGAAATAACTTTCATTTTGCACATCCAACTTCTTGCAAATGCATCTTGGGTTGGGAGGAAATTCTTAGTGTTTAGGACATTGCCAAAAATTATGTCAGATATGTTGTGAGAAAAGTTCTATATACTCAATTAAAAAATGACCCATGGTTGGATGATTCCAACCTTTATGACCATTTTAATAACTAGCCTATTCAAGATCTCGAGTTTGGTGAAAACTTTACTATTAGTATCCAAATCCAAGATACCAAATGACAAATCCCTTATCCAAACTCTCCAGTTGTAGCTGGCATTTCCAAGAAATCCGGGTGTGACAAATTATTTATGTTAATGATATTCCTAAAGCGGCTTAAAACTAATAATATGTTGTATGAATTCAATATTATTAATGATAGTGAATGTGTTTTTTATAGAAACAGTATGAAATCTATAAACCACATGTTCTTCTCTTGTAAATTCACCTATTGGATTTGGGAAAAACTACACGCCAAACTTTTCATTTCATTTATCTCTGACCCTACTATTTTATAGTCTGTAAACTAACTTGTGAACAGCTTGTTAGATCCTATATCAAATGCCTAAGTAGGCTTTTCGTTCTTGCCCTTGTGTGACATGTATGGAGAGAGATGAATAGCCATGTTTTTAATGTTAAGATCCTATATAAGGAATCCATATTTAGGAACGTAACATCCAACTTCACGAGTCAAAATTATTTTCCTTGTTAGGCCGTCTTTAGTGTTTAAGGTGTCCTGTGCCTTATAAGCAAATTAAGATCTTCATACATTCTTTTTATACCATGTGTCCCTCAGTAAATCATATCTCTCATCAGAGTAGCATTAAGCCATGTTGGACCTTGGCCTGTGCAAAGATTACTGATTCTAAAGTTGGTCTCCTTTGCATCTCCTACCCTCTACTCAATTTGAGAGATTGTTTAGGACATGGGGGTAGGCAAGAGCCTCAAGATAAATGTCTTCAAGACCAGTTTCTGAAAGTGTCCTGGTTTGTCAATTAGCGTGAGAGTTGGGTCAATCAGTCTTCAGAGCCTCATAAGAAGATCAATTCAAAGCGTTTGTCTCAACCGAATGTGTGCAAGCTCGCCATAGGTAAATCTAAGCCTCACATCCCATGTCCCAAAACAGCAGGTGAATAAAATCCTTAAAACAAGATAGAATATTCTAGGGTTTATAAGTCAGAAAAAATTTTTGAAAATAGAAAAATCTCTAAGTTTTTCTTGCTTTGTCGATTCTATCGATACACGTCTCGATATGATCGACCTGTGTTGTTAATGTCCTCGATGACATATCGATTCCATCAAAATGAGGACAAAATGTGTCCAGCAATCACATGAATATCTGGACGAAATTATCGATGTATCGAAGTACCCATCGATACCATCGATATTTGAATCTCGAGTCCATCGAAGTGGACTCGATAATATTGACAAGAAGATCTCCAGCACCCTTGTTTTTACTAGAGAAAATCATATATGCTCCGATATATCGAAGCCCTCCTCGATACCATCAATGATATCGGAAGGCTCTCAATGGTATCGGATATGGGCGTGAAAATTTCTAGCAAATATTTCAAGCTAGTTTATCTATGATCGAGGGTCACTCGATAGAATCGATATTCAAATATCGATAGATAGATCGATGCATCGAATAGGGACAAAAACTGTCCAGCAAGTTTAAATGAAAATCCTCTAGATTTACCGATGCCTCGACACATTTATCGATATCATTGATATTCAAATTCCGATGATATCGAAGGTCCCTCAATCATTCTTATAAACCTGAAATATTTCAAACAAGTCTCTCTCATTTTCAAATGTCGAGGAATTAAACCTTGCATTGATGAAATCGGAGTTTAAAATCTGATGACATCGACACGAGTCTCGATTCCTCGATCAGCTGGCAAGAGGTTTTCAAAAGCGTATGATATTGAGTTTGTGTCATTGAGCAGACCATCGATGCAATCGAGAGTATACGCTCGATGATATCGAACCTGCTCAATGATATCGAACTCTGTCATAAATGTGGCCATTTTATATCCGTTGGAACCTTTTGTCTATATAAAGAGGGTTTGTCTATTGTTATTGGTAGAGAAAGAAGAGAGTGCTTTTGAGTGTTTAACCTTAGATCATTTACCCAAAGCCCTTTCTCTTAAGGGAGTTCATCCTCTAATCCACCCTCATCATTGATATTCAATAGATTGGATTGGGGAATGAACTTTCGCATTCAAGGATCCTCCAGCTACTACCTTAATGGAAAATCATTAAGCTAGGATGCCTTGAATGCATAGATGATTAGAATCGCTCTATCTTCATAATAGGAAAATATTTAGAGAGTAGAATTCCATCATAACCTTGACCCAACCTATCGCCATATACTGGTACATCATTCGAGTTGCGGATCAAGGAAGCAGAAGATTCTTCATCAACAAGGAGGAGATCTTCGTCAACGTGTTAAATGAGATTCATCCACTTATCTGTAAGTATCTAAAGTCCAGAGGACCTTTTGATCTTTCCTTTATAGGATTGAGTCTAAGGTGTTTCTCACCCTCGCAAGTCCTTAAGGAGGCCTCCGGCGGGAGTATACGTGGTGGGTGCGTTGTGTGGACCCTTGCTTTATGAAGAGCATAAACATCTGGTTAAAGATGAACCAGTCAAAACCTTGGGTTTGAGATGAACCGTGTGAAACCTCTGTTAGGGTCTTATGGAAGATCCTTGGCCCGTGTGCCTAAAAGTGAGTGCGTTTTGTTGACCCTTGCTCGTGAGAGCATAAACAGTCAGCCTTAGTGTAGGTTATAAAGGTTGAAGGTGAACCTGATTTAAAACCTTAGGTTTGAGTTGAACCGCTATGAAACCTCCTTAGTGAAATCTGACACACTTAAGGGTTGAGTGCGGTTACCGGTAGTGGAGTAGACAAGTAGTCGAACCACTATAAAAATAGATGTGTTTGTGATTGTTATTCTTTTGTGTGTGTGATTTACTTCAATACTTTCATATCTATATATTTGTGATCACACCTCACACACATACACAGTCATATCCATCATAAACTTGGTTACATGTTGTTATTTCTTGAATAGTTTGTGATTGGATCCTCTACTGGGCTTGGAAGCTAGTAGAGTTACTTCTAAGTAATCCTGATAAATGCATATTGATAGGATTACTGTAATAGGATTTTTAAATAAACTATAAAAACTTTAAGAAGTCCTATTCACCCCCCTCTAGGACATATTGGCATGTTCCTACTTCAACTAAAGCGGTCTTCACCGCTATTTCAATTTCAAGGTATTTTTAAGTCTCTCTGCCAACCTTATAGGTGATAGCATCTTGGTGTACAATGGAAAGAGCCTTGCTGCCTTAATGGACCCTTTTACCTCTTTATGGGAGACACATTTTTGCTTGTGCTGCCCACACCTTCATCGCTCACTCCGGTAGCCATGCCAACATTACTCCTAATCATTTAAGATAGACTATTTTGAAGTTGGTTATTGCTCTGCTAAACTCTCCCTATCGCCTTATCTTTAGGATTGAATTTGTTCATTTGATGTGACACTTGGCCCGTGTTATAGGCTCTCTTTGGCTATTATTGGGGAGATTATTTTTTTGCCTTTTCTTTTTCTTTTTCTTGTTTCCCTTTCCTTTTCTTTTTCTTTCCTTTTTTTATTTTTCCTTTTTTCATAGAGCTTAAGGTGTGAGCTATTTTTCTTTTCATTTTCTTAGGATTTTTCCCTTTTCCAGGAAATGAGAAAAAAATATATAGGCTTATTAAGTCATTGTATGGATTGAAGCAAACACCTAAATAGTGGCATGAAAAATTCAATTCAAATATGTTTTTCATTGGTTTCATGTATAATATAGCTGATAAGTGTATTTACTCTAAGGTATGCAGTAATTGCATCATTAGTATATGTTTATATGTGAATGATATGCTAATTATCAATAATACAATAAAAGATGTAACTGAAACGAAAACATTTTCCTCTTTCATTTCTTCGACAAGTGGATACTGTACTATGTATCAAAGTTAAAAAACATAGTGAAAGTTAAACGTTGTGTCAGTCTTATTATATTGAGAGCATACAGAACAAGTTTAACCACTTGAAAATAAAAAAGATAAATACCCCATTTGATCAAAGTATCAAGCTGAAAGAAAATGATGGAAGAGTAATTGTATAGCTTGAGTATGCTAGTATCATGGGCATCTTATGTATGCAATACAATGCACAATACCAGATATAGCATACACTGTGAGTAAACTAAGTAAGTTTACTAGTAATTCTAGTGTGAAACACTATAAGGCTACTAATAGAGCTCATGATTACCTCAAAGCAACTAGAAAACTATAGCTATTTTAATCAAAGTTTTCAGTCGTGTTGGAAGGATATACCGATGATAGTTGGATATCGAGTACAGGAGACGATAAGTCCATAACAGGGTGAGTATTCATCTTAGGATATGTAACTATCTCTTGGGGATCCAAGAAACAAACATGTATAACATACTCAACAATAGAATTCTTAGTTTATAAATGTAACTGTAACAGACAAAGATGGTTAGTGGCTGAGGAATCTTCTTAGAAATCACATTTTTTACAAAGCCTATACCGGTTATTTCAATTCATTATGACAATGAAGCCACTCTAGCAAAAACTTACAACGACATATATAATAGAAAGTCTAAACATATAAGTTTGGGATATGACTATATAAGGCATTTGATTCGAGATGGAATCATTACGATCTCATATGTGAAGTGAAGCAATAACTTGGTTGATCCTTTCAGTAAACCTCTAACAAGATAAGTAGTAAGGACATCATCTAGATGTATGAGGTTGAAACTTTTCACTCAAAGTTTCACCAATGATGGAAACCCAACTCCACATTAGAAAAATCTCTAAGTTTGATTTCAATGGGTAAGAACAAATCATTAATAATAAAAAAAAAAATTAATACTAAAAATAATAAGAAAACCTCAAAAGGCCTCATCCAGGATGAATAGTGCTAGTTGTAATAGATACAAGATCGAGTCTTACTGTTTTAATAGTATTGGGAACACTGGGAGGATTTTACGTATGTGAGCGTAGATGTGGTGTCGTATCTCATGAGAGTTAGAATTTCTCCTGTGATCGTTCATGAAACAAGATAATTAAGCACATTGCCATTAAATGTACTGAACAAGTAACATAATGTAACTCATATAACGTAGATGTGATCACATATACAATATCTTTGGTTCTATCATTAAGAAATATTTGGTTCAAGGTTGCCGCTACTAGGAATTTCGATAAGACTTTGAAATACTTATACTAAGAAAAGATTCAAATTAAAATATATATTTCTTTATGCATAAAAACTATTTATAACCTCTTGTAATTTTTTTACTATTTAATTTAACCAAGTGAGGGATTGTTGAGAATATTTCTCATGCTAGTTAAATTAAATAAATAAATTTGAATTTTGAAAATTAAAATTTCAAGTAAAAATTTCGTTTTCCCTTAAAAGAAAAATGAAAAGTGGAATTTGTCTTTGTCCCACATCTCTTAGAGATGTCATCTCTTCGTTGTTTATAGACCTTTTCAAGATTATGTTGTTTGGAAGAGAGAGAGAGAGAGAGAGAGAGAGAGAGAGAGAGAGAGAAGGAGAGCTTGGGGTTGTATGTTCCGCACTGAAACGTGCTCGCATTGGCATGGGTGATGGCGTAAGCAGTATGACTGTAGAGGTGCTAGTAGCGCATATTATACTTCGTACGTGCAAATTGTGTCACAAGTGGTCACTCCCTTGAGACCTTAAGCAAACCATTGCGAAACGGTGCAAGCATTGTGCGAAGTGTAAGAAGACCAATTTATATAAGTTTATATAAACGGTTAGATCTGTTTGTTGTAGAGAACGACTAGAAACTTACGATGGTTAATGCCAACTGTCCAAAAACAACTGGTCATTCAATGATTCAAATGGTCATATTTTTAATCCAACAGTCATATTAAGAATCTAACGATTTGAAACGTTTTAGCAATGTTCTGATCTTTAATGACCTTAGGTGCAATAGTCTATTTTCTCAATTTATATAAACCGAACTCCTTCAGGAACGCATAAAAAATCCAATTAATCTCCTCTACAAGAATATAAAAATCTTTCTCCTTTCTTTTAACAAGTTAGTAAAACACTAAATACTTGAACTCACTTAGTTTCGAGTGTGATTTCTCACTTTGTTTGTGAAAGACAATAACTACCTTAGCCAAGTTCCTAAAGTGGTTCTTTCGTGATTATGTAGGATGAAACAAGGCTTGTTGTATTCTCAAAGCAATTCGCTATCTATCCGTCAATGATTTCTAATATGAAAGGAAAGGGGTGAATTACACTTCAAGGACATCATATCTAATATAGGCTTCAACCTCATTCAAAATAAATTTTCTAATTTATTTTTTTGGTATCTAAATTCTTTATTTTAGATTTTTTTATTTTTTTTTAAAAAGCATATGATAGAGCCACATTCCTACAATATAGGAGCACCGAAAATACGATAATGGCCCGGAGTAGAGTGCGGATCCTCTGCCTCCCGCAGGTAGGAACTCCCTGCCTCCAACGTTTTCATTGGTCAACGTCACTATAAGTGCCACGTCATCAGATTTTTTAAATATATTTAAAAAATACATTTAATAAGAAGTATAACGGAGACGTTAAACAGAAGCGGTTTGCACGCTAAGTAAATCAGTATGGTAAGCGTGTTGAGTAAAGTCTGTGGAGCCCACCATCATTCGTGCATTGTATCAACTCCATCAATCTCTTTTATCATCTAATTTTAGGGTTTTACAACAAAAATTAATCATATCCAAAGATAAAGTGGACCACACCACCTGAAACAGTGGGAATTGAATTCTATTGTTGAAAATTTGCTAGGGGCCCAAAGAAGTTTTATATCAAGATGATATTTATTTTTTCCATTCATCCATGTCTTTGTGATCTTAAGAACAGTTTGGATGAAAAATAAACATCATTGGGGGCTTAGAAACATTTCAGTGGTGAAAATCAATACTTCCACTGTTTCCTTTGGTATGGTTTACTTGAGCTTTTGATATACTTCGGTTTTGGGCTTAACTCCTAAAATGATCTGAAAAAACAAATGGACGGCGTGGATAAACCACATGAATTCACAGTGGGCCCAACAAAGTTTAGTAAGACTCGGTACACAATCCGATTTCACGTGTCTAACGGGGACGCGGATTTCCTGCCAAATCCTTTTGCAGTAAGATCTTACGCAAGGATTCTGGATGGGCCCACTGCGACGTTTGTGATAATTCCAACCTGTTCATCCATTTTTAGATATCATTTTTAGGACATAATACTAAAACTAGGTGTATACAAAACTCAAATGGGCCACATGAGAGGAAACAGTGGGGATTTAGTGTCTACCGTTGAAATATTTATATGGCCACAAAAGTTTTGCATCGGTCTAATATTTTGGTGTTTTCACTTCATCCTAGTAAAAATGACCTTATAAACAGTTTGGATGGCATATAAACATCAAGACACCTAGGAAGGTTTTAACTGTAGGAATTTCTTTCTCCATTGTTTCATCTTGTATGGCCCAGTTGAGTTTTTGATCATCCTAATTTTTTGTTACATTTCTTAAAATGAGCTCTAAAAATGGATGAATGGATTGGAATTCTTATAAACATCATGGTGGACCCCACCATACATCCCAATGCTAGAACTTCATGCAAAAGGTTTTCCCTAGTGAATCCGCATCCACGGTTTTAATTGGAAACGGACTGGCTAATCCCCTGCCACTCGGTGCTATGTGGGCCCACCATGATGTATGTGTTTCATCCATGCCGTCCATTTATTTTTCTAAATCATTTTATGGTCTGAGACCAAAAATGAGGTATTACCCAATCTCAAGTGGACCACATTACATGAAATAGTGTTGAATGAACGTTGACCATTAAAAACATTTTGGGGGCCATAAAACTTTTGGATCAAGCTGATCTTTGTTTTTTTCCTTCATCTGGGTCTTTATGACCAAACCAACATATTGGATGTCAAATAAACTGTACGGTGGGCCTTAGGAGGACTTTAATGAGGGATATCCAATCACCATTGTTTTCCTTTGGCGTGGTCCATATGAGATTTATATCCCTCTCATTTTTGGGATCAACCCCTAAAATTATATGTAAAAATAGATTAACAGAATAAATAAAACACATACATCATGGTGGGGCCCACAGAGTACTGACCACCACCACCACCGGGCTGGTGGTGGGGAGGAGTACCCAATCCGCTTTCATTTTCATTTGGGATTCAGTACCACATTGAGCAGTGTGACTCGCTACTGAAGTGATGTCACCTATTTATATGGTCCTACTATGATGTATGTTTTGTATCCAGACCGTCCATCCATTTAGAGAGATCATTTTAGGGCATGAGCCAAAGAATGAATCAGATCCAAAACTCGAGTGGACCCCACCACAGAAAATAATGGAGAGAGTCATGCCCACCATTTATTACAATTGAATCCAATCCAAAACTCGTCACTTTGTCTATTAAACCCCGTCACTTTGTACTGCAATCCCGTCACTTTATCTATTGCAACCTCGTCACTTTGTATTGCAACCCGATCACTTTGTCTACTGAACCCCGTCACTTTGTACTGCAACCTCGTTACTTTGTCTACTGAACTCTGTCACTTTGTACTACAACGTTGTCACTTTGTCTACTGTACCCCGTTACTTTGTGCTACAAACTCATCACTTTGTCTGCTGTACCCCGTCACTTTGTGCTCCAATCTCGTCACTTTGTCTAGTGAACCCCGTCACTTTGTGCTAAAACCTCGTCGCTTTGTCTACTGTACCTTGTCACTTTGTACTGCAACTTCGTCACTTTGTCTAGTGAACCTCGTCACTTTGTCTACTGAACCATGTCACTTTGTACTGTAACCCTATCACTTTGTCTACTAAACCCCGTCACTTTGTATTGCAACTCTGTTACTTTATCTACTGAACCTTGTCACTTTGTATTGCAACATTATCACTTTGTCTACTAAAATTATATGTAAAAATAGATTAACGGAATGGATGAAACATATACATCATGGTGGGGCCCACAGAGTGCCAACCACCACCACCACCATCGGGTTGGTGGTAGGGGGAGTAGCCAATCCTCTTTCATTTTCATTTGGAATTCAGTGCCACATTGATCAGTGAGACTCACTACTGAAGTGATTATATGAGTCTCACTATGATGTATGTTTTGTATCCACATCGTCCATCCATTTAGAGAGATCATTTTAGGGCACGAGCCAAAGAATGAATCAGATTCAAAACTCGAGTGGACCCCACCATAGAAAATAGTGGAGAGAGTCACACCCACCATTTATTATGACTGAATTCAATTCAAACCTCGTCACTTTGTCTAATAAACCCTGTCACTTTATACTGCAACCCCGTCACTTTGTCTACTGAACCTCGTCACTTTGTATTGCAACATTATCACTTTGTCTACTGTACCTCGTCACTTTGTGCTACAACCCCGTCACTTTGTATTGCAACATTATCACTTTGTCTACTGTACCTCGTCACTTTGTGCTACAACCCCGTCACTTTGTCTATTGTACCTCGTCACTTTGTCTACTATACCCCGTCACTTTGTACTGCAACCTCGTCACTTTGTCTATTAAACCCCGTCACTTTGTACTGCAACCTCGCCAAAGTGACGAGGTTGTAGTACAAAGTGACAAGGTTCAGTAGATAAAGTGACGAGGTTGCAATACAAAGTGACGGGGTTCAGTAAACAAAGTGACGAGGTTTAGATTGGATTCAGTCATAATAAATGGTGGGCGTGACTCTCTTCACTGTTTTCTGTGGTGGGCTCCACTCAAGTTTTGGTTCTGATTCAGTCTTTGGCTCGTGCCCTAAAATGATCTCTCCAAATGGATGCACGGTGTGGATACAAAACATACATCATAGTGAGACCCATATAAATAGGTGACATCACTTCAGTAGCGAGTCTCACTGATCAATGTGGCACTGAATCCCAAATAGAAATGAAAACGGATTGACTACTCCCCTACCACCAACCCGGTGGTGGTGGTCGGTACTCTGTGAGCCCTATCATGATGTATATGTTTCATCCATTCCGTTAATCTATTTTTACATATAAATTTAGTAGACAAAGTGATGATGTTGCAGTACAAAGTGACGGGGTTTAGTAGACAAAGTGACGGGGTTGTAGTACAAAGTGACGGGGTTCAGTAGACAAAGTGACAGGGTTGCAGTATAAAGTGACAAGGTACAGTAAACAAAGTAACGAGGTTATAATACAAAGTGACGAGGTTCAATTGGCAAAGTGACAGGGTTGCAGTAGAAAGTGATAGGGTTCACTAGACAAAGTGATGAGGTTGGAGAACAAAGTGACGGGGTATAGTAGACAAAGTGATGAGATTGTAGCACAAAGTGACGGGGTACAGTAAACAAAGTGACGACGTTGTAGTACAAGTGATGGAGTTCAGTAGATAAAGTAACGGGGTTGTAGTACAAAGTGACGGGGTTCAGTAGACAAAGTAACGGAGTTGCAGTACAAAATGACGAGGTTCACTAGACAAAGTGACGAAATTGCAACACAAAGTGACATGGTTCAGTAGATAAAGTGACGGGGTTGCGGTACAAAGTGACAAGGTTTGGATTGGATTCAGTCGTAATAAATGGTGGGTGTGACTCTCTCCACTATTTTCTGTGGTGGGGTCCACTCGAGTTTTGGATCTGATTCATTCTTTGGCTCATGCCCTAAAATGATCTCTTTAAATGGATGGACAGTGTGGATACAAAACATACATCATAGTGGGACCCAAATAAATAGGTGACATCACTTCAATAGCGAGTCACATTGTTCAATGTGGCACTGAATTCCAAATGAAAATGAAAGTGGATTGGTTACTCCCCCCACCACTAGCCCGGTGGTGGTGGTGGTCGGTACTCTGTGTGCCCTACCATGATGTATGTGTTTCATCCATTCTGTTAATCTATTTTTACATATAATTTCAGGGGTTGATCCCAAAAATGAGAGGGATATAAATCTCATATGGACCACACCAGAGGAAAACAACGGTGATTGGATATCCATCATTAAAGTCCTCCTAAGGCCCACCGTACTGTTTATTTGACATCCAATCTGTTGGTTTGGTCATAAAGACCCAGATGAAGGGAAAAAACAAAGATCAGCTTGATCCAAAACTTTTATGGCCCCCAAAAAGTTTTTAATGGTCAACGTTCATTCAACACTATTTCATGTAATGTGGTCCACTTGAGATTAGGTTATACTCATATTTTGTCTTAGACCATAAAATGATCTAGAAAAATAAATGGACGACATGGAAAAATAAATGGATGGCATGGATGAAACACATATATCATGGTGGGCCCACATAGCACCAAGTGGCAGGGGAGTAGCCAGTCCGTTTCCAATGGAAACCGTGGACGCGAATTCCCTAGTGAAAGCCTTTTGCATGAAGTTCTAGCATTGGGATGTATGGTGGGGTCCACCATGATGTTTATAAGAATTTCAATTCATTCATCCATTTTTAGGGCTCATTTTAAGAAATGTAACAACAAATTAGGATGATCAAAAACTCAACTGGGTCATACAAGATGAAACAGTGGAGAAAGAAATTCCTACAGTTGAAACCTTCATATGCATCTTGATGTTTATATGCCATCCAAACTGTTTATAAGGTCATTTTTTTTTAAGATGAAGTGAAAACACCAAAATATTAGACCGATGCAAAACTTTTGTGACCATATAAATATTTCAACAGTGGACACTAAATCCCCACTGTTTCCTCTCGTGTGGCCCATTTGAGTTTTGTATACACCTTAGTTTTGACATTATGTCCTAAGATGATATCTAAAAATGGATGAACGGGTTGGATTTATCACAAATGTTGCAATGGGCCCATCCAGAATCCTTGCGCATGATCTTATTGCAAAAGGTTTTGACAAGAAATTTGCGTCCCTGTTAGACACGTGAAATCGGATTAAGTACCGAGTCTTATCGTACTGAGTAAACTCTGTTGGGCCTAATATGAATTCATGTGGTTTATCCACGCCGTCCATCCTTTTTTTCATATCGTTTTAGGGGTTGAGCCCAAAACTTAAGTATATCAAAAGCTCAAGTAGACCATGCCTAAGGAAATAGTGGAAGTTTTAATTTTCACCATTGAAATGTTTCTAAGCCCTCAATTATGTTTATTTTTCATCCAAATTGTTCATAAGATCACGAAGACATGAATGAATGGAAAAAACAAATATTATCTTGATATAAGACTTCTGTGGGCCCCCAACAACTTTTCAACGGTATAATTCAATTCACAATGTTTCAGGTGATGTGGTCTACTTAATCTTTGGATATGATTAATTTTTGTTGTAAAACCCTATAATTAGATGATAAAAGAGATTGATGGAGTTGATACAATGCACGAACGACGGTGGGCTTCTCAGACTTTACTCGCACGCTATACTTCTTATTAAATGTATTTTTTTAATGTATTTAAAAACTTTGATGATGTGGTACTTATAGTGACGTTGACCAAGGAAACGTTGGAGGCAGGTAGTTCTTGCCTCCTGGAGGCAGAGGATCCGCACTCCCCGGAGTAATGCTAGAAAAATATATAATATGAACAGTCAACGGTAGAAAAGTATATAATAAGATCAGTCAACGGTTGAAAATTACTGAATGGTGGAAATAGTCGTCGTCGACAGCCCATGTTTGTTTACCACGTGCAAAATGAGAAGGAAACTTCATACATCGAATAAGAACTCGTAGTAGCACTTCTCCTGCAAATTTCCCGGTATGCTAGAGCCACCTCTCTGCAGTACAAAGCACTGGAAAGAGGACGATCCTAACCATCTTGGCCCAAAGTGACTCTAAAAAATAGAAAATAGGAGCAATTAACGGTTGAAAGTCACTGCCTATAGGTGAAGAAAAGTGATGGATGTAATTGTCTCATGGGTATGATCCTTAAAACACAGACATCTATGATGAGTCCCACCAGATGAACAGTCCCGATTGATCCATCACCTTGAGATGTGCACTGCAGAGAAATGGCCATGCCACATGACATTCCTGTTCTCCCGGCTCTACGGTGTCATCTCCATGTGCTAACCTCCAGTACGGTGGATCGTGCGGTGGATCCGTCTTTCGGTTCTCGACGATCCACACCGTTCACAACCCGGGGCTTGTCATGGATGGACGGTGGGCGAGTTTTTCAAACCTTCTCTTCTTTTCATGCAAGGGTGACCCACCTGATGAGTTGATCCGGCTTATTTCTGTCTATGGCAATTTGAGGGTGGGCTCCACCTTATGCAGCCAGATGTCCCGGGAACGGATTGGCTACTCCCCCTTACACCAGCTCCGTGGCTGATGGTCGGTGCTCTGTGAGCCCCACCATGATGTATATGTTTCATCCATTCAATTCATCCATTTGTACATATCATTTTATTTCTTGATACTAAAAATGATAGGGATATAAATCTCATGTGGATCACACCACATGAAAACAATAGTGATTGAATATCAATCATTTAAATCCTCCTAAGGCCCACTATACTTTTTATTTGATATCCAATTTGTTGATTAGGTCATACGGGCCCAGATGAAGAGAAAAAACAAATATCAGCTTGATCCAAAGCTTTTATGGCCCCCAAAATATTTTTAATGGTCGAACCTCATTAAACACTGTTTCCTGTAATGTGGTCCACTTGAGATTTGAATACAACTAAATTTTGGATTCATATTGTAAAATGATCTGTAAAAACAGATGGATGGCATGGATGAAACACATACATCATGTTTGGGCCCACATAACACCGACCATCAGCCGTTGGCAGGTGTGGGGGAGTAGCCAATCCGTTCCCGATGTCCCGGGTTGGTACATAGGCCTGTCAGTGGTTCCGGCCTGGGTATGTCGGGTCGGGTCGGGACGTTGAGCCTGGTTTATTCAAAAAGCTTTTTCAGGCCCGAGCCCGGTCCGTTAACACTGCCATTGGGACGCTGGCTGGGACGGGAATTCTCTGCGACACCCGTTTTGGATAATGGGATGAGCGGGTCACACCCAAACTCTGTCAGCCCACTATGATGTGCGTGTGAAATCCACTCCGTCCATCAGTTGATACACCTCATGTTAAAGACCTGATAAAAAAATCTGGCCGCTCCAAAACTCAGGTTGGATAGTAAATAAAATTTGGGACGGCCACTGGAAAGATTCTAACAGTGGGTGCTCAATCCCCACAGCTTCATATGGTGTGGTCTATTTGATTTTTTAATCTACCTCATTTTTTTGGCTCATACCTTAAAATGAAATTGCAATATAAATGAATAGCGCGGATAAAACACAAATATCATGGTGGGCCTGTAGAGGTTTTCCCAGTGGAGGAGTCATTGCCGAATCCGGATCCTCCACATGAGACAGTTGGGATGAGGACCGGGAACTAACCGGTGCATCCCAGTTCCGAACAGGCCGAAGATCTGAGGGGCTCACCTGTAATGTATGTGTTTATCCACACGGTTCATCCACTTTTTTATATTATTTTAAATAATAATCTAAAAAATGATGAATATTTAAGGCTTGAGTGAACCACACAGTAGGAATTATATTCCGCCCATTAAAAACTTATTGAGAGGATGAAGCTTGTATGTATCATATTCCCCCCATTAAAAACTTATTGAGAGGATGAAGCTTGTATGTGTATTTTGCCTTCATCCAGCTCCATGCGACATTATCAAGAGTTTAGATGACAAATAAACATGATGGTGGGCCCAATGAAAGTTTCAACAGTGGCTGCTTGTGGTGTAGTTCATTTGAACGGTAGATCTACCTAATGTTTGGACTTGCTACCTAAAACGATATAGCAAAAGAGATGGACGGTGTAGATAAGCTCATACATCACGGTGAGCTCCTCAAACCCAGCCTCTTCAAAGCTCGAGATTAACGAGTGGTGTGGATAAGATCACTCTGCACACCTCAACACAGTGTCCGTTCGACAGGCATCCAGGTAACGCCTGCGTACGGTACATGCACCGTAATCAGGACGTCCCAATCAATCGGAAACGGATTGGCTACTCCCCCTGACACCAGCCCAGGAGCTGGTGGTCGGTGCTCTGTGGGCCCACCATGATGTATATGTTTTATCCATTCTGTCCATCAATTTTTCTAGATCAATTCATGGTAATACACAAAAAATGAGGCATATCCTAGTCTCAAGTGGACCACATTATGAGAAACAGTGTTAAATGAACTTTGACCGTTAAAAACTTTTCAGGGGTCAGAGAAGTATTGGATCAAGTTGATATATTTTTTTCTCCCTTCATCTGGGTCTTTTTGACCTAATCAACAGATTGGATTTCAAATAAACAGTACAGTGGCCTTAGGAGGATTTAAATGTTGGATATCCAATCATTATTGTTTTCCTGTGGTGTGATCAATTTTAGATTTATATTCCTCTCATTTTTGGTATAAATACATAAAATAATATTTAAAAATGGACGAAGGGAGTGGATGAAATACATACATCTTGTTGGGGTCCACAGAGTACCGACCACCAGCCCCGGGGCTGGTGTCAGGGGGAATAGCCAATCCGTTTCCCAATCAAGTGCGCCATCTGGACGGGAGCGGATTACGTGTCACCCACGTAACACTGGGTGCCAATTCACTATAAAGGCATTTGCAGGAAGTTCAAGCGCAACGATGGTGCGCGGTACCGCAGAGATATTCGTGAGAAACCAAATCTCTCCAACCGTTTTGATGCTCATTCTAGAAAATGTGACAAAAAATAAAGTGAGGACACACAAGAGACAAAATGGAGAAAAAAATTTTCACGTTCGAAACCTTCGATATGCCATCCAAACCATTTATAATATCATTCCCTCGAGATGAAATGAAAATACCAAAAACGTTTTTTGACACAAAAATTATATGCCTTTAAAATATTTTAATAATTCACACTGAATCCCCACCAACTCCTCTCGCGTGACCAACTTAAATTTTGGATACACATCATTTCTTGTTGCATGTCTTAAAAACCCGTAGAAAAGGATGAATAGGGTGAATTTTTCATAAGCATTTCTATGACCCCACCCATCATCTTGCACTGGAACACTGCAATGGGTGGAGCCACTTTGATGAATCTGTTGTATATTCACATGGCTCATCCGTTTTTCAGCCCATTTTTAAGTCCCCTTCAATGATACAATTGTTATTCCATCTTATAATAAGACGTGGTCTAAAATGAAGCACATCTAAATCTTACCTATCTCATACTTTGTGAAACAATGATACTTGAAGGCTTACCATTGAAACCTTTTATGCTGATCATAAACACATTAATAATGTTTATTTGTAATCCAACCTCTTATTAAGGTCAACCATTTAAACGAAGGAAAGAATCTAAAACCTTTATAGCCTATAAAATGTTTTTAATAATCGTTGACCACATATTTCCAATGTTATGGTATACTAGAGATTTGGATCTGATTCAGGTCTGGTATAACGTTCTAAAAGGAGGTAAAAATAGATGGACGGCGTGGATATACAACAAATTCATCAAGGTGGGCCCCACACGGTAAGGATAACACCCACACCGAGTAACACCTAATCCGCCCCCATCTTGGACGGGGCATAACCTCAAAATCACTTCAATCAGATGATCCTGACCATGAGCCAGGCGATTAAAGATGACAAAGTCCAACGGTTTAGGTTCACCCACCATATCCGACGGTTAAGATCGTCCGTCGGATATTTTTCCGTACTATCCCACCAGTGGGACCACGGTCCGTACAGCAGGACAAACTATACGTGCGTGCTACATGTATCGTCGACACGCCGCTCAAACCTCCACCTTTAAAGGATGCCGCCCCTACCTCAGAGGCGGCAGTTATCTGATACTCCAGCAGAGAACGAGAGCCATGTGTCCGCACTAATCAAATGCACGTGTCATACGTGTAACTCAAATCAAGCGGGGCTAGATAATAGGACCCACCGTAGGTAGATGATGAAACCTGAATGATCATAACCGTCGGTTATTACCATTTCTTTGTCTGAGTTCCACTGCCTATTTTCAATTAAATGTCCATCAATCGGCCAAGTGTGATATCGGTTCCCTCTAATTTTCTTTTCGACCATCCATCTAAAGTGGTCCCTACTACTTGAACGGTTAGAGTTAAAAGTTAATCCATTTTATCGTATAGTAGTGCACGCATATGAACCAAAATACTCTTCCAGAGTATCAAATATTTTGTATTTTTAAAGATTCACGAGTGACATGGACGCGAGTTTTGTACAACACTTGTTGTACAGGGACCGTGCAATAGAAAGATCTGTGGGGCCCACTATGATGTCTGTGTGGCATCCACTCCGTCCATCAGTTGATCCAGATCATGTCATTTTGTAAGCGCAAAAATCAGACAGAGCTAAAACTCCATTAGGCCCTACCACAGGAAAAAGCGAGGATGGTACACTCACAGTTAAACCCTTAGCTTGCCATGAGTTTTTACCCCATCCAAACCGTTCACAGGATTAATTTCATCAGGATTAATTGAAAAAAAAATCATCAAATTTCTTCCTGATCCAAAAGTTCCATGGGTCCCGGTTAAGTTTCAATGTTGAACGTCCCCACCCACTTGAGTTTTTACCCCATCCAAACCGTTCACAGGATTAATATAATCCGTAAAAACTGATGTACGTAGTGGATTTCACAAAAAACATCACTGTAGGCCCAAGCAGAACTTTTTGTCACTGGGGCTTTCTACAACAAATGTTACAGGGAACTCTCGTCTTCGGCGGATCCGGGTGGTGGAGCCCTGACAGTGGAGCCCACATTAATATATTTTATTTAAATCCACGCCGTCCATCCATTTTGAAAGATTATTTTAGGAAATTAAAAGAAAAAATTAGAACCAATCTCATGTGGGCCACACCGCAGGAAACATAGTTGATTGATCATTAAACACTTATTGTGGGCCACAAAACTATTAGATAAAGCTGATATTTGTGTAGTACCTTCATCCAGGTCTTTTTGATCTTATCAACAGGTTGGATGGAAAGTAAACATTATTATAGGCACCAAAAATC
Organism: Magnolia kwangsiensis; assembly: GCA_037074715.1. Lineage (NCBI taxonomy): Eukaryota > Viridiplantae > Streptophyta > Magnoliopsida > Magnoliales > Magnoliaceae > Magnolia > Magnolia kwangsiensis. The sequence continues at coordinate 81,888,790 of CM073585.1, read as the reverse complement.
TTTAATGGTGGATATTCAATTAACACTGTTTCCTATGATCTGGTCAACGTAAGATTTTGATCTGCTTCATTTTTAGGCTTATGCCATAAAATCATAATTTAAAACGTATGGACGGCGTGGATGTAAGGAAAATACATCATGAAGTGCCCCACAGTCATGGATGCACCCACGTCGGTGTATACGGGGATGCACTGAAGACTCACCGGCATGTTGTTCGATTTTGAGATGTTCAAGGAAAGGTTATCATAATTTCCAAAGATGGAAGCCTTTTCCTCGCGCGCGATTCTCCTCCTTTTCTCGCACGTGTTCGCGTCGGCCAAAAGCGGGAAACTTCGAAGCGTCTCTAATATCCCGTTTGGCCGCCATCGTGTTGCATTTGGAAACGTCGGCTCAGCTCAATCCCCACTTAAAACGCATCCAAACGCCACCACAACAAAAGCAATAGTGAAAGGAGTCTGGTGTGCGCATTGCGCCATGGAAGAGGTTAAGTCCACGTCAGCTTGGGTCGCAGCTCGTTCTTCTCATGTCTTCGTCGATTCCTCAGGTACTCCTCTCCTTCTTCCTCTCAATGCTCGGCCCTAATAGCCGGCATTTTCTTTTTTTTTTTTTTTTTTCGGGTCCGCACACCACATCCATTGAGCAATCCCAGCCGTCTGATTTTCTGGATTTGCTTGCCATTGTTTTTGTTTTGTTTTTTTTTTGTTTTTTTTTTTCCGTGTGTTTTAACCGTCGATTTTGTAGGTCACCTATTTATTGGATGACTGGGATTGTCTGATGAGGGAGATTCTTGCGGAGTGATCCATCCATGGTGGGTTCCGTTAGATGAACGGTCTGGATTGGTTTAGCGAGATGTCGCGTGGAATGCTGACACGCTTGAAATGTGAGCTGTTTGGGCTGCGTGACGTGTATGCCCTCTCAAGTAAAGAGGAATCGATCCAGACCGTTCATTTCGTGAAGTGCATGGTGGATGGTAGGCAATGCTGCAAGAAACACCCCTTTTGGACAATCCTAGCGGTCTGATGGTCGGCTGCAAAATGATGGATGAAACTGAAAATCTGTGGACAGTGGGTATGTAATGGGAATGATTAAGTGGATTGGATGGCTGAGATTGTTTGTTGGAGTTTTTGGGTCCATCAACCATCCATGGTGGGACCCGCCTGCACGGGATGTTTGGTTTCTGTCCTTCTGGACAGAAATCGTCACTCATTGGTTTCAAGTATTGTATAATTACTCTTTTCTTTTACCTCTTTCAGTTAACAGATGAGATTCAAGTTCAAGAAGTTTCTTATGGTTTTTGGTCATTAATTTGTATTAAAAAAGCTGTTTTAGTGGTTTTAGATAGTTTAAGAAATGAGAAAAGGAAGTTATTTAGAGCCCATTTGGTAGACGCTTGAAAATGGGTTCATCTCATTTTAGTTAAACATAAATCTCTAATACATAAATTCAGTTAACTAAAATCGAATTATGTATTGGGGATTGTTCTCTAATACATGATTATGATTAATAAAATGTGATGAACTCATTTTCAGGCCTCTACCAAAAAGGCACTAAATAACTGCTTTTAGTCATTATGTATTGGAGATCATGATTTCTAATACATGATTATGATTAATAAAATGAGATGAACCCATTTTCAGGCATCTACCAGAAAGGTACTAAATAACTTCTTTTTCTCATTATGTATTGGAGATCATGATTTCTAATACATAATTATGGTTAACTTTAATGAGATGAACCCATTTTTAGGTGTCTACCAAACAGGTCCATAGTATATCTGGAAACAATGGAAATTGATTTGATACGTATACCACTTGCTAATCTCCTTCAGTAAAGGCTTGTATGATATGCAAGTGAGAGATACAATGGAAAATATTTTCATTGCAAAATTTCAATGTGATATAGTTTATTGGAGACTTGGAGTTACTATCTGCACTCCACCTTTTCTTGATATGCACAACCATTCTATTTTGGGAAATGAAATAGTACACTCATGTTATGTGCCCTTTCAAAATGGAAAATAGGTGTATGCAAATCAATCAGGGTGGGTGTAAGATGTGGATTCTCATTTTAAATTGAGTTTGTGATATCATTTGTTGGGTATTTTAGTAACATAAAGATGATAATACTCAAGTTGTCATTTCATTTCACAAAGGGAGAGTGAAGTGGTACAAAGTTAGAATTTGATTCTATTGGTAGCTGAGGGCATTTAATATGGTTAGAATTTTGTAATATAGAACAAGGTAATTTTAGGAAAAAATGGGGCTATTAGAGGGATGAAAAATGAGTTCAACTTGGTCTATGTATCCGTATTCCAAATCTGCACATTAAGGACTGAGTTATGATATTATAATGGCAATGGTTTATGAGGTAAAGTACAATGCAATAATCTGTCTTAAGACTTACTGGAGAGATTGGTGTTGATGTCCATATATTGATGAATTTTACTAGATTTCTCATATCTCTTCTAGTTTGGCATTACATGAATTGTATTGATATTGATTGTCTCTTTGTGAGACATAAATCTTTCTATCATATGTGGAGCCCGAAGATTAGTTAGTTGAAATTAAGGACATCCTAACCAAGCTGGGAATGTTTGACATCTTTGTAGCTTGGGGTAATTATTAGTATCTATTCGTACTCCCATTATGAATCGTACGATGTTAGTACCACATGAGTGGATATATAGGAAACCAAATTGCTGAATCACTCGTGTTATGATCTTATACACCCTAGGTCTCCTCATCTTGTCATCTGGCTTATGTTTTTCATGTAGCATTCACACTGAATGACTTTGTGAAATTATGTCGATACTTCCACATATTATAGGTAAGGTAGGAGACATCTCTATTTTTTCCTAGGGGAACTACAACTGCTTAACTTTCAATTTGCCTCTTACACATTGATCAATCGAAAAGAGATTCAGCAGCTAAAAGAAAGATCGGTCCTTTGGGGTCCCTGCTTTCTTCAAACGGAACGAATGGAGATAGAATAAGATTGATTACCGCAATGCTTTTTTGCATATTCCTCAATGTCCCGGCTATGTGTGTGTGTGAATTAGGCAAAACAGAGATAGAATCAGATTGATTAGCTCCAGCCAAAATCATTTTGGACAATTATTCCCATTGACCAAATTTTCCTCGGACTGGTCAACAGGTGAATTAGGCAAATCATGCTTTTTCTAATTAAGTTATTATTATTATTATTATTATAAAAAATCTCTTAGTATTTAAACAATACCAAATTACTAATATAATTTATGATTCATGTTTAGAAGTTACATATGAGCTGATTTGAGCTTTAGAAGAATAACTGATGCATGTGCCGAGTGCTGATGCATGCAAGATCTGGGATGGTTATGAAGCACACCCCTCTCAAAAGTGTCCTATCTAAAAACTAATTTAGTCCATGATCGTTCTTTGTTCCTCGGCCAATTATTGAGAAACCTGTAACAAATTGCTAGTGCGACGTTGATGTTGTATCCTCACCAAGTCAATTCACCCGTAACAAATTGTTAAGTCTATGGTTGTTCATCATTTTTGATTGCCCAAGCTAGAATTATTAGCATCTACAGAGTTGTGGACCCCTGTTGAAAAAGAAAGATGATGTTAGAAATGAAAATGAGAGGAACTCTACTAAAATAAGCATTTTAATCATCTTATAATAATATACCATAACATTTTATTGTAATAGTTTAACGTAATACTAACGTTATGCATGTTAGGTAATTTTCATGTGTCCTTTCTAACAGACAACACAATGCAACATGATTCAGTCAATTCACCAAGTCATGAAGAAACCTGTAACAAATTGCTAGTGCGACGTTGATGTTGTATCCTCTCCGAGTCTATGCCTTTTCTTTTATTTTCTTCTCTTCTTTATCTTCTTTTGGTGACTTGGTTAAGCATCAAAACTGGGTTGACACAGCCAACCCTGCTTTCACTGTGAGAGAGTTTCCACCAACGAGTGGCTTGATTTGAATAAATATTGCCTAGTCATACACTGCTATATTTTGTACCAATGAGATATTTTTTGGAGCTTATACATAGCTTTGGACACAATGCCGTGATACTGTTACCTTTCCAAAAAAGTTTTGGACACAACGGTTCATGAATGATGTATGAACTGGTGAAGACACGAAAGAAACAGGCGAATGACAGTTGGTGTATGAATGATATATAAACTGGTGAAGACATGAAAGAAACTGGTGAAAGACAGTGAAGAAAGGGAAAATTGATGAAAAAACGACATATAAAGAACGCACATATACTTAGGAAATGAGCCAAGCATCTTCGTAGAAATGTTTCAGGAGCATTCATTTTTCATCTTCCTAAAAAAGTATCCCTTCCTTAAAGTGCCATTCCGTCTCCTGTTTTGGGACTTGCCACTGCTCATACTTCTAGGTGTTCACGCCTCTTGACAACTTGAGAATGGTAATTCACCATTCCCACACCCAAATCTGGTCCTGCTCCTCTCCTGCTCCCGCTCATGGTCAAAAGTGTTAAATTTCTTGCCTAGGATGTTATATTAGTTCTAAGTTTGTTTCTAGGTGAACTCCATTTGAATTGAATCAAGTATAGAAATTGGTGTATTGGGTGGAGATCATAAGGTGTGGGTGGCCCGCAGCTAAGAATGCTGAAAGGTAGAGGCCACCTGCAACTGATCGTTACAGGCTAAACGTCAGCGGATGTTTGTTGGGAAATTCAGGGCTGGAGGTGTTGCAACCCGGTTATCGAGTCAATGAGATCTTGACACCTGAATAACAAAGAAATGAACACGTATATAAATAAATTTATTGATATTCAAACTTCTTCTCTACTATGTGGAATATCTCCTTCCTAACTCCCTTGCCTAACGACCATCCTTATGAATCCTTAGGGGCCATGTGGATGGGCGTATATGGAGGTAAATGGGGGGAATTGGGAGTAGAGGTAAATGGCATTTAAGGTGTGTTTGGATGGGAGTGAATGCATGGAAATGAAATGAAATGGGAGTAAATGAGCCTGTAAATGAAATCTCTCTTTGAGAGATGATTTGGAAGTAAATGGGGGTGAAATGCCTTTTTGAGCTCACTTGGAGAGTCACTTGAGTAAAACAAAAGGTGCCGTTATGCACATGTCTACCATACACGTGTCACATTGATGATACTCCGAAACAATCCAATTATCGGCTACGTCACTAAAATCACACTAATAGAATTATCCAAACTGCCCAAAGGTTGGCCATTTAAATGGATGTTTAAAAATTATTGACAAGCTGCTTGTTTGTGATCCTTACGTCCATGGCCCACCTGAGGCTCAAAATTTCCTCATTTTTTGTGTAAGTATATATTTTAATGGGCTTATTACAATCATTGTATTAAATATCGATATGTACACTAATTTGGGATATTCAAGCTGATTTGGGACATCACATATGTTCTTGTGAATATATTGAAAAATTCTAATGCATTCTAATTCCTCCCATTTACTTCCATCCAATCAAAATATTTGGATTTCAAATGCATTTCATATACTCCCATCCAAACACAATTGAATAAGCCATTTACTCATAATTCATTTGCCTCTAATTCCATTTCCCATTTACCTCCATTTACAAGCTCCCAAACGAGCCCTTAATAAAAAGCCCTCAATTATTAGATTGATTTCAAATCAATCTCTAATTTATTTAAGATAATGAAAATCCCAATAACAAAGATTTAGCCTAAAATAGCAAAAACAAATATACTAAATACTCGCAAAATCTTCAAGCATCCCCCCCCCACAAAAAATAAAATAAAATAAAATAAAATTCTGCAAATGTAATCTCTAAAGTATAAGTGTGTAGAAGATATTTTGTTGTAACTATTGCCCCTCATCAATCAACCAAGGCATTGATAACATAGTTTCTTGGATAACTAACAACTCACCCTTATCATGATACACATTTGCTACATCTTTGCCAACATGCGCTCTAACGTCATATGCATGTTCCTCATATTCTGTGTCATCTTCGACTTTCATTTGCATGCGGTCAGGAATGTCTTCAATATATTCTCCTTCCTCGGCTAAATTCGCTTTAGTTGTGTGCTGAGGTTCAGGACAATGAAAAGAATAATGTCCGGGTTGCCCACACTTAAAGCATGTGAAAGGAATACTGTTTTGCCCGTGTTGGGTACACTAGCCCCTCATCCATAATGACCTTCCCCTGGGTTGGTGTTTGGCTTCATTATTGGATGTCGGTGCATCATTTCCCCAACCTATTAGAGGCCTTGTAATCTCTTTCATGAGAAGTTAGTATGCCACCCCATTGTTGTTGATTGTTCTGGGGGGCATCAAATCGTCTACCTAGTACCCAATAATTATCTCCTTGGCTTTTAATGCAAGTGTGCATGCATCGAACATCATAATTACCTCCTTTTTTTTTTTTTTTGAAAACACAGGTTGTCCCCACCTCTTTTTTGAGGCTTCCTGTATGTGTCCACGTGCTCCAACTTCAATATCTAGATTCCCTCCACACGGGAGCTCTTTTACTTGATTGTGTGTGGATTAGTTAGGTTACTTGCACAAATTCTTCTTGTGTGACCCCCTTACAAACCATTAGGAGATGATGTAGAGTCGAAAATCCCCCAATGATCACCTACTTTGATACCAAAATGGTACAACCCGGTAATTGAGTCATTGAGATCTCAACATTTGAGTCATAAAGAAATGGACAAGAGTACACCACAAGAATATTCGTATAGAGAGGGAAAAATAACTTTATTGATATCAACCATTTTCACTTATTCAAATCAATCTATAATTTATTTAATACAACAAATTTCTTGACAACAAAGATTTGACCTACCCTCCCCCCCCCACACACACACACACAAAAAACTATGAAATACCCCTGAGTCCTGAAGTATCCACTCGTATCTTCCGCAAATGACAAACACAATCTTTGACATTTATGCCTCAAAATTTGCAACAAACGACCCAAAATCAGTACATGCTGGACCCTACGTGGGGCCGTGGGCTTACTTCAACGAGTAGGTGGTTGTATGAAAAAAACGAAAGAGGGGAGTTTTCATCATCGAGTTCTCAGGGCAGACGGGTTTCGGGGATTCCTCTTTTGTAGAGGCCACGACTCTTCTTCATGGGCTGAGAATTGTGTTTAGGCACAATCTAAGGTTGCTATTCATAGAAGGTGATCAAGAAATGTTATTGTGTAGATCAAGGAGAGTCACTTCCCATGGAGACTTGCCGACATCCTTAAAGAGGCTTCGGGATTTTAGTTTCAAGTTGGGGGACTCTTTTGCGCATATCCACCATTCTGCCAATGACAGAGGAGACAATTTGGTGAAAGAGGGGGTTGACCACAGGTCTTTTTGAATTTCCAATGGAGCCTAGTCTCTGGGGGTGTGTCTTTTTCTTTTTCCTTCTCATTTCTGGTGTCTGGAGGAGGCCCGATCTCCTTTGTTGTATTTTGTTATAGTTTTTGTTTCCTTCTCTTTTAATAAAATTCTCTAATCATAAAAAAGGTGTATTGGGTATCGTATCATCTATGATCAACAACTGATAAGTATAGGACAATACACCCAATTTTCAGTAAAAAAAAATTGCTAGACAACCCTATGGAATGCGTTAAAATATGTCAATAAGCATTTCTAAATTTGCCTCTCCGTCAAATCTGGGCTTATATTCTATAGGGTATTGGTTTGTACTCGGCAACGAAACCAATATGTATTGGGCGAGACGCATCATTTTCGGGTGATACTTAAAATATTGGTTTAAATAGAGAACTTCAGCTTCCAATAACCCTTTTTGTGTAATTTCTAAAACATGCTGAATTTCCTTCATTTGGTGCACTTTATTTTCTGGGTATATACTTATATTTGTGATGTTCATTCTTTGTTCTAATGGAATCTTTGGATACCATTTGACTGATAATTATTACTACTATCATAGTTCAAGAATCAGTTGATTCATTGTGACGCTGACGAGTCAACTGGCAGTCATATCTGACCCGCATGACTTTTCTGATCTTATGCATTGTTGGAGTGGACCAATACACACATAATGGCTAAGTCACTAGTGCATCCTATAAGTACACCAATACCTATAAATAACTTCTTTTCTCCCATCAAGTTGCTTATCTACCATTGTACACATTTTGCAGGACTTGAGAAAGTAGTGGATGAAATTCAAGCTTCAATACCAAAAGTGGAATGGGATTTTGAAGGAATTCACTTTTTTGATAATGGGCCACTCACGGTTCAGTACCTATTTGTTTTGGATGCATTAAACTTCTGCTTTTGGCCAGGTATGCTTTGTCTAACCTGGCTTCTTCTGCAATTATGTGCTCTCCATATCTACATAGGATAGGTAAAATCAGTATTTTTTATATTGCTTCTGTTTAGGGTATTTTTGCTTTCTAGCATCCTAGTACTGGTTTAATTTAATCAATATTTTCTGCAAAGCAATTTGTTAAAATATGTTGTAATTGTATTTGACCCATTCTAAACTTGCATATTTGTTAAAACAGTCTTTAGTTGTCCATGGGTATTTGTTTTGGATTCTACTTTGTAAGCTATATTAATGTCTCTCTTCATTTGAAAGAAATATCTACTTTGTTCAATATGATATTACAGGCTACGCAACTGATGGGCTCTATTATTGATCCTTAACTAATATTTATAAATTTATGATAAGGAGAAACATTTCCTTGCTGTTGTTAACCAAATAAGTACTGTCATATTTCTTTTTCACTTTTTATTGATTACAAGAATCTAATTCAACAATTCAAAAAAAAAAAAGAAAAAAAGAAAAGAAGGGAATTTTATCCTAAAGAAAAGAAAATGCAGAGTTGTAGAAGGTGAAGGAAAATGTTTGTATGCCCTTCTTATTATCTATTGCTAATGGGTTATGTCATATGCATAATATCACCAGGCATAATATCTGCTTTGATTTGGATTAACAAACCCTCGTATAATTTAACTGAGGATATGGTCCTTGATAGAGTGGAATGGTGGAACAGGATTTGTGATATAGCCGCCCCCAATTGGTTGGGATTAGGCTTATAAGATTATGATTTGGATTAGCAAACCAAATTTGTTTAACCACCATGAAAGGCTCAAATGGAAACTATTTAGCAGTTTCTTAGTTGCATGAAAGGTGTCCAAGGGAAGGTGAGGATTGTAGCTCTTGCGAATCCAATCACCTCCAGCAGAAATACTATAGAGTAGAGGAATAGTAGTCGCTATTAATTGATTTCAGCAGGATTTGCTCAAAGCCAGTTAGAACCCAGAAATTTACACATTTAACTCTTAGAAAGGGTCTACGAACTACAGATTCCAAGAAAGTGCTCAGTTGCATGAAGGAAGGTGTTAAGCAAGGTATTTGAAAATGTTTATGTAATGGCCATAACGGTGGTAACTGTTATAGAAAAATTGACCTGTAATGGGGCTGAACTAGTTTTAAAAAAAACTGTAACGATCGTTGTGACCCGTATTGTTATGGAATTCCTTGGTGTTAAGGGGTGGCAATGGGCTCGGCAGCCCAGCCCTGTAGGGCTGAGGCTTGTGCACCTAAATTTGGCTTTAGGGTTGGTCCCAGTCTTGAAGTCTAGGCCTGGTGTCTGCGCCAGGTAGGCTCGGGCCGATGATGAATGACTGGGCTTGGCCTGTTGGCCTGATCTAATCATCAAATGGGCCACCATTGTACAAAAATGATGGACAGTTTAAGGCACTTGTAAGCAGTTTCCATTCTTTGTACATGTGTATTTTAAGGCACTCTTAGATCTGAGGTCATGTTTTAACAATCAAAACCATCATGTGGGGGGAGTTGTCATGGATGGAGGGGATAATGCCAAAAAATTGTAAGATTGGAAATTTTGAACCCTTAACCATTTCACTCTTTTCCTTATAGGGCCCAGCCCAGCCCTGTAGGGCTAGGAACAGGGCCTGGGCCTTTGTAGTGCCTGATTAGGGCCAGCCAGGGCCAGGGTGGAGGGTGCCCATTGCCACCCCTAGTTGAGTGCCTTTTCCTACCTGCAAAAGCAGTCTGTATTCTGTCAAAGGAAGTGAAATTCTGTAAGACAGAATTTCTGGACACTTTGTCAAATATCTAGAAAAGAAAAAAGTGCAATTAAAATGAAAAGGAGGGAAGGCTTATGTAGGGATTCGTCCTTGAGCTCGATCAATCTCAAGTATGAGGAAGGGTACTGTTTGTGTCTCCTCAAGCTTGAGTTTGCAAGAGGAAAAGAAAATATTTTGTGACAAAGGAGGTTTGCTTACTAAGGTTACTGGAGCTTTGTCTCAAACTTCAAAGGCGGCTGAGGCGTACTCCTTAGCTCAAGTCCTTCCTCTCTGGTTTGTTGCTGAATTGTCCTTGTTGCATGAAATTTCGTTGTTGCTGCTGGGTGAATCTAAGGGGTTTGCTAAAGGGCAGTGAATCCATGGATGTTTGACAAGTGGCATGAAGAAGAGCTGTTGATTGGGACGTTACTTGGTAATTTGAAGAGAATTGGAGGGGATAGAGATGGAGGGAAAGGGTCTAGGAGCTTCTAAAAAAACTTTGAATTTGAATGAAGGGGATTGTGTCACTTGTTTAGATATCATAGAATGAGGGGTTATGATGCTAGTTTCCTAGGCATAGTTAGTCAGAGGGGTGAACTTGGAGAATTGGAGGGAAATGGTGTTAAAAGGTTTGAATGCTCATGGGCAATCTCATGAAATCTGTTTGCAGGAAATTCATGCAAACCCTCTTCATGACTGTTTTGATCATAAATTCATGCTCACACCTCACATCAAGACAATCTATGGCTTGTTGGAAAGCTCATCTGATAGGCTTAAAAATTGGTCCCTAGGATCATGAGAATCAGGTACAGGAGGTTAGAGTAATCGAAGCCCAAAAATGGCATTTTGCAGTAAATGCTGCCTGGGTGGGGAAATAGTATTTCTGCCAAAGAACGAGCTACATTTTTTTTAATAGTTGTCTCCGGCAGAAATAAAAGTCAAATTTTCCACTCAAAGAGCTCTTTAAAAAATCGATTATCTTTTATGCGGAAATGAGATTCCTGCCATCTAGAGATGACCACAAAAAAAATACATGTGTGGGACCAAGGTTAGGCTGGGGTGCACACACATATTTAACTTATCAAAGAATAGTCTGATACACCATCGAATATGTGTCAAAAATATAAAAAATGATAGATTTTGGTGTTTTAAAATGTTCCTATTTTCCCAATAAAATTTCAAGTTTTTTTTTGTTCCAAAAATGAAATCGATTGATATGGTCTGATACACTTCGTATGGTATCATTTTTGTGTCCAACTAATATGCACATCGATGGCGTTATTCAAAACCTTGGATAACGAGGACATTTTTCTCGCTCTAGTCTTGAAGTTGAGAATTGGCGTATGATGGGCTCAGTTACTGTAGTCGATGGTTTGGAGAGGTTAATAAAAGAACTAGAGTGTGGACAAAATGCTTAGATGAACACATTGAGGCAACGTGCTTCATGAAAGACCTGAACATGTTGAGGTGTACTTTCAATTCATTTGAGAGGAAATGGAGGAAAGTCAAAGCCTCTTTGATGGGAGGGTGAACAAGCAACCTATGAAACTTTTCTTATCATGAATTCTCTCATATCTTGTTCCCTTCAATAGGGAAATATGGTAGAACCTGAAACAGCTGAACCACAGAGTTATGTGGTAGAATGCTCTAATTGAATTTACAATACTGTAAATTGCCTTTTTATGTGCTTTTCTCTGTTTATCTTATTTCGTTTGCTGAGTTAGATGGTGATGAAGCTTTTAGTAATCAAGGTTGCTCCTAAGAACATGCCATCCTTTGTTTTCAGTTTCCCTCTTTTGTTGTCATGATGTACCTGATTGTTTACATCCGTATCTTCCATACATCGCTTATCTTTGCTGTGTTAGTTCCAAATGTTAATGTGATAGTTTTCACTTGGCTTTTTGTCTACCTTTAGTTTGATGCTGTTATGTGTTTTCTTTGCTAAACTTAAGCCGCCTTTGGATGCAGCAATATTCGACTTTAATCAAAGAGAAAATGGCAAATTTCGTTGATGTTTCCTAGCATTTATAATGAGGAAGTAGCCCTCAAATAGCAATTGCATTCCTTTAAACTCTCAGAAAATAACGTAATTGCTATTTTGGAGCCCATACCATTAATATGATTGTTGAAGAAGGAAATTACAATTTCGTTATTTCCACTCTACTATAATAATTACATTCAAATCTACAGTGCATCCACAGCTGCTTATGCTTTCTCGTGATGCAGGGGAAATTTTTTTTTCTTGATAATGATGAACCTTTAAACTTGGATTGAATTTTATGCTTAGATATCAATCATATGATCCGTCTTATTTTATGTTATTTTATAACTATTTCTGATTCTCTATTGTCTACTATACACAGACAAGGATCTCAAATACGACAATTTAGCTTCAGGGCTGAAGGCGGCTTTGGAAAATGACAAATCTGCCTTTGATGCCGATCGTCTACAAAGCTACACTGGTATTTGGTTTCCATCCCCAACCTTGCATTTGTACTCACACATTACTCTTACATGTTTTTAGAGTTCTTGGGGTGGTTAATTATACATTTAGCAATTTTTATATTCTACAGCAATTTTGTCGGAGTCATTATCATATTGCATATTAATATTATAATAGTGTTTGAATTGTATCAAATCACAAATCATAGGATTTTTCTGTTTTTCTTTTTTAAAAAAAGAAGAAGAAAAACTATAAATAAATCAGAAAAAAATTAAAATTCATCAACCATCCATGTCCATCAATATGCACCAAAAAAGTAATACATATCATGATAGTGTTAAAGGATTCTTCTTTCCATTATTTTCTAATTTGTCAAGAAATTTACCTTAAGGGCTTGTTTCGTTAGGGGTAAATACCCGTAAATGGTGGTAAAAGCATAATGATGAAACCTAACGGGTGTTTGGAAGAGAGGCGGCTTACTGAATAAATTCACCTCGAAAAACTAGGATCGCATGCCAGTGAATTCCCTCTATTTTGGAAGTGGATTGCGAACTGACCCTGCTGATGCTCTATGGGCCCTGCCATGATGTATGTGTTTTATCTATGTCGTCCATCCATCTTGCCAGATCATTTTAGGGCATGAGCCAAAAAATGAGGTAGATTCAAATCTCAGGTAGACCACACCACAGGAAACAATGGTGATCGAATGCCCAACATTAAAAACTTCCTAGGCCCCACTATAATGTTTATTTGCCATCCAACCCGCTGATTAGGTCATAGAGACCAAGGTGAAGGGAAAACACAGATATTAGCTTGATCCAAAACTTGTGGCACCCAAGAAGTTTTTAACGGTGGGTGTTCAATCACCAGTCACCACTGTTTCCTGTGGTGTGGTCCACCTGAGATTTAGATCTACATTTTTTGGCTCATGCCCTAAAATGAGCTTGTAAAATGGATGGATAACATGGATAAAACACATACATCATGGTGGGGCTCACAGAGCTTTTACAACATCATTGTTTTCCCTTCCTTGGTATAAGAGCCAGGACCCTTTCAAAAACGTAGCTGTCAACATCTTACTTGTGGCGGCTGGCAGGAATTACCCAAGTAATCATTACCTCATTACATCTACTTGGAATTTCAACAAATCAAGTAGCCATTTTCATAAATTGAGGAAATGCCATTTTCATAAAAATAGCATCTCCATTGTTTGTTTTTGTAAATTTCTTGGAAACATTGTTTCCATTTTCTTGGAAAATTAAGAAACATAATTTCCATGAAATTGAGGAAAACGAGACAACTGCTCTCTACGAAGTGTCTCACATGGTTGCCACATGTGCCACTGACTATCATCAAATGCCCCACATGTGCGACCACACATCTCACATTTGCTGATGTGCCACACTTGCCACATGTTCTACCAACCATCATTAGATGCCCAACATATGCAACTGACTATTATCAAATGCCTCACATGTGCAACCATCCATCTCACATGTGCCAATTGCCACACTTGCCACATGTTGCAATGTGCAACATGTGCTACCATCATCTTCAAGTGACCCACATGTGTCAATGTGCCAAACATGTTTTTTTTTTTTTTGCCAATGTGCCAATGTAAGCGCTCCATGTGTACCAAATGTGTTCATTTTTTATATCAATCATCTTAAGCACCCAATATGCGCAAATGTGCTACAAGTGCCACTGTTACTCTAACGTGCCCCACATGTGCCACCTTCCTTCTTCAAGCACCCACATGTGACACGTGCCAATGTGACACATGTAAAATGTGCCATCGTCCATCTTCAAGCAATCCACATGTCCAATGCATGGATTCAAATATCGGTATTGTATGAATTTGTACTGGCACGAGACGATACGCGATATGGGTCTGTATCAACCTGATACGAAAAATTGAACTTGTATTGGCGCTGATACGACCAGTGTTGGTCAAATTGATATGGTTCAAAACCCCACAATCTGTCCTCCTTTTTGAAATTTCCCCATTTTTCTCTACTCCTTTCCTTTTACCTTAGAGATTGTTTGAAGCCCATTTTCGGTCAGATCTACACTACATTTGAAGATCAAAACATCAATTTTGGAATTAAATCTAAGGATTGAAGCACTTGTATCTGATTTGGGGAAAATAAAAAAGGAAAAATACTTTTTATTAGTGCTGAAATTGAGTAAAAAATATAATCAACCCAATCGATCAAAACATGGTTGATTTCTTCTGATTTGGAGACTTTTTGAATGTTTGTTATTTTTTACTATTTACATTGAAATTTTCAGTTCTTTTTTATTATTTTTATTTTTATTTCTTTTAACCAAAATTTGTAACGATGCGTGAATAGACTTTTAATACTATAAATCTACATATTTCTTGATTTGGGGATTTTTATTATTTATGCTTTTTCCTATTTACATTGGAATTTTCTGAATTTTTTTTTTAAAACTTTCTTTTTTCAATCAAATGCTTAATGATGCATGAATAGCATTTTATTACTATAGATTTACACATTTCTTCCTGATTTGGGGATTCTTTGAATTTTTTTTCCTGTTTATGTTTGAATTTTATGGAAATTTCAGATTTTTTAAAACTTTTTTCAATCAGATGCTATAATGATGCATAAATAGCCTTTTAATACTATAGATGTACACATTTCTTCTCAATTTAGGGAAATTTTGAATATTTTTACTTTTTTCTATTTACGCTTGCATTTTATGAAATTTTTAGTTTTTCCATTACTTTTTTCAATCAAATGCTATAATAATGCATGAATAGCCTTTTAGTACCATAGATCTACACATTTCATACATGCATTAATTAAATACAAATTTTAATTTATTTTTGTATTTTTGGGCATTTTTTGAAAAAAAAAATGTTCAAACATAATTTTTTGGAAAATGAATCTATTGATTGATCTAGGTAAATGCCTTTTGTTTTGAACATAGATCTATCATTTACTGCTGGATTTAAATTATTTTCTAATTTCGGGCCATTTTTGGCCATTTTTAAAACAATTTTCATTTTTATTCTCTTTCTTTTGGTGTTTTAGCAATATATTATATCAATTTATGACATATATCAACAATTTATACTCCAAAAAACCAACATTACAACTTATTAGTCAACCCAACATATAGCATTCTTACCAAAGAATGATCCAAAACACCATTGAATGCATGGTCAAAGCACAAAAAAGTGATAAATTCTTTGATGTCTCATTTTTTTTTTTTTTAAATTATTATTATTATTATAATTTTTTAAAATTTCTACTTTTCTAATTTTTTGCTAAAAGAAAATTCTGTGTGACATGGGCTCGATATGCGACGCCGTATCGTATCGTTTTTTGGCCAGGTGGATATGCCTATTGATACCGATATTCAGAGCTATGGTCCTTTGTGCCACCTGTGGCAATGCAACACGTGGCAATGAGTCACATGTGATACTGTAGAATGTGTCACAATTTATCTTCAATGCCACACGTGTTAAGCAAAATTTTCATAAAAAATTTCCTTTTCCCAAACAACATATTTGGAAATGGAAGAAAATTTTCAAGAATATCTTGTTGAAAATGCTAATAAAATGTAATACACAATGGAGGAAACAGGAAATTTTAAGAAGAAATGACTGATTTGTGGGTTTAAGTCGTGACTTAAATAGTTAATATATCAAGGCTTATTTGCTGCCCTTTTTTGAATATTCTAACAAGTGCAATCCTAACTCTCTGTGTGTGTGTGTGGGGGGGGGGGCGCTGAGTTTTCCCAAAGGAGAGACGTTGTTCCACCTTGGCAAATAAGGAATCCCCTACCGAGATCTTGAGGAAGAGAAGCTATTCTATCTCACAACTGAGAGGAAGATCGGGAGCGGGAACATCTCAAACTGTGATTTTAGTGCTGTAGGATTAGGGAAAAGGGTGACTCAAGGAGGAGTCTAGAGAAGGGGGCCACTTCAGAAAAATGGCCTTTTGGTGCACGTGGTGAAAGCTTTTCTTGCTGAAGATCCCATGTGGAGAGCTTCTCCAAAAGGTTGTGGTCCCTCTAGTTGATGCAGAAGCCCTTGCTATGGCTGGCATTTTAGTGTGTGAAGCGAGAGCTTTTCCTGTCCGAGATCCCATATAGAGAGCTTCTTCGAAAGGCCGTGGTCTCTCCAGTTCATGCAAAAGCCTTGGCTACGACTCCCACACCTCGGCCTCCTGGGAGGTTACCCTGGAGTCATTGGTCAGGCCCTGGTAGTCGATCATGCTCTGAAGTCTAGACTCAGTGATGGATGGACAATGTCTCTAGGCGGCGACCCTTGACAAATGAGAAGAAAGCCTTGTTGTCCTAGTTTCTGGACTATCCCACCTTCGTTTTTAACTTCGTGGAGGACTGGAATGATTATCAATTCTCTAGAGTCTTTGGGAAGATAGAGGTGGTTATCTCGAAGAATAAAGGTTCTCCATACAGTCACGACTTTGCCTTTGTTTGTATGGAGACTGCAAAGGAGGCCACTCAAACCATTACAATCCTCCATCAATCTGGCTTCAACAGTAGGAAGCTTTTCTTCCAAATGGCTCTGTGTGGCTCGGACTTCGTCTTCAAAGGTCCGAGTGTGAAGGTCATGCTGATTAAGGGCTCTAGACCTTCACTTTGCATGGCGGTAGCCCCCTTAAGATATCAGGTGGGGGCATGGCTATCTCGGGCCACTTGTCCAGAGATGTAGTGGTAGGGACCTTTATTGGCTTCCCTACTACCATGGATTTTAGTACTCAAGATGAGCCCAAGGAGTTGGATGATCTTCGGATCCGAAAAGTCTGCTCCACTTCTAGCCTTGAGATCAAAGTTGACCACTCGATGATGGATGAAACAGTTACTGTATTCTAATGGAGTCTAGTTGTTAAGTCCCGAAAAAGGAACCTCTCTTGCTGACATTAAGGTTTGGTTGGAAGCTCTCTATAATCTAAGGGATGGTGATTTCAACCTCCAACCACTGGGAGAGGAGTTGCTCCTCAACCTCAGGCCGGACGAGAACATTGATTGCATCTTATTGCGGAAGCCTTGTTCAATGATGGCCCAATGACCTCCCTGTGCAAATGGGTGGAGAGATCCATTTTCGATTCAATGGATTCTTGGTTTCAGTTCAAGGTCATTCCCTTGGGGTGTGTTTGGAAGGTGGAATTTGGAAGTAATGTATTGCATTAATGCAATCATTACATTACCCAACTGTTTGGGAGAGCTTGAATCATTCCATATATTTGAGCTTCAAGTCCCACGGAGTCGGATTTGGTTGTGTAGAATAGAGCATGAAAGTTTGTACAGTGTTGACGTGTCCAAGTTTTATGGGCTCCACCACGATGTATGTGTTATATCCACACCATCCATCAGTTTTGGCAAATCCAAAGCTCAAGTGGACCACACCACAAAAAGCAATGGGGACAATGATACCCACCATCAAAACCTTCCTAGGGTTCATTGTAATGTTTATTTGCCATCCAACCTATATATAAGGTTACAAAGACATGGATGAAGAGAAAATACAAATATCAGCTTGATCCAAAACTTTTGTGGCCTCTAAGAAGTTTTCAATGGTGGGCATTCAATCCCCATTGTTTTATGTTGTGTGGTCCACTTGCGCTTTGGGTCTGTCTCAATTTTGGGCTTATGCCCTAAAATGACTTGGAAAAACCAATGGATAGTGTGGATATAACACATACCTCATTCCACTACAATACACATTTCTACCCTCGAATTGCATTTGACGTAATACCGTGCTTAATGCAAAGGAAGTTTTCCAATTCCAAACATATATTTACTGCTCAATATTCCAAGGTATCACTAGCCAACATGCATTGCAGGAGGTAATCATTATGATAATGTGATGCAATGCAATGCAATGCACTACATCGTTCCAAACATGCCCTGAGCTTTGGAGCTAGGAGTTTTTGCTGGTTCTTAGCTTATGCATAAGAGAGGTTTTATCTTTCAACTCTACGACGGAAAGCGACTGAGAGCTCTGAGTTGCTCGCCTCCTCATCAGGAAGAAGGGGCTTTTCTCTGCCCCTTTCAGGATTTCGGTCTCGGTGGGGATGGATTGTCTCGAGATTGAGGTGTGCATGGACCTCCATTAGTTGCCTTGTGATCCATATGCATACACCATTGTTCTTGCTTTGATCCGAGTCACTTTCAGTTCGCCACCTGGCCTATCCTCTAACCCCTTGACGGAAAGTGTGGATGGCCGGACTCCCCTCTGTGGAGCAGACACATGGCGCGATCTTAGGCCATTTTCGTACTAATGAGGCTTGTCCCTTTCATCTGGTGATGCGTGGTCTAGGCACGCTCCCTCTCAAGCCTGCTACAATTGGCTCCTATGAGTTTTTCTAGGCTTATGACGTTATCCACTCTGCTTTAGATAGTTAGAGCTGCCCCTCTGAGATACATGGTTGGCAGCAACATGCCCTTGAGATTGATGGTGGCGGTTCTTTGGCGATGCATGGCCCTCTGATGTCATTTTTTGAGCATGTTAATGTAGGCCTCCTTAATTGTGATGAAAAAGGTGTCAACTAGGTCAAATCCGAGGTGATGCGTGGTCTGACCCTATCGTCGCTCGAACCTTTTGAAGCCCCTTTCATCGATGACCAACTTTAACAATGATGATAGTGGTGGCTCGGGCTACGTTAGTGGAGGGTTCTGTGTCAACTTGTGGCTTGTCTCCACCACCCAAGGAGACAGTCAACACCTTCTACCATCATTTCGTACCCTCTACCTTTGATAGTGGTGTCAGTGATGGTTCTATCATTATTAGTAATGCAAACTTCGGGGAGACGTGTGACCTGACTCCACCGCACCTCAAATCAGCTGACGCTGTTAGTTTTAATTTCTCCGACTCCTCAGGCTCCCTCATTATGACACTTGGTGTAACACCCTGGTTCTCAAAACCCGAGGACGATTGCTCGAGTATGAGAACCCGAGTATTACACTATGAAGTGAACAACTTTACATCTAGTCAATAGAAAATTTTATGACGTAAACCAGATAACTACCATGTAAACTAGAATAGCAAGAGTAATAATAAGGAAGTTTAATACAAGTAAATGGAAGCAAAATGGAATCCCTCAGCGGGGGAATTTTTATTACAATTCACGTAAAATGCAAAGTCTGAAACATGTAAATATGTAAATCCTAAAATATCAGTTGAGCTCCAACGGCTCAAATACATTCACCTAGAGTTCTTCCTCGCCAAACTCCACCTCAGCTGTCCCTGGAATCCTGTCATAGGGGTTTACACCTGTCATCATCCTCGTATCTATTTGGTGCAACCGCACGATTGGGTGAGTGAAAACTCAGTGGGAATTTCCCGCAAGGATTTGTGCATATTAAGTTTATTCTAACATAGTTTTTAATAATTAATAATGAGAAGAATATGAACTTGTATGTAATGTATGGAGGTATGAATGTATGCTCAAGTCGCAGTCTGGGGATGCACATCCAGTTGTCAAAATAAAAGGGTCGTCCAAGGAGAACTAGTCACTCGGAAAAATACTCAAAAGTACGTCTAAGGAGAACTAATCCCACAGAAAAGACCATGCAGACCGCCCGCGGTAGATTATCTACCTGGAAAAAGCCATGTAAGTGAGTGCGCCCAAGGATGTGTAACCTCTTGGAAAAATACACGGGATACGCCCGAGGAGGTTCTAAAATCCCGGAAAGGCCTCATGTAAAGAAAGAGCGCTCAAAGTGGCACAAATGCACATGCTCTGTGAGTTTAACTGAAGTGTTGGAACTTTCAGTAAATCGAACAGAGTGTGGCTTACATTGAGCACTCAGAAAAGCTCATATGTCATGCGTGAATGTCATGTACCATGAGGCTCTTACTCTCATAAGCATAATCAAGACTTGTGGTCCTTTAATAGGATAAATATGAGCTCAATATAAATATATTTATTTTCTCAAGGTCCAAGTGAGGGCCCATAAATGTAACATGTCCAGTATGATTAATTGTTGGTAAGTTCTGGCTACGTTTCTTATAGAAAATAACATTCCCCACATGATCTTCATTGTACAATATGTGAAATAGAATGAAATGAAACTTCATGGCTCTTGTCATTACTAATTGGAATACGCATATAATCAAGCAATTGTTAATACGACATATGGAATATAAGACTAAATTCTATCCACCTAGTTATTGAATTTGGGGTTTGAGTAATAAGGAATAAAGCATCTCCTCATGTTCATTGATACAAAATAGGAATGAAATGGTTCACTTACCATTCACCTTCTTCTACACATATTAGATTTAAACTAAATGAAGCCTAGTGCATGTAAGAAGTAACAATACAATTTATAAGATGGGTGGAAACAAGATTCCTTACTTCATATTATAACTAGCGGGAAGGTACATATAACCAAACAATTTCAAATGTGGCATGAGAAGTATATCACAAAATTCTATAAAAACTGAATTAGAGTAATATGATTTTAAACATCCATTAGTGATTATCAATATCAACTAAACATAGAGGAAGTGAATTATTATTTACACTATTCCAAACTTCTCTACTCTTTAGGCTTAAAACCAATGGGATTAAAATGAACGTAAGAAGCAATGTGGAACATTCCTCACCTTGGTGTGGTTGTACTTCTCACTTCACGCTAACACCCGATCTTGAATTCAAGACACTTCGAATTTAATCAAACCCAACTGAGCTAACTCCACCGAATTTGCCTTGGTTTGCTGTGGACATCGAGTTGACTCAGTGAGTCAACTCAGTAGACTAATTGTCCCATTTTTCTTCTCTCTCTCTCTCTCTCCTTTCCTCACTTCTGCTTCTCTGCCTTTTGAGTTGGTTAATAGGGAGCCCGGCCTCAGACCCGATTCATCTGACGTGCTTTGGCTAAACTCAGTACCTGCCAACTCGGTTGGACTCGTTGTAACTGAGGCAGCTTAGCTCGGAATCGGACCTGAACGACAATCCTCCTCTCTCCATTTCCTTCTTCTCTGTCTTCTTCTTCTTCCTCTTTCTTTTCTCTCATCTGCTACAGGCGTGGATTGATGCAAGACTCGGACGAGTCACTCAGCGTAGCATCATAGCGGCGCCCTTCCTCTTCTCTCTTTCTCTCTATTTTTCTCTTTTCTTCCTTCTTCTCCTCTGTTTCTCTCTGGACTTCCTTCTTTCTTTTTTTTCTTCTACCTCCCTCTCTTTCTCTCTCTCTGATGGAATGCCCAAATGGGAGGTTGGACTCGGTCGCGACTCGAATTGAGTCGACCGATCTTGGTGCGGCAACGGCGCCTATTCTCTCTCCCTTTCTCTGTTTCCATTTTCGGAAAGGAAGCCCTAAGAGGGCGCCTTTTATAAGGCTTGTTATTCGATTTTTAGATCCTACTATCCAATTAATCCCTGGATTAGTTACAAGTTAGAGCTTTAACTCACTAGCGTTTTAAGATGATAATCCCGACTTTTGATTCCATGATTATAATCTTCCATCATGGATGCAATCCCAGGGATGAGGGCCACACACTAGACGTTTCAGATTAGTAAATGGTACTTGCTGCCTGATGATGGGTATCTCAGATTGATGGGGAAGATGATCACGCTGTTAATGGCAGATCATCAGATAATGGTTGATCTTACGATCCATAACATGTGGATGGGGTGGATTTGATCTATGATCATTGTGGGACCTACGCTTTAGATGGACGACCAGGAGTGTGGACGATATGTGAGGTTTTCTCATTTCAAACGACATTTTCTCAGGCTGACAATTTCTCTCCCGAGATCTCCGCACCATAAACGAAAGGGCTTCCTAACGCCCTAGTTTGGACGCACCAGATGAACTGGGAAGCTTATGAACGGCCACGATTAGGGGTGCACACGGTTCGGTTCGGTCCGGTTTTGGGGTGAAACCGGAACCGAACCGTTCCCTACGGTTCTAGGATTTTTGGAACCGGAACCGAACCGTTAGCCCCCTAGAACCGAACCGGAACCGGACTGTGAAAACCGGTTAGGTTCCGGATCGGTTCCACGGTTCTGGGCAAAATTAACCATTGGTTAAAAAAATTCATCTCTTTGATCACTTTTTGACCGTTAATTTTTGCATGCAATTGATTATCCAATGGTTGTAATTTTGAATCGTGGCCTCTATCCAATGCTTGTTATCTAATAAATGGCCTGGATCTTGTCTACACACCTCATTGGTATGTGTACCATGAATCACTTTGTGTGAAGATTATAGTTTGATTAAGGTTGGCCATCTTCATCGCAGACCCAACTTGAAATTAGCTTAGATCTGGACTGTCCAACTATCGGTCATTGGCATTGATGGTCCATAGCAGAATGGACGATCCAACCACACATTTAGTAGGGGCACTTGAATAGTATTTGGTACCATTGTACAACCTCATTAGATGATTGAACCATCTAATTGATGAGCCCACCACGGGATTGCTGTAGATTGATCTTGAAATGGAAGGCATCAGCACTGTAGCGATACCATAGCCCAATCCAACAATTAGGTGGGCCATAATTCATAAAACGTACAACATGAGCAGTCTTGCCACGTGTATAATATTGGCCATCTTTATAATGAGGCTAATTCGATGAGTGGCTCAGATCTTGCAGAGATATGCCATCTACATGGTGAGGCTAACCCCGCTAGCTAGATGATTAATTCTTCAAAAATTCCAAAACTATGGATCTATGGTTCATGGCACGGTTTGGATCAACGGTGCGGTTCTACGGTTCAGTTCTACGGTTCGGTTCAACAGTTCGGATCGGTTCTACAGGGCCCTAAACCGGAACCGATCCGTAAATAACGGTTTCAGGGATTTTGGAACCGGAACCGGACCGTTAGCATCCTAGAACCGGACCAAACCGGACCGATCCAACGGTTTCGGTTCGGTTCCATGGATCCAACGGTTAAATGTGCACCCGTAGCCACGATTGTGTCAGCAAAAAGAATAACAGAGAGATTCCTCCCGTGTTCTCTTGTTACGAAAACTCTAAAAAGAAATGAAGAGTTAGGATTTTCCCAATTGGACGGCTCAGATTGTGAGAGCCCTCCCATATGCGGATTACCAGCTTGGCAGCTATGGGAGGTTTCCATTTTTAGAAATGAGCTGTGTGCATCACTCAGCTCGCGCTGAATCTCGTGTGCACACGGGTGCATAGCGACATGTGTGAAAAGTTAGGTTTAGGTCAAATTTTCCGTGTGGACTCGATGGACGGTTCAGATCAAGGTTGTAGTCAGAGATGATGGCCACAACGGCCACACACAGATGAACACCGTTTAAACCATACGATGGAGGGAAAAAGAAGAAGAAAATCTTCTCTTTTCCAGCTTTCGTCGAGTCAAACCTTGTTTGACCGATTCTTGGTCTGGTGCGTTGCAGGTGCATCACCGCCGGTGCACGCACTCAATGGGTGTGGGACCCACAGTGATGTTTGGAGAAATCTAACTCATCTATTTATTTAAATTGATCATTTTAATGTGATAGACTAAAGGTGAGGCAAATTTGAAGCTTTGGTGGGTCGCACCAAGCGATTTCGTCTTATTTTGCCGGTTTGTATTGATCTGGCAGTCGAATTGGTTTTAGCTTGGACCTCAATTGTCCTGGAAGTCGTTCAAATGATCAGACCACTTATTCTATGAACTGTGGTTATTATAAAGTTTTCCATATTGCAATTTATTTATTTATTTATTATTATTATTATTATTGCCTTAAGTTAAAAGGGTAGGACCTACTTTCAAAACAGGTTCGTCTTTGCGATGGATTAATCCCTACGAGTCATGTACCTAAATTTTAAAGAAATTTTGACTGTTAAGTGGGTTACACCGCATGAACGTCTAATTACTAACTGCCAGCATCCTAACCATTCCATCAATCCAACGGTTGGATTGACTTGTATTTAATCATCAATAAGCCTAGGGATTCTAAGAATGTTTAGGTGTGATCTGGGAGTTGGATATGAAGCCATATAATCCAATCTGTATTTTTTTTAAAGGATGGACCATACAATAGAACATTGTAAACCTGATGAACGGTGGATCTAATGACTTGACAATTCATTTTGAGAATTAATGGGCAGATGGTTCAATCTGCGGATGACGATTGTACTTGATGGTTGGATTTAGGCTTGCATGAAGTTGAACGTTTATGTAGGTTTTGTCGATGTTTTCACTAAGTTAAGTTTCCATAATAACACTTGAGTACTGAAAAGTACGGGGTGTTACACTTGACTTGCTTAATAATATTTGAGGCGGGGGACAAAGAAAACACTTCTCTTTACTTGTGGTCCCCTTGAATCTATCTCTACAGCTTTTACCTCTCTCCACCCATCTCTAATTCGGTTACCCCCTTCAAGTCCCCTTTCTTCCAAGAATTTGATCTTCCTTGCCTTGCCTTACTCTGCTCTCCTCCACCTCTTGTGATCTCCACCCTTTGACTTCGGGCCAGAACCTCTCCCTCAACACTCCATCTCTGAGCAATGAATCCATTTTGGACTGCTCCACCTCTCCTCCTCAGATTGCTAGATTCCCTTCCTAGGCTTGCAACATTCTCATTGTTCTCACAATGCAAGGACCCTCAAGGATTAAGCAAGCTTTTATCTAGTTCTGAAAGTTGGTTGGAGTATCCTTTGGTGAACAAGATGATGATTACATAACCTTTTCCAGTTTGTCGAGGCAAGAGGTGCTATGATTGCTTATGAGCCCAAAAAATCTCAGAAATCCCCCAAAGGTTGGAGAGAGTTTGTCAATGTCGAATTCCCAATCAACTATGATGCAGGTTCCAACTCCAGTAGTGTGAAGAAGGCAAATAGGCTGTGAAGGTTTCCTAATGAAGCCTATTTCCTAGAATATCTGTGGCCTTGGTTGAGGGCAAAAGAGAGCCCATGTTAAGGACATTTTGTTAGTTCAAGGCGCAACTTATTACTCTTTAGGAAACTAAGCTCCAATATGTTAACTGGTCTCTGATAGACTCTATCTGGGGTGTCCCCTCCGAGGACTAGGTGACGCTTGATGGGGAGGGGTTTGCTAGTGGTATTTTGGTGGCCTGGGACACCGGGGCTAGAGTCAAAGTGGATATTTGGAATGGGGCTTTCTTTGTTTCTGTGGTTCTGAAAAGCCTTTCCTCTAGTTTCAATGGGTCTTCTCGGCAGCCTATGGCTCCGGTAAAACGTCTTTGAGGCACCTCCTCTGGGAAAACCTTGATATTATTAGAGTCAAATGGTCACTTCCATGGTGCCTGGGAGGTGACTTTAATGTCACCCGGTTCTCCTTTGAGAAGTTGAATGACGACGGTCTCTTTAAAAACATGAATCTCTTCTCTGATTGGGTCGACAGAAACAAACTTGTGGACCTTCCTCTCCTAAATGTGAAATATATGTGGTGAAATGGTCAAGATTGCCCTATCCTAACTCGCTTCAACATATTCCCTATCTCCCCTTGCTAGCTAGGATCCTTTCTCAACAGTCTCACAACAAGTCTTGCCCTGACCTATCTTCGATCATTGCCCGATTTTTTAAGACTCTGTCAAGGAGGGCTAATGTCCTAAGTCATTCGGATTTGTGCTATTGTGGCTCAAAATAGATGTTTTTTCCTCTATGGTCAATAATTGGTGCTCCTCCTCCGTTACGGGTCTCTTGGGTTTTGTCCTTAGCCATAGGCTTAAGCTACTAAAAAATAAACTGGTGTTTTGGAGAAAGGAGACTTTTGGGAGTATCAACACAACGTCAATGAAATCCCCTCAGTTATCCAATCCTTGGATGCTCAGGAAGGAGGAGGCTTGCTTTCTGAAGAAGATAGTCTCGAGATCCGTTCTCTATGTTGACTACTCAAGTAAGGTCAAGCAAGAAGAGAAAGTGAAGGAAACGATCTCATGCTCTTTGGCTCAAGGAAGGTGACAAGAACACTTCTTCCACTGCATAGCTATTGCTAAGGCCCGATGCAACAAGATAAGCAGCGTCTCCATAAATGTTAATAGAGTGGAGGACATGCATTAGGTCTATGATCATATTGTTTCCTTTTATAGCAATTTATTATCCTCATTCCTCTGAAGGCTGGGCTCGACCTAAGTCAGATAACTTAGCCTTCTCTCAGATCTCTACTGAGGAAGCAGAGCCCTTGAATCCCCTTTCTCTAATGAGGAAATCAAGGTTTCAATGTTTTTCGTTGGCAGAGAAAAAGCCCCTGGCCTTGATGGGTTTCCTCTAGTCTTCTTCCAGGTTTTTTGGAATGTGATCAAATTGGATTTAATTGGTTTCTTCTCAAATTTCTTCTCTAAAGGCTAGTTGCCTTGGAAACGAGCGCCTCCTTCGTTGCTATCATTCATAAAATCAATAGTGCAGTCCATCTCAAGGATTTCTGACCCATTAGCCTATTGGGGGGCCCCTATAAAATTCTAGATAAGGTCCTTGCCTCCGAGCTTCGTCTTGTTCTTTCGGGTGTTGTTTTTTAAGCTTAGGGAGCTTTAATGGCTAATTAACAAATACTTGACTCTGCCCTCATTGCCCATGAATGTATCAACTCCCGCCATTGGGAAGGTAGGAGTGGAGAAGTCTATAAGCTTAATATTGAGAAAGCCATTGATCATGTCAATTGGGACTACCTGGACTATATGTTGTGTTGGCTTGTCTTTGGGTCGACATGGCATAGATGGATATGGGTTTGCATTTATGTTACTAAATTCTTTGTTTTAGCTAATGGATCTTCCAAAGGTTTCTTGCAATCTTCCAGAGGTTTGTGGCAGGGTGAACCTCTTTTCCCCGTCCTTTTTGTTATTGTTGCTTAAGGCCTCAACATAATGTTGGGTAAAGATGTGTTTGCTGGCTCCTTTAGTGGATTCAAGGTGGTGAATTTTGGTTCCTCTATTACTCACATTTAGTTCATCGATGATACTCTCCTCTTTTGTGATGATGATGAGGTGTTTGTTGAAAACCTTCAGAAAATTATTTGTTGTTTTGAGGCTATCTTTGGTCTTAAGGTAAATCTTTCCAAAAGTGAGATGCTCGGTATTAATCTCTCGTCCCTTGCTCCTTCTCGTTTGGTGACCGTTTTCGGTTGTAGGCCGGATCCTTCCCCTCCTTGTACCTCGGTCTTCCACTGTGCATTGGGAACCCTACCAAGCATCTATGGGATTTGGTTATTGAACAAGTTGCATGGAAGCCATCTCTCTGAAAATGTTGTTCCTTTTCCCTTGGGAGACTCTTGACTCTTATTAAAGCCGCCCTCTCCAACCTTCGTGCTTTCTCTCTCTATCTTTTGTTGTCCAAGGTCTGTTTTGGTCAAGCTTAGCATGCTCTAAAGAAACCTTTTTGTGGAATGGGAATTCTAATAGCTGTATATTTCACCTTCTCAGCTGGTCTGAGGTATGCAAGCCTATCTTGGATGTGGTGCGGTATTCGGGATCTGGTCATGATGAACTTTACCCTTTCTTGTAAATGGATCGGGTGATTTGGCTTGGAGGTTGGCAGCTGGTGGAGAGATATCATTTCCAACGAGTATGGGGCATGTGATGGAGGGTGGCTTTCCAAATCCTCCTCTCTTTATAGAGCCTGTGGAGGGCCCCAAATGTAAGAAAGTTTTTCCTTCTCTCTAATGATGGGTCCCGCATCCGTTTATAGATGAATCGGTGGGCCTGGCCCGTTTCACCTCAGATAGGTCTATTTCTATAGCCAATTGTTACACTAATATTGGGTTTGGGATCTAGGATCTAGGCTCCTCCTTGAAGGAGAAACCTATCAGATTCTGAGACAGATGACTTTCTCAGAATTCTAGAGCTTTTGACTGTCGTTCGCCCCTCCCCGAGAGTTGAAGACTCACTCTTGTGGCCCCTGAATAGCTCAGGCATGTTCTCGGTTAGATTGCTATTTATTTTTCTCATTGGACACCCCTCTGGCAATCGACGTTGTTTTCGTTCCTTCGCTTGGTCCTATGGAGCTCCCCCCCAAAAGTTATTGTGTTCGTTTGACTTCTTGCTGGGGAGAGAATCGTCATTACAACCTGCAGAAAAGAGGGTTCCTCCTCAACATCTGTCTGCTCTGTATGGAAAATGCGGAATTGATAAACCACCTATCCATTCATCGTCCCTTTGCCTATGGGGTGTGGTCATGCATTTTGGCTCCTTTCCACACCTCCTAGGTCATGCCTTCCGCCATTGAGGATCTTCTCTTTGCCTAGCATGGGAGAGGTGTTGAAAAGGACGACAAAGCTATTTTGACGTCTGGTAATCATGGCTACCCTTTGGTCCATTTGGAAAGAGAGGAACAATCACTGCTTCCAGAACTCCTCGTCTATCTCTTGGGTGGCCGTCTTCATTAAAAGAGAGGTTGCAGAGTGGTTTTCCTGTCACTCGATTTCTAACCCTTATATTCTATCATTCCTCTTTGGGTTGTAGTAGGCTTGGTTTATTTCTTTTATCGTTGGCTTGTATTTTGTTTTTGTTTTCTTTGGTTGCAGCAGACCTTGTTTGTTCTCTTTTCGCCTTTGGTGTTCTTTTAATAAGTTTTGTTAATCGTTAAATTTTTTTGTTAATCTGTTTTAAAAAAGTGTCAAAGAATTTCCCCATTTATCTCTACTCCTTTCCTTTTACCTTAAAGATTGTTTGAAGCCCATTTTCGGTCAGATCTACACTACATTTAAAGATCAAAACATGAGAGAGAGAGGCATCTATAAATACCAATACCTCTCTGATGACCTCGCTCCTCTCCGATGACCTTGCTCCGATGACCTCGCTCCTTTCCGATGTTCTCGCAAAACTCTGATGATCTTGGCCCTCTCCAATGATCTCGCAAAACTTCGATGACCTCGCTCCACTCCGTTGACCTCGCTCCTCTCCGATGATCTCGCTCCTTTCCGATGATCTCTGTCCTTCTCGGATGATCTGTCCTGCTCCGATGATCTTCGCTCCTCCCCGATGATCTCTATCTTTCTCTGATGACCCTCACCTCGTCCTCAAAATAAATGCATTAATGGCGTCGGATTTTAATAGAAGATCGGGTAAAGAAATTCCGAGCGATAATGGCCCTACTGTAAGTATTAGCGAGGGGGTGGAATGGACTAAAGTGGCACCAAGAAGCAAGAAGACGAAATCGGGCCCCAACAAGGAATAGTCGCAGTAAATATGCTCATTTTCCTACCCTTTTCGTTAAAGGCTATCCGTCAGGTTGGTATCCCCTTAACCTTGAAAAAATCTTTAGTCGTGCAGGTGCAGTCATGGATGTGGTAATGCCCAGAGACAAAATCACTAGGTAATATAGGGGCTTTGCGTTAATCCACATGGGAAGCGAAAAAGAATTGGCTAGGGTGGTGGATATGTTGCATGGTGATAGTTTTGATGGTAGAAAATTATTAGTTCAAAGGGCTCGTTATGGTCCCGACACTCTCCTCAACCCTCCCATCTGTCAACAATCAGCCGCTAACAACCCCCTTCCTGCGAACTCTCTAATTCATCAAAAGCCTTCCTCAACAGCCGCCACCACGCATAATCCTGCGCTGCCCCAATCTTTCAAAGATGTAGTTCTTAAAGGAATGGGTACAACCAAGGCCACTGTCTTTATGTCTTCTACGTTGGACGACCACACCATCATCGATGCGCAGCAGTTACACAAGTCAGACGGTGATTTCAAATCGGACGACTCCATTTCCATTGATCCAGCTAAGTTTGCTCAAAAGAGAGTCGAACTGGCCAAATCTGTTGTTATCATCACAAATGAAGGAGCTTCTATCCGCTCCATCAGGGATTGGATCAAAGACAACACTGGCTTTCAATATGGGATTTCTGATCTAAAACCTATCGGTACTAACGCGCTTTGGGCTAAAATCTGTCCTGGTCTTAATCCCGACCTCCTGATAGTAGTAGGAAAATCCCTCAAGTCTGGCCTGATTGCAAATATCATACCATGGGAGGAATTTTCCATTTTTGGTAAAAAGAATATCTGGGTGTTAATATGGGATGTCCCTCTGGAATTTTGGTATGACGAATTCCTCATCTTCGCAGTATCCACCCTGGGTTTCATCTTGGAAATGGATTCCAAAACCTAACTAGGAGTCGAGCTTGGAGTAATCAGAGCGAGGATTTGAAGGAGGAAAGGTATCCCCCTCCCCGAACACATCTGCGTCAAAGCAGACAATCGAATCATCCTTCTCCGAGTCCAAAGGGAAGAACCGTGAGCCGATTATCTCAGGTGGGGGGACATCTGGCGGTCCAGAGACACTGATCATCAACAGGGTTCGAGGCGAAATAGTATCGGGGAAGAAGGAGCTTTGTCTCCATACTTCAGTAGAGTACCGAACCAAGGACCTTTCAAATTGCCCGAGTCTACTGCCTCCCTATGGGCTACGTGGCACCTCCCCGTCTCGTGCTTCGGTACGAATATCTGATGCTCCTCATGCCGTGTGCGAGAAAGATCAGCGCCTCCCGTTCGACACGACATGTGGCTCATCCTCATCCTCTCTCCTGCCTTTGGAAGAACTGACGGAGGAGATGCAATTACGTGGCCAACTCCCATCCCATTCTCTGAGCACCCATCTTTATGACAGCTCCCCTCCTCCTTATCTGTTCGACACGTGGCCCCTGATATCCCAGATGAGCGCATCTCAGCCCTCCACGTGGAAACAGCCGCTGCTTTGCCTAGGCTAACGTCTCTCAACGACCTCGGATCTGTGGACCCGAGTCCGTTCTCGACCCGAATAAGTCTTCCACACAATAAATGGCCCCCATTCTCTATTACCGAACCCATACCCCCTCCCCCCAGATATTCCCCAAACATGCACCATGCCTCCAACCCTTCCTCTCCCCCATCCCAAATCCTCCCATCGTATACCCCTCACCCAACTCAAAACCGCCATCTCTTATCGTTGGATGATTCTCAGTCTCGCGGGGATCTTTCTGAAAGTCTGATTACAGATTCTCAAGGTGCTGACTCCTGCCCTTCGTCGCCCTTCACTTCAGCATCCAGGGGACAAAATTGGGCTGATCTGGGCCCCCTGACTCTCTTTCAGGATGAGCGGCCGAGTGAGATTATTATAGCCGAACGACTTCAGGTGTGGGCAGAACCCTGCCATCAGCAACAGTCGGACATCTTGCCATTAGTCATAGAAGGAAAAAGCCGAGATGAGATTTTTCAGAAGATGCAAAACAAGAGGTGGATCAGGGACGCTGTAAGTCATGTAAGTCGGTCCTTAGGCTTATCATTCGGTACCCAACCAGAAGATTACATTGGTCTATTTCAATACATCGAAGACAGAGGCCAACCTCTTCCTCCTCCGAAGACCCCGATTAAACATCCGACTAGGACTGTCCAAACGAGAGCTCCTCAATCTTCAATCCATGCCTACGAAATCTCTCGCGTCATTATCCAGACGTGGTAGGAAGGGTACTTGGGGAAGTGTGGTGTCTCAATGAAAATCATCTCCTGGAATGTGCGAGGGGTGGGTTCTAGGCAGTAGCGGTGTCTCATCAAGGAATCCATAAGGCGAAAGAATCTAGATGTTTTGTGCCTTCAGGAAACTAAAGTGCCATCCTTCTCAAATAGGCTCCTGGCC
Organism: Magnolia kwangsiensis; assembly: GCA_037074715.1. Taxonomy (NCBI): domain Eukaryota; kingdom Viridiplantae; phylum Streptophyta; class Magnoliopsida; order Magnoliales; family Magnoliaceae; genus Magnolia; species Magnolia kwangsiensis. Next base: position 81,856,784 of record CM073585.1, on the reverse strand, counting down.
ACTCTATGGCACTCCGATGATGCTAAATTTGTGGCCAGAGACGTAGACGGGTCCTCAGGTGGCATCCTTATAGCCTGGAAATCATCTCAGTGGGATCTGCAACATTTGGTCAAGGGTGCTTTCTCGATGGTCAAGGGTCCTCCATTTTTCGCTGCCTCATTATTGCTGTCTGTGGCCCCAATGTTGATTCTTTTAGACCGCTCTTCTAGGATGAGTTGTCTGTAATGAGACAATTATTTTCAGGTCCTTGCTGTATCGTTGGAGATTTCAACGTTACTCGTTTCTCCGGGGAACACTCTCGAAGACGGAGATCTAGTCCAGCTATGCGCGCTTTCTCTGACTGGATCCAGCAACAGGAATTGGTTGATCTCCCGCTCTTTGCAGCCAAATTCACTTGGTCTGATGGTCGGCGCAATCCAATCCAATCCAGGCTTGATAGGTTCCTGTTGACCACATAATGGATTGACGCTTTCTCTTCAGTAGCTCAGATTGCCCTCCCTAGATCCACTTCGGACCACAATCCGATCCTGCTCTCGTCGGATGATATAAACTGGGGCCCCAAACCTTTCAAATTCAATGTAGCCTAGTTGGAGATCGAGGGGTTCAAACAGAAGATCGAGGAGTGGTGGTTGGATTTTCAAGTTGACGGCTTCGCAGGTCACAGACTCCTCTGTAAGCTCAGAATGTTGAAGGAGAAAATTAAAGGTTGGAAGGCTGAAGAGTTTAGTAAAAGGAACCAAGAATCATAAGCTCTCTTTTCGGAACTGCAATCAATTGATGCTGGTGTTGACGATAACGATATACCTCTTCAAATTCTTTCTAGACGTATAGCAATTATTCAGGAGTTAACTTCTAGGGCTCTTCAAGATGAAATCACTTGGAAACTGAAAGCAAGGGCAAAATGGATAATAGAGGGTGATAGAAATATGAAGTATTTTCACAATATAGCAAGTATGAAAGCTCGTTCCAAAGCCATCTACAGCATCGCAGTCGATGGAAGGGTGATCGATGATAAGGATGAAATAGCCACATGCGTTGTTGCGCATTTCAAATCCATTTATACGGCGGAGGGTTGGAACAGACCTCTTCTTGACGGTATCCCTTTCCGCTCTCTCCAAGCTGAAGAAGCGGATTCTTTGGAAACCCCCTTCTCTGAAGAAGAAGCTATAATGGCTATTAGAGCGATGGGAGGGGACAAATCCCCAGGTCCCGACGGGTTTCCTATTAGCTTCTATCAACTATTTTGGAATACGGTCAGAAACGACATTATGAATTTCCTTCAGGAATTTCACATCAGGAACAAGTTGTCTAAAGGTCTTGGCGCGACCTTCATCGCCCTTATCCCCAAAGCAGCTGGTGTGTGTTCATTTGCAGACTATAGGCCGATCAGTCTCATTAGCAGTCCCTATAAAATCCTGTCTAAAATTCTTTCCTCCAGATTGTCGACAGTCATGGGCAAGCTCATCTCCAAGTATCAGAATGCATTTATCAAGGGGAGACAAATCATTGATGGAGCGCTGATTGCTAATGAAGCCCTCCATTCTTGTCATATTTTGGGAAACAAATTCATCTTTCTGAAGTTGGACAGTGAAAAAGCGTATGATCACTTTGATTGGAGTTTTCTATCCTACATGCTCAGTCGGATGGGTTTCAGTGGAAAATGGAAACGTTGGATGCATGCCCGTGTCAAATCAGCTCACTTCTCAGTCCTCCTGAACGGTACCCCTAAAGGTTTCTTTCCTTCTTCTAGAGGGCTTCGCCAAGGTGACCCATTATCTCTCCTCCTGTTTCTTATGATTGGAGAGGCCCTATCCCAGATGATATCTAAGGGTGAAAGTGCTGGTTTATTCAAAGGAGTTGTGATCCCGGGTGTTCCATCCACAATCTCTCACATTCAATTCGCCAATGACATACTAATTATGGTGGAAGTTGACCCTGTATCAGTGCAAAATCTACGGACAACTTTAAAATGCTTCGAGACAATTTTAGGCTTAAGAATTAACATGTCCAAATCCAGAGTGTTCGGAGTTAATTGCAATGACGCCGATCTATCCATTTATGCAAACACCCTTGGCTGCTCCCTTTCTTTATCGATAGGACCCCCTTCGAAGTTTATGTGGGATCTAGTGATTCAGAAGTTTAACAAAATGCTTGATTCTTGGAAAAGCCATTATTTGTCAATTGGGGGAAGACTTGCGCTCATCAAAGCTGCACTATCCAACACTCCTGTTTATTGTATGTCCCTGTTTACCTGCCTCCCTCGGGTTCTTGATAGTATAGAAAAACTAAGAAGAAACTTCCTCTGGAGCGGTAAGGAGTACCAGAAAAAATTCCATCTAGTGGAATGGAAAGACATCTGCTCCCATTTCAAAGAGGGTGGTGCCAGCATCAGAAGCTTAAAGTTGATGAACCGTGCTCTTCTTGGTAAATGGACATGGCGGATGGGTATAAAGACGAACGCTTTATGGAATTCTGTGGTTAAAGGTAAATATGGATCGTCTCCTGGGGGATGGTGGACTAACGAATCCTTACGGTATAGAGCTTCCTTCCTCTGGAAAGCTATTATGCGGGCAAAAAAGGCTGTCATTCAGAATATCGGATTCCAGCTTGGGAACGGCATAACTATAAGATTTTGGGAGGACCACTGGATCGGTGACACAGATCTCAAAAACAGATTTTAGAACATTTACCGTATTGCTGTCCTCAAAGATCAGCCGATTACTTGCTTCTTCTCTCAAACCGATGCCGGTCTAGTGTGGGAAATCAATTGTTTCAGAAATTTAGATGACTGGGAGTTGGAGGACTACACTGCCCTCCTCAATTGCCTCTCTGCGACAATGCCTACAAGGGACGAACCTGACAAGCTTATCTGGAAGGGGGATAAATCCAATCAATTTTCAGTAAAATCGCTTTATTCGATCATTTCCCCCTCCTCTATTCCTGATTCCCCGACGCATCCGTTTATTTGGAAATACCAGGCTCCTCCAAAGTTTATCTGTTTCGGGTGGTTGGCGGCAAGAAAACGGATTCTAACGATCGACAATTTGAAGAAGAGAGGCATGCGATTTCCTAATATATGTCTTTGCTGTATGAACGATGACGAATCGGTGGATCATTTATTGGTCCTCTGCCCTTTCATATCGCTCATCATACTAGATTTTTTCCAAAGATTCGATGTTAGCGGCTGCCTTCCTAAAACCGTCGCCGCCTTATTACCATATTGGCATGGGTTTAAGCTGGGGAAATCAAAATCGAGTATCTGGAGAATGGCGATCCTAGCGATTTGGTGGGCTGTCTGGATGGAAAGAAATGATCGATGTTTTAACAACGCTCACGTCTCTGCTCAAGCTGTCGGATTTCGGGCCAAAAATCTCCTTATCAAATGGGTGGCTTCTATCTCCAGCCTAAAGGGCTGTAACCTTCTTTTTTTAGGCATGTAAGCTTGGTTCTGCCATCTCGGCAGTTCCTTTTTGTTTTCTTAATAAATTGTTGCTTTTGAAAAAAAAAAAAAAAAAGTGTCAAAGAAGGGAGATGGCAAACTATCTTCATGATACAATAAACTTATAGATCTGAAATTCAACACGAAGATTTGCCGCTCTAAGTTTTGAACAAATCTCCTAGTGTTGTCACTGATATGCCTCAATGAAATAGGGTAGAGATGAGAGTACTAGGTTATGGTTGGCTTGATCTGTGAATGTTGTTTTTGTATAGATCTTGTAGGGATATGGTGTCTTTCCTGAAGAGACTCATGTACATATTAAGGACATCCATACACCCGTTCACACACAATAGCTATTTTGTCATGAATGGAGATGACCTTTCTTTTGGCATTTATTTTTCTCTTTTGGACAGAGAGTCACATAATGGTTAAAAAGGAAGAAGAATTGCCACATGTGCAACATATGTCATGGATGCCATGTTTACAATTATGTGCCATGCACACCCAACCAACACTATGGCTAGAACTTTAGATACCAGTGGGTCAAACCCTTTGCTAGACCCTAGTTCACTCCCTAATTGTACCATGGCTTAGATGGGTCCCAACCAAATGTAAAAAAAAATTAGGCTCCTTAGGTTCCTTGTAACGATGCACACATGTGAAGTGTAAAGTGCGCTAATAAAGCGCCAAAAAGTGCCCAATCAACCTTACAGCCCATGCTGCGCGTGCATGTGTTGAACGCAGGTCTTACCATTAATCCATGTGAGTATTTTTTAGAAAGCTTCCATATATAATATATTTATTTTCTAAAAATAAAATAATTTATTTTTCTTAGAAAACACAACAGAAATACAATAAAGGAAAGCGGCCTTTCCTTTCTCACAATTTTTAGAAACATTGTTTCTCAAGAAATGCCCTTTCCTGTGTTTTTCCACAAACCCAAACGGGCCTTGTTGACCCACAACAAAGATATTTTGATTTCTTTATTTTGGAGTTTTGAATATCAAAATCCCCAAATCCTCTCTCCCTCCCTACCTCCCTCCCCAAAAATGAGGTTTTTTTAACAGGGAGGGGCTTTAACATGTTTTAAAAGCAAAAGAGTATTTTATAAAAAAAATAAAATGAAAAGAATAGAAAAAGAGAAAAATGTATTAAAAAAAATGAAAAGAATGTTTTTTTATTTTTTATTTTATTTTTTTATTTAAATAAATGTTATTTTGAGCCCTGTTTACAAAGTCTGCAATTATCCTGCTATTTGATATATTCATATGATTATTGCAGATTTTCTATTTGGGACTCAATGTGATATGATTCGAATCGTAAATTGTAGGATTTTGGCAACAATGTTCTATAGAGCTTTCATAAAAGATGGAGATATAATTGTTTTTAAGTTATTGTCAGGTCCTCAACTGCGCAAGATGTTGAACTGGTCTCGCCCGCTTCCCTTGGAGGATGAACGCATCCGCCTTCTGCATGAGGTACACTTTCTCTAGTGACTTGGTGGATGTCCAAAACCTTGGAAACTCTACTCTATACTGCTTAGAGTTTTTTTTTTTTTTTTCCATTTTTAATACATCGTTGCAATTTGATTGTCTGCTCTCCTCCATACCCTGTTCATTCTCTCACCCTACTTTGTTTGCCGTTATTTGGTTTTCCTGAGATATTAGCCAGATCGGTCTTTTCTAGATGCTTGCTTCTTTGTAAATGTTTTGAATGCCATTTCACTATTCATTGTGGTACCATGCCCTTTACTTCAATGAAGTCAGGTTGGATTGGAACTTGAGAGAAACTTTGAGGGAAAAGCATCGAATCTTGTGGAGGCTTGTGGAAAATCTGCTGTTTCTCTTGTTGCCCTGATTACGCGTCATTTCCCTGGTATGTCATTTCTCCAGATCCTGTGATGTCTTAAATAAGTTAAAAGTTTGGAACCAGAATCACAGTCACTTGTATTGGTGATAACATGTTACATGAATCATCATTCATCGTTACCCTTGTCCTGGCTATACCCTTCGTAAGTGAACAAGCTTCTCTCCTGTGCCATTTCTGGTTTTTGTAGCACACGGCCACAGACCACCTTAATTGATTCTCCAATTTATCCCGTTTGGGTCCAGTCTAGGCTGCTTGGGATGACCTCATTCTTAATTCTGTTCTTCCTAGTCCCCACACACATCCTTCTCAGCATCCTCGTCTCTGCAACGCTCATCCTCTCCTTATATTGCCTCCCCACTGCCCAAAATGCTGCCCATATTGCATATCTGACTGAGTTATTTTCTTATATAATTTTCCCTTTACGCTTGTCTGTTTCTACTAGAATGTACGTTTGGTTAGATAAACAAAATTTAAGTAATATTCAGATACAAATATGTTACAACCATACAAACAATACACCAGGATATGAGAAGAATGATAATTTTTTCCCCAATATCCATGGTGGGTGGTGCGGGCATGTGCACACACGTGTGGGTGGGTGCGTTTGCGTGCATGCACATGTGGGTGGGTGCGTGTACGTTGTGTGTGTGGATCTGAGCAGTCCATCAGGATGTGGGACATGTGTGCAAGATCTGAGGAGTCTGTCAGGATGCTTATGCACTAAATAGAAGGCTTTAAATCTAAGTCTGCATCCTTGAGTCCTCAGTTTGTACAAGTGGAGCACACTGTTCTGCAGTCCAGGCCACTGATATAACAGATCACAGTGTTGTTTGACCATGCTCCAAAATTTTCCTAGAAATCCTTTGTTTGGCTCTTTTCCTATTGAATGTGGACATCGCTGCACCTTTTATCTTAACCATCTACTGTGTATTTTCAGGCCCCCAAGGGTTAGGATTGGCCCATGAGTGAGTATTTTGAAGCATGGTTCACGACATTGGGGTCCATTAGATCAATGGGTTGGATCACCAAACCACCAGCCTCACTTGTATAAATTGAGGATATGAGGATACTATGGATTATTATTCGTAATGCTTTGAGAAATGCAGTCACAGAACAAGCATCTCTTTAACTCATCTTCCTTTCAACGTTGAAATTCAGTTATCTAACTTCAAATACTTTCAATGTTGCAGGCTTTCGAGATCACACGCTGTATAAAGGTCACCAAGTTTTCCTATACAAAAGGGCGCAGATATTTGCAGCTGATGTATGGGGTGCCTTCAAGGGACAAGGATATGGCAGTTTCAATGACATCAGTTCGATTACTATTTTTGCGGACTACATTGTCCCTGCAGTCCTTCGGCAGCTTGGTGTGTTGAGATACAGTTCAGCCTTAGCTAGCGTTATTGATGCTAATGATGAAATATGTTCAGGTAGTGAGGAGGAAGTTGAGATACGAGCTTGCACTATTTATGCTGTGGAGAAAATGAAGGATTTGATCAAGAAAAAGTCCGGAAAGCAGGTACTTCTATCTTTACCAATTCCCTCCCCCCTCCCCCCAAGCAGCAGCTTACCTATTTCTAGTTGAAGCTGGCTTCCATGTTCCCCGGGGGTAGGGCACTGATATGTTTATTATAAATGTGAAGGCAATTTGTGTGAGTGGGATTTTGAATCCCCCCAGCTCACATGTGAGAGAGATCAGGCTGTTCATTAGGTGGGCTCCACTGTGCATGTGTTGTGGCCTGAGAATCAAGCCAGTCCGATCATTTGTTGGCCCCACGTGTCCGTAGAAATGAACAGTTAAAAGAAATTGACTAATTGTCCATAGTGGACATGCATGTATGACCCACCTGAATGCTGGAATAGCCTTACTTTCGGACAATCAGCACATACATGCTGGGCCACCTAGCAAATGGCCTGCATCTTGCAGGTACATGCCATGGGGATATGAGACTCAAGATCCTACTCATGTGAGTAGAGTGTTGGCAGGGCTCCAGATTATACATCTATGTAGATAGTCTACTCAGTAAGTCTCTCTGAGTCCAGGCCGAGTCTCACCCAGTACAGAGTTTCCCAGGGACTAAGCTTGAAATCTCACCAAGTCAAGTTGACTCAGCTGAGTTTCAAGTTGAGTCAGCGAATTATATAGCTATGGTTTCAACCACAGTCAAGCTCAACAGTATCAGTACCTAGGCATGATACATTTATATTTGGCTTGCACCATCACCATATCTCTTAGTTTCATTTCACAAGTAGGGTTTTGCTAAGCCCACTGGCACATGTATGCACACCCCTCTGCCTGTGGCCATGATGCCTGCATTTGTGGGAGACCTGACTCAATACACCAGGTGGGGCCTGTCATATAGATGACCTTGCCCAAAAGTCCGTTTGAGTCTTTTAATAAGGAGGGTCAAACGTGTATGCAATCAGATGTGTGGCCCTTACCTGTTACAAAGTGGGGATGACTGACAAATTGTTGCATGTAGACGGGTGTGCAATCAGATCAAAACTCCTAAAATGTTGAGTACTTAACAGGCTACAGCTAATGCTGAAGTTTTCCTGTTCAGGTGCTGAGTGTAGAGTTGGATCTCTGGCTCTGGTCTGTTGGTGTTCAATGCCCATCTTTGCCGCACCATCGGACACTCTCCACATACTATTGAAAAGATCAGATGCTCTATTGACCTGGTCATGACTTCTTTGGTCTAAGAGAGGAAATCCATTACATGGAATTGCAATGTTAGACTCTTCCTACAACAGTAATTAGAAGTTCGAGATGCCGCCTGTCGTCTTTGGAGCCGTTGTAGAAAGGTTTGTGTTTCCATCCCTCAAATTTGGTAGAAGGGGTATTTATCTACTAATTTTGATATGGAATATTTATTCGATAACTTAGAAATTAAAGGAATATCATGCTACTTGCACATGACGAGACATGCATTAGGCAAAGCAGGCAATACTCTGATGCAGGACATGAAAATTAAATGTGATATGCAAGATTTCAGGCTTAAGATCATGTCAGTTCATAAACAATTATACAAATTCCATATCCCACATGAAAGTCCAAACATTCAATTAAGGGGAATCTATGCGAGTCCAGGCCTACACATGATAGGGCTGGATCAATAAAAATTATAAACCAAACGACACTTAAAGATAAGAAATAATCACCCACACATGCATAGTAATCAGACCTTAATCCAAGGGATTCAGAAATTCCAATTCGGGGAACCCTAGGGTGAGAAAAGAGGCAAATAAATTAAGGATAATGCGATCTAGGGTTAGGGTTTATGAAAAACTGGTATGAAAGGGTAAAATAAGAAGAAAACCTGAACCGAAAGACGCTTCCCACGCGCGGACAGCAACAATGGCCCAAACGCTCGTGCGTGTGATCACGGCCGCACATGTGTGGGGCCCACTATTCAGAAAAAGGCCACCTTGGCCCTGGTCGGCCAGGGATGGACTTCAAAACCCTCAAATATTAGCTCGATCCGATGTACGGTTTGTGCGTGGTGCTCCGCCGAAGTTTCAGCTCGCCGACGGGTCGAAATCTGAAAATCTGCTGTAATGAAGAAATTTGATGCAACAAAAGGGACGAATTCGAAGTATGGATGGTGGTGAAAGATGGAAAAGAAGATGATGGAGGATGGGGGTGAATCGGGGTTGATGTGGCTTCGCACCACGGTAGTTAACCCTTCGATGAAGGGAGGGCTTCGCACCCAATTAGGCTTCACAATTCAGAGAGTAGGAAAACGCAGAATTTTTATCAATCTTCAATTAATCAAAAGAACTACAAGGGGTGCCTATTTATAAGAAAAATTTTATATCTCAAAACTCGTACCATGTGCGCAACCTATTACTTGGCGACGAAGTAAACTAAAATAAAAACCAAACAGAGAAATCTAAAGCGTTCACAATGTTCTAAATAATAACAATAAGCAAAATCTAAAATATGAAATTAATCCGACGAGTGGGCCACGATCATGAGATCCCACGATCAGGGTTTTTTTTTACTATCGGGCCCACTTTTTTTGAACCAAAACTTGTCTTCTACCTAGGAGACCCTACATGGACGTCGTCATTGAGCCAGATCGATGGTGAGGTCCTCCTTCTGCGTACGTACATGCGTAGGAGTGGTGGTGTGAGGGCGTGCGTGTGCACGATGTCTTCATCAACTCTCCCTGGCTGCGAAGATTTCGCCACTGGTGAAATAAAACTCCTAAACTGCTCTAGGATGTCGGGATCAAGTCTCTGAAGCTCCTCCTCAGTGAGCCACGTGCTGTCTGAAGATGGGCGTGACTTCCATTTAACTAGGTATTTCTGAAACCCACCATCCGACATGGAAATTATCTCATGGTCCAGGATATCCTCGATTTCCTCTCTGGGTGTGTGAAGGCTAGGTATGGGAGGCAAAGGTTGAGATGAAAGGTCAGGAAGAGGCCATGGATCAAAGGGTAAGTCTGGGGAATCAGGATGGGTTGCCGAAGGGTCGGACAATGTATCAGTGGGTCCCTGAAAAGCAACTAGATCCTCCACATTGAATGTGGAACTAATTCCCATGGAAGGTGGAAGATCTACCTCATATGCATTGAGACCATTTCGCTTTATAATTTTGAAGGGCCCAGCGCTACACGTGTAACTTACGAACAGTCCCTGGAGGGTACCGCTCAGGCCTGATGTGGACCATCACAGAGTCCCCAATATTGAATTCTTTGAAACGTATATGTTGGTCTGCAGAAAATTTGTAATGTTCATTGCTAGTAGTGATCTTTCGCCTGATTTCTTGATGCAATGAATGTATGTGATGCGCAAAAGACTCTGCAGACTCTGATGGCCTATGAGACAATGACATGGGGATAAGATCAATAGGCTTCCTAGGCTTGTAACCAGTAACGACTTCAAAAGGACTTAGACCTATGTACCTATTGACAGAACTATTGTATGCAAACCTGGCTATAGGTAGTATGGTGTCTCATGTCCTGGTATGCTCCCCCACTAAACATCGAAGTAAACTTCCTAGGCTCCTATTAACCACCTCAGTCTGGCCATCGGTCTGAGGGTGGTAGGCAGAAGAAAATTGGAGCCTAGTATTCATCATGTGCCATAGTGTCTTCCAAAAGTAACTCATGAATCTCACATCACGGTCAGACACTATGGTTTTTGGTAACCCATGCAATTTGACGACCTCACTAAAGAACAGCTTGGCAACACGAGAGGCGTCGGAGGTCTTAGAAAAAGGAATGAAGTGGGCCATTTTAGAGAAACGGTCCACGACAACAAATATGGAGTCATGCTTTCGAATAGTCTTGGGAAGTTCAAGCACGAAGTCCATACTGATGTCCTGCCAAGGAATGAATGGGACTGACAAAGGTGTATATAATCCTATATTCTGTTTCCTCTGCTTTGCCAGTTGACAAGTACGGCATTGCCCTATAATTTTGGTCACGTCCCGCTTGAGGCTTGGCCAATGAAATCTATCCTCCACTAGGGCGATGGTCTTATCACGACTGAAATGACCCGCGACCCCCCTGAATGTAACTCCCAGACAAGAAAATCGCGAAGGGAGGTGCTTGGTATGCACAAGCGGTCACTCCTAAACAAATATCCGTCCAAAATCAAATACTCACTATTAGTTCCTGACGGACCCTCTAATAAAGACGTATATACAACCCCAAAATCTGGGCACTCAGAATACTCTTCTTTGATGCGCTCAAGGCCCGTAACTTCAACGCTCATGGAGTTGAGTAATGCGACTCGACGACTCAATGCGTTGGCAGGCTTATTCTCTACACCGGCCTTGTGCCTAAGTACAAAAGTGTACTCTTGAAGAAATTGAACCCACTTAGCGTGCCTGAGGCTTAATTTCTTTTGAGAGTTTAAGTATCTCAAGGCCTCGTGATCTGAGAACGAGACGAATTCTTGTGGTAACAAGTAATGTCGCCAATGGCGTAGTGATTGCACTACCGCGTAGAATTCCTTGTCGTAGGTGGAATATCTTTGCTTCACCTCATTTAGTTTCTCACAAAAAAAGGCGACAGGGTGCCCTTCCTGGCTAAGTACTCCTCCTATGCCGACTCCTGACGCGTCACATGCGACTTCAAAAACTTTTGAAAAATCTGAAAGTCGCGTGATTGGAGCTTCGGTCATCTTGACCTTTATTTCCTTGAAGGCCTTCAAGGCGGCCTTTGTCCATTGAAACTCTACATTTTTTATGCAGTCCGTGATGGGAGCCACAATAGAACTGAAGCCTTGAATGAACCGCCTATAAAAAGTGGCTAAGCCATGAAAGCTGCGCACCTCATGAATATTTCGGAGTTCAGGCCAATTAACGATGGCCTTGACCTTCTCGGGATCCGCCGATACGCCCTCAGCTGACACAATAAAACCTAAGAAGATCACACTACTAGATAAGAACGTACACTTCTTTAAGTTGGCGTACAACTTCTCGGCCATAAGGATCCTACAAACTTGCCTCAAATGGTTGAGGTGTTGCTACTTAGTCATGATATAAATTAAGATATCATCAAATTATACGACCAGGAACTTCCCCATGAAGGGTCTCAACACTTGGGTCATCACACGCATGAAAGTGCTTGGGGCATTAGTTAGCCCAAAAGGCATAACTAGCCACTCATATAGCCCATCCTTCGTCTTGAAGGCCGTCTTTCACTCATCACCAGGGCGTATACGGATTTGGTGATACCCACTTTTGAGGTCAATTTTTGAAAAGACAGTAGCATTGGCCATCATATCTAACATGTCATCAAGACGCGGTATGGAAAATCGATACCTGATCGTGATTTTATTGATGACCCTACTATCAACACACATCCTCCATGTGCCATCCTTCTTAGGTGTAAGAAGGGCGGGCACGGCACACGGACTCATGCCCTCTCGAATGAAACCCTTCTCTAGGAGTTCATCAATTTGCCTCTTCAACTCAGCGTGCTCCTTCGGGTTCATTCTGTAATGCGGGAGGTTTGGTAGAGTTGCCCCAGGGATTAAATCAATGGCATGCTGTATATCCTTCATAGGAGGAAGCTCATTCGGTAAATCATTAGGAAAGACATCACGAAACTCATGTACTACCTGAATGGCCTCAGTGGGTAGCTCTACGCTATTCTCTGGTACACTCTCCCTAGCCACAATGGCGTATATCATCGAGTCCGCCTCCGTTTCTCGCTTAAAGTCTTTGACATTCAAAATGTGGAGCGGTTTGGTCTTGGACTTCGATTCCTTCGCTTCTTTTGGGTCGCTCACACCACTCTGTGTGGTAAGCTCTTTTCTAGTTGTATTCTTGAGTGGCAGAGGATTTAGCTTGACCTTCTTGCCCTCGAACTAGAATGTACACACATTTGAGCGACCAAATATGGTAACATCCCTGTCATAGAGCCATGGTCTACCCAGAATGATATGGCCCACATCCATAGAAACAACATCACACCAAATTGTATCTTTATATGATCCGAACTGAATAGGGACAAGACAGTGGTGCGAAACTGGAATGGATGTTTCATCAACCCAGGAGACTCTATAGGGCTGAGGATGGGCTTCCAATTTCAAGTCCAAGCGACTCACAGTGCTAGTCGAAGCCACGTTGGCACAACTACCACTATCCACGATCATCTTACAGCTCTTCTCCCCACATTTTGCATAAGTGTAGAAGATCGTGTTGCGACGCCAGTCATCAGTGTTCTTGGCTTGAGCTAGGGTGCAACGCACAATTGCGAGAGTCATAGACTCTTGTGCTCCCTCTTCCTCATCACTAGGGGTTTCGACTAGCTCATATTCCTCCTCACTATCACTCTCTGGGGCTTGCCCATCAATAAGGAGTACTTTGGTACCCTCTCTCGTGCCGCACTGGTGAGCAAAATGACCAAACTCCTGACATCTAAAACACCTAGTGGCCCCACTTTCACGTGAACTAGACCCGACAATCTCTTTACCCTTATCATCTCTAGGTCTGGGCTGAACATTAGGGGAAGGTCCGTTTTGGACTCTCGTGTTAAGTCTAGCCACAGAGGGATTGGCCTTAGCACTAGAATCGCGAAAATCAAACCGCCTTCCCACAGACGCTTTGAGATACTGCTCGACGTCCAACACTACTTGATACCACTATTCGATAGTGCCTATGTCTTTGGCCAGCAATTCTCTCCTAATGTCAGGACGGAGACCCGTTTTAAAACGAGCAAGGGTGAGTACGGGGTCCTCATTAACCTCACAACGGGTCAAGTACTCTTCGAATTTCTCAATATAGTCAGCAATACTCATGGAACCCTGTCGAAGAGACTGCCACTCCTCAATCAACCGCAGTCGATAAGAGAAAGAGAGGTACTTCTCTTTCAACGTTTCTTTCATTTCTCCCCAATGGACTATTGGCATTTCCCTCGCTCTTTCTTTTTTTCGCTCAACTGTCGCCCAAAACCTCTTTGATTGACCCACAAGCTTCATCTTAACGAATCGGACTCGTCGAGCATCTGACATGTCATATCACTCAAAATAGTGGTCCATATCCGCCAGCCAATCTAGGAAGGCTTTAGGGTCCAAGTGACCATCAAATGTAGAGGCATCTACCCTAACTCCCTCGAGGAGTTGTGCATCTGGGTCATATTGATCATGATGTCCCTCAGGGGGTGGGTGCACAGGTATGCGCCCATGACCAACTCCTTGGCCGCCTCCATTCCTTGGTCGAACCTCCTGACCAACTGCCTGAGATTGGGCATCCTCCCTAGTGGTGGGGTTTGCCCTAAAGGAGGCCTCTATTTCTTCGAGGCGTCTATCTATGCGTTGTTCCAAATGCTTATTCAAGGACTCAACTTGCTGAGCTAACTTGGCCACTGTTTCTTGTAGTTGCTCCATGTTTAGTGTGGGGTGCAAACCAAAGCCGCGACCCGTACGTGTGGGCATACACTGAATTGCTCAACCTAAGGACCTGCTACGACAACTATATGTGTTTAAAAACTAAATGACCCTACGAGACTGTATATGAAGGAGACTACACTCTTATTAAAATTGAGCTATATATGATGGACTGAATGCGTGAAGGACTCAAACAAACTAAACCCTAAATATGTGGTGAATTCCCCTACAAGAACCCTAGGCTCTGATATCAAATTTGATGCAGGACATGAAAATTAAATGTGATATGCAAGATTTCAGGCTTAAGATTACGTTAGTTCATAAACAATTACACAAATTCCATATCCCACACGAAAGTCCAAACATTCAATTAAGGGGAATCTATACGGGTCCAGGTCTACACATGATAGGGCTGGATCAATAAAAATTATAAACCAAACGACACTCAAAGATAAGAAATAATCACCCACACATGCATAGTAATCAGTCCTTAATCCAAGGGATTCAGAAATTCTAATTCGAGGAACCCTAGGGTGAGAAAAGAGGCAAATAAATTAAGGATAATGCGATCTAGGATTAGGGTTTATGAAAAACTGGTATGAAAGGGTAAAATAAGAAGAAAATCTGAACCGAAAGACACTTCCCACGCGCGGACAACAACAATGGCCCAAACGCTCGTGCGTGTGATCACGGCCGCACATGTGTGGGGCCCACTATTCAGAAAAAGGCCACCTTGGCCCTGGTCGGCCAGGGATGGACTCCAAAATCCCCAAATATCAGCTCGATCCGATGTACGGTTTGTGCGTGGTGCTCCACCGAAGTTTCAGCTCGCCGACGGGTCGAAATCTGAAAATTTGCTGTAATGAAGAAATTTGATGCAACAAAAGGGACGAATTTGAAGTATGGATGGTGGTGAAAGATGGAAAAGAAGATGATGGAGGATGGGGGTGAATCGGGGTCGATGTGGCTTCGCACCACGGGAGTTAACCCTTCGATGAAGGGAGGGCTTCGCACCCAATTTAGGCTTCACAACTCAGAGAGTAGGAAAATGCAGAATTTTTATTAATCTTCAATAAATCAAAAGAACTACAAGGGGTGCCTATTTATAGGAAAAATCATATACCCCAAAACTCGCACTATGTGCGCAACCTATTACTTGGCGACGAAGTAAACTAAAATAAAAATCAAACAGAGAAATCTAAAGCGTTCACAATGTTCTAAATAATAACAATAAGCAAAATCTAAAATATGAAATCAATCCGACGAGTGGGCCACGATCATGAGATCCCATGATGGCTTTTTTTGACTATCGGGTCCACTTTTTTTGAACCAAAACTTGTCTTCTATTTAGGAGACCCTCCGTGGACGTCGTCATCGAGCCAGATCGATGGTGGGGTCCTCCTTCTGTGTACGTACGTGCGTAGGGGTGGTGGTGTGCGGGCGTGTGTGTGCACGATGTCCTCATCATACTCGGTATTTGCATTTGAGCAATGACTTCAATGCATTATGTGCACGTATTTCCCACCATTTAAAAACGGTTGGGGTAATCTGGTGAGAATTTCAAAATCTGAGTTTTCTAGAGCTGATTTTCAAAGGGGAGTTATATGATTTACTCAGGCAGTTGGTTGATAGACATGCAGTCAGTAATTGTACAAATGGGATGTGTTAACTCAAATTAACCTGATTGAATTGGACAACCCACTGTCGCTAAGTCAATGTCCCAAAATTGGTTTGGTTGAACAACCATAAACTCAGATTTACGAACGTTTGTTGAAAGAGGACCATTGGATATTTTTTATTTGTTAATGTAAACCAAAATATAAACCAATCTGATAACTGGATAATCAAATAACCACAATTTTTTGTTAAATAGGCTAGGCTGGCCTGCTTCTGGCCGGGCTTCAACTGGATTACTAGGCCTGAGGGTTCGGACCTCAGCCTAAAACTTTAACCCGTTTGATAACCAGACCAGGTTTAGGCTTTATTGGGAGCTTGTCAGCCCAGCCTGTTTAGGATTTTGAGAGCATTTTTGTCTAAAATATCATAGACAATGCATCCTGTTTAGGATTTTGAGAGCATTTTTGTCTAGATTGCATGGACAATGGGCACACTTAAGGAACAGCCTGGATGTTTGGACAAAAGTGGGTGGCCGGGCTTAGGGCTGGACTTTGGTCTGTTTGTTTTGGCCCATTAGGTGTGTATATGAGGAAAATGGATGGTTTGTGCTTCTCCAATTAGCTCATGACTCAAATCAATCTGGAAATTAGAGTAGCAACTAGCTCAATTTCTAATATGCTTGTGTGTTGTGGTAGAATTGCACTAATTTTAGAAAATGGCTCCACAATAGGTTACAAGGAGAGGTGTTAGGCACCTGTTCTTGCCCGCCAATTCATGGTCTCTATTCGATGATTAGAAGGATTTGGTTCTTAACAATCAATTCGTTTGTTGGGTCATTGCTCTTACTCCGGTGGTAGACTCTCAGGAGTTTCAACACCTGGTTGAGGGTTTGAGTACCCATAGGTGGTGAAATCCCACTAAAGGCGTGAGTGTTTGGTGGTGTGCGTGTGTGTAAAAAAATAATAAAAAAAAAAAAAACAATTCGTTTGTTCATTCATAAAATCATGTACAAATTATCAAATAAAAGCAAATACAAATCAAGAGAGATGCTCATCTAAGTGCTAAAAATCAGGGGTTCATCTCCTTCTCTCCTTGATCTTTAGCAGTGTGTGATTGCTTTGGGAGAGTTATTGGAGCCAATTTTCAAGCCTCTCTATTCTGAGCAAGGACATTCGAGCACTTGTTGTCCCTTCTTTAAAATTACCTTAAGGAGTAAAACAAAGAGATGGAAAACCAGGACACCAATGCAATGGAGGAGGATTTATAAGTGCAATGCATGGCATTAGTATAATTTGAACCAATTCCATGGATTTTAAGAAGGATACATGAAATTATACTTGGATTAATATGGATTATTAAATCAAAGGGTAGGATTGTCATTTGTATGAAAAAAGCGAGGAAGATTTCCTTGCCAAATTTCAAAATTTGGGGGGAATAAAATTGTGATTGCACGCACTTAATTTAATTACAATGGCAATATAATTAAAACATGGTTAGGACCCAATTAGCATATCCCATTATCTGAATTTCGGAGGGAATTGAATTTCTCAAATTAGTGTGGCATTTTTAAAAAATTGCAGTAAATTCTGTGGGAAACACATTTAGGCTTCCATTTTGTGTTCGTACCATATCATTCAAAAGCTCATCCAACATACTACCATGTGCATCATATATCAAATAACTTGATTATCAGAAAAGGAAAGAAAATGCACCTAAAAATCAGTTTTCATCACAAACTCATCAACAAAACAATCTTCATTTGTGGGCTCTATATTTCAGGGAAAAACCATCAATTTTCATTGATTTGATATAAAGTCTTCCCACAATACTATACATTAGAGGAAATTTTTACCAAAATCAGTCCTCCTTTGATTTTAGAAAAATTACACAAAATCACAAGCACAAAAGAATCATCTAATTTTGAGTGGTTAAACTTCTACCACTAAACAAAATCTTTGTGGGCCTTAGCCTTAGGTAAGGCTCACATCTCATACGCACCGTTCATCGCAATATTTAATGATCCGAGCATGACTCAAACCATAACCTTGCCATCAGTAATTATTGTGAATTTATTCAACATATGAAATCTCCAATTAAATCTGAACAGTTGATCATGGAACTCAATCTTTCTCTATATTTGATGAGCGGGCCATCAACCTTTTTCGGTAAGACAGGGTCACATGCTCCCCACCAATGGGTAGCCACATATGTGCGCATATGAGCATGCGCCGACAGATCTTTTTGTTTCAAATCACCCATCTTGTTTGAAGTACAGTGATTTCTGAATGAAGAAAAATACAGAAGAGGCACAACTTCTGTCAATCCAATAGCTCAGCATCAAGTCGACTGTCCATCTGCTCTAGATTTGATTCTTACAGTTAGTGCTGTCCCAACAAGCTAAACTCTGATTAGGGCCCCACAAAAAGTCATGCCTGGGCCACTTTTAGCCTTTCTAACCATGGAATATCTAAGTAGATATAAAGAAACTGCGTTCTTTTTTATCTAAATAAGCTTCATATGCTGCGGATTGAGTGGTGAGTAGCTTGCGGTGCACTTAGCGGTGAAATGATGGGGTGAGATTTGAATGGTGGGGTCATAATCTGTCAGAGATGGGACAAGTACTTTAAAAAGGCCTGGGCCCATATCTGACGACATACAACACACCAATCAAATTTTACCCAGGTGGGTGGTGGTGAGCTCCCTACCGCACAATTCACATTCATCTTCATCTAACCCTTATACTAACTAATAATAATTAATTATACAAATTCAAGTATGCCATGTTGGGAGGAAATCTCTCCTCGACCACACACAAAGCAATATCAATCGAAAGAGAAAAAAAAAAAAATGCAAACCAAAACATAGAAATTTATATGATTCCTTTTCCATATGTCCATATGAGTTCACACTGAGATCCGCTATGCTCAATGATAAAAAATGAAAAAACAATTCTCAATACAAAGAGGGTCTGCTCTCTCTCACAATAGAATATATATATATATATATATTATCCCTAACGGATTAAAGTTTACATAAAATCTTCACGTGAAATTACAAAATTACCCTTCGGGTGGGAGGCTACGCTCCCGAAACCCAAATTAAGGGGGCACCACCCCTCTCAATCCCCAACGAGCTTAGTATAGAGTTTAACCCACGAAAGTGATGGTTGAATGAACAATACACCTTTGGCGATGAAGTTGCATAGTTTCTAACAATACACCTTTGGCGATGAAAGTAATGGGTGCTCGAACCCATGACTTCTTTGGTGGAACTCCTGTGAGTCTACCACCAAGCCATGAGTAGGGGACCCAATGGTTTCGATCACTTAGATTACTTGTTCAACCTGAAAAGCCAAGTATATAAGCATATACAAGATCTAGGATCCCTTATTTTTACAAGTGGGCCATGGCCAGGTGATCAAGACCATTGATCTGACGCATCCACTGCAGGAGCTGTTCCCAAAAAATTCACCTGATAACGTAAGGGGGGTTATTTGATCGTGTGGCAATATATGATGCTTGATACGCAGGCATGCAGAAATTGTACATGTGGCATGCTTTAACTCAAATGGGTCATTGTATATCTCTTGTCATTTCCCATGTGTCATTATAATACATGTGTTACCATTCATTTTCTATTTCAACGACATGTTATATGCACTACCAATCATCTTCTCTCGTGGCTCACGTGTAGCACGTGCCATGGTCCATCTTCAATTGTTCAAAATATCCACTTAGAGGTGTACACAAACCGCTGGCTCGACTGGACTCGAAAAAGCTCGATTTGACGCATTTTGAAGTTGAGTTCGAGCTAAGTCAAGCTGATTTTTTGAGTTTAAAAATGAGTTCAAGCTGGCCCCAGCTCAACTTGACTCGGATCGAACCCAGCTCGAATTGAACTCGGTTCGAACCAGTTCGGTAACTCGGTTACTTTGATATCGATGTTGCTCACTAAGTGTTTGATGAAATGACTCAAAAAAGTGCGACTGGTGGCAAGGAAGGTATGTATATGAAACAACACCATTTTTTTTTTGATTTTTATGTTGCCTAAAAGGTGTTTGATAAAATATTTGTAAAACTATTGCTGCTATCTTAAATACAATGAGATTTTAAAGGTGCAGTCAAAGTGTTCATGAAAATGCTGCAATGGTGAACTTGGCTCGATCTTGGCTCAAACTGACTCGAGCTGCTAATCAAACCGAGCTGAGCTGGCCAATCAGGCTCGAGGATCGAGCCAAGCTTAGTCAAGCTAAGGCCAACGTGCCTCGATTCGACTCCATATACACCCCTATATCCATGTGTGCCAATGGTGTTGATGGGCACAAGTGGCTCATCTAGTTTCAAGTGTTGATGCGTCAAATGTGATAATGCGTATCTTATGCTACATGTGGCACTTATAATTTCAAGGACATTACATTTACCATGTGTGTCATAAATCAGCTTCAAGCATCCACTCGCACGTGTGCCACATGTGATATGGTCCATCTCCAAGCATCTTATATATGCCACATATACTAATTTAGCATATTAATTGAGATTTTTAAAAACAGTTTTTTAATTTTATCAAAAAAAATTCTTAAAAACATATCATTTTTAATTAAAAAATTCTTATTGAAAAACAAGCACAAAAATGTTCTTCCTTTCACACAATTTCTTATAAATAAGATTTATTAAGGACCCATTTTGATACCACCCAATAAATTACTTCTTTATCTAAGTAAGTTTGGTTTAAGATCAATTATAAGTAATTTTTTTACTTAAAAATATTTAATTACCTCAATGCAATTAGTATAAACCAAAATAAGCTACTTAGTACATGAGTAACTTTAAGTAACTTAAACATCCACACATCCTAAAAGAGACCTCCTTATATTTAAAACATATCATCCATGCTATTTATAGCTGGATAGACGTCATGTCAGCACAGATTGTATATGTTTTTCTATACCTCCAGCTCAATTAGTGGCATGATCCAAAACATGAGGCAAATACAAATTTCAGGTGGACCACACCACACGAAACAGTGGTGATTGAATATCCACCGTTAAGAACTTATTGGAGGCAAGTAAGTTTTAGATTAAATTGATATGTAAACTAATCAATACGTTGTATGGCAAATAAAAATCATAGTGGGCCCTAGTAAGGTTTCTAATGGTGGGTGATCAATCACCAATATTTTCCTATGGTGCGGTGCACCTGAGATTTGGATATGCCTCAACTTTAAAATTTTTGAATTTTTCTACCATGCCCTGAATAATCCAAAATGTATATGGTGGGGGCTAACAGAGCATTGTGTGAACTAACCCTAATAATAAGAATAAAAACCTGACAGTAATTCTCAATGCGCTGTGGTGGAGGCCGTTTTGGCAGTGAACCCATCATAAGCAACCTAGCTGATGTCAAAGCTCCACCATGGTATATGTGTTTTATCTGGGCTGTCCATTCATTTCCCAGCTCATTTTAGGGAATCAACTTAAAAACGAGGCAGATCGAAATCTGAAGTGGACCCACAATGGGAAAACAATATCCACCGTTAAAAACTTCCTAGGTCCCATTGAAATGGTTATTTTACATCTAACCTGTTGATAAGGTCTTCCAAACGTACAAATATCGTCTTCATACAAAACTTCCCTGGCCTCAAAAATATTCAACGGTGACCGTTCAATCCCTACTGTTTCCTGTGGTGTGGTCCACCTTATATTTGGATCTGCCTCATTGAGTTGGTAAAATGGATGGATTTTCCTGGATAAAACACATACATCATGGTAGGGCCCACATAGCATTGACACCAGCTAGCGGGCTGGTGTTGATGTACACTAGCCAAATCAAGTCCCGCGTTCCACTGGTTGAATGATCCCGCCCTCTCTATATCTCGTATTGGCGTAGGTTAGCGAGATGTTCCCTCCGCCAGGGGACGAAGCAGTACAACCGGTACAACCAAAATGTGATAGACACATCCTCTAAATTACACGTGGAAGTTTTATGAATCAATCAGGACCGTATATCTAGTGGGATCCATCGTTGATGGTTCAATTTCTTAGAATCAAAACTATCTAACACAACGAACAATCACTTTTATTCGCTTTCTCCCACTGATTTTGGATCGTTAACTTTCGTTTCATTTCTACCATGGATTGTAAAGTCACTGATCAGATGGATCGGTCCGTCTAATGTCTGTGAATTTTCATTTATTTACCATCCACAAAGGGACAACTAAATGTACGGTCCAACGTCATAGTTATCCCTGACACGTGTACATGAGTCACCATGTTCCCGAATCTACTGTATCGTGTCCGTATTTGCAACTTGCACAAAGATAACCGACTAGTACGTTTGGGCGGATAACTATGCCACGTAAGACAGCGACACCCACTCGGCGACTCTCCCCTGCTCGAGGAATGCTACTCGCAAAAGCCATTCAGACCCGTGCCGATTCTCACACGTGTGAAATTTTCCTACCGTTCATCAAGTATTTCCGGAGAAACCGTTCACTGGTCCAAAGATCAACCAACATGTGGGACGTGCGTGAATGGATGTGGACCGTAGATTATCCTTTCCTAACCCTCAAAATTTATAAGTCTGGGGCCTGATTGACTGATGGCCATGATATTCGGAAGAGGGCAGATTCCATGTGGTGTCCAAATGATTGACGGGATGGATCTCATCCACGTGTGTGAAGTTGGACGCGTGTGGATGTTCGGTGGTAGGGAGTAGCATCTCTCCCTAAACTCCGGGCACGCTACCAATTTTTCCAGCTGGGAATGAAATAGACGCGGGAACTATTCTTCTTTTTTACAAGAAAAAAGTAGACACTCTGCCGGAGAATGATCATCAATACACGGGCATTCTTTTCTTTAATATATGAACATGTGTAGAAAAATCCAAACCTTTCAAATCGTGAGATTCACTTTAGATTGGATGCATCCAAAAAATAAGATTAATTAAACTATCTTAAGATCCAATTAGTGGACATTATTTAGTAGCTGAGTCGGGACTAGTGGTGGATCCGAAGGACCGAAGTAGTCAGCTAGAAACATCCATTCAGCGGGGGAGCAGAAAAGGTACGGCCCTGACTGCGGGGCCCACCTTGACGTATGCATTGTAAATCCACGCCGTCCATCCGTTTTTTCAGCCCATTTTACGATACGGACCTGAAAATGAAGTAGATCCAAATATCATGTGGACCACAACACAAGAAATAGTGGTGATTGAACATTAAAAACAATTTTTGGGACACGAAAGCTTTGTATAAAGAGGATATTTGTTTTTTCCATTAATACAGGTCTTTTTGATCTTATCGACAGGTTGGATTGAAAACAAACGTTACGGTGGGTCCCAGGAAGTTTTTAATGGTGCGAGTTCAATCATCATTGTTTACTATGATATGGTCCACCTAAGATCTGGATCTACTTTATTTTTTGGGTTCTTGCCTTAAAATGAGCTGGTAAAACGTATGGACGGCGTGGAAATACAATACATACATCAAGGTGGGCCCCACAGTCAGGACTGTACCGTGTTAGGTAAGGCCGGAGCTGCACCTAATTGGCTCCCTTTTGTGGGACTTTTGGTTACGGCCAAACGGTCAGGATTAAAAGCAACCGCATGCTGCGTTGCATGGATTGTCATCTGCTGAAGTTGCCAGAGAGTCATTTCACGCCTGATTTCTGATTATCTGTAGGATCCCGATTAGTAGTTTGTGGGACCCACCTGATGTATGGCTCCTGTGAGACATTAATCTGATGGCTTCACAGCAGGACCGTATACCAAAATCTCCTAATCTTACAATCCTAACCCTTCTCAGTGTACGTATCGAATAGATCAATCCAAATTATTTGATTCATTGTTTTAATGTATTTGTTTTATTTTTTCAAGAAAAATAGGTGGTACCATCCAACTTACCCTCTAAAGAAAAACCATAAACGCCAAACATTGGACGGCTAAGATTGCCGCTTTTGGAGATTTAAAGGTCCACGAAGTTAAATTTCACAAGATGGTTAGTCCAGTTTGAGTTATATTATCATAATTTTGTCAATTTACGTTACTCTTCCTTGCTGAAGAAAAAAAATTCACTTCTTCCTTTGGAGCTGTTTGAATACACCAATAACTGATTACGTTAAAAAAATAAATAATTAATTTTTTCCATATATAATTAAACAATGACTTGTGTGTGTGGGAAACTGTATCATGAGGTCGACCTCACGGGAAGTTACCATGAGGTTGAGCTATGTGGCCCCACCGTTTTATCTGTCAAACATCTACCCCATCACTCGGATGAACGATTCCAGTTGAGAGGGATTATCCTCCCATTAAAACATTCGTGATCATTTATTGGAACCACCAAGATTTGGTTCACAAATCCAGACAATTCATTATCTGTCCCACTTGGATGGGTTTTAGGCATGTCTTCATATGGTTTTAGATAGTATTGCCCACCTGAGTTCATATATGGCTAATTTTTTTTAGATATTCCATAACCTAAAGTGACCTATCATATGCATAATGTTGATGTTCGACACACATCATGTATGAACTTAGGTGGGCAATACCCAACACACACACAGGTATGCTCACTTATGCACCTACGCACGTGTGAACCTTTGCACACGTATCATGGGTGTCTAATTTGAATGGTCCATGTGATGCGGAATCCCATGAAACCCCAAGGGATAAAATTTCACTCTGATCTAAAATTCTGGTGGACCATAGCAAAGAGAAATGCAAACCAAGGGTTGAAATTGTTTTCATTTTTCATGCCCCACCAAAGTCTTGGATCAAAGTAAAAATTGGGCTGAGGGGGGTTTCAAGAGGTGTTACTTCATGTGAACTGTTTAGATTTTGGAGTCACATCACATATGATGAATTCTCAAAAAAGTTCACACGAGTTCAGTGCGAATTGGTGCATAACTGAGCAAGCAGAGATATATATATATATATATATATATATATATATATATATATATATATATATATATATATAATGAGAAAAATCTAGCTAACTTGACTTATGAGACATGTGGTAAAAAACCATAAGAACAAACTACTTGAACTATCGAAGCGCTTACAACAAGGGAACTTGAGTTGAGTAAGAAAACTTAATGATTAATCCGAATCAGTCAATGAAATAGTGGAGTGTGTACTACTAATGAGGTGTGTATTAACAAGCTAACTTAAAACAACAGGTTCATCGACAGACTTTGACCTCAAATGCCGATCTTGATCACCTCGACCGCGGATGCCAACCTCAAATACCGACCTCTAGCTCGGGATGAAAACATTCAGAGAGAATCTCGCGCTATATACAAGCAGGACTACCTTAGCGAGATCCTAGTCGAAGATCACACCAATCAAGAAATAATCAGACAAATACTTTTTTTTTTTTTTTTTTACACATGCACACATACCCTCATACACTCACGCCTTAGTGAAATTTCACCACCTATGGGTACTTGAACCCTTGACCAGGTGTTGAAACTCCTAAGAGTCTACCACCTTAGCAAGAGCAAGGACCCTAATCAGACAAATACTTGAGAATAGATTTTAACTCCAATATGGGCCCCCTCCAGCGTACCTTACAGATCTCCTTAGATACGCAAGTTGCTTAGCAAACTTATAAATGCATCACCCTACTTAAAGAAGAGGTACACACAACAATCCCAACTTAGCCACACCTACTCTTGGTTCATCTACTAACTTACGCATCAGAGGGTCCCCCGACCATAATCGGTGTTCATAATCCCAAGTGTAGGATCGCGATGTAGTAATAACTCGGTAAGATCAAGGTTAAATATACAGGAACTAAACTTGTACGTATTCTGAAAATAACTAGAACTAGAATTATAAAAAGATCTAAATTGAAATCTGAATAATTGAGAGTAATGATGAATAATGTCGATAAAAACTTATGAATTTAAAGTTGGGAACTATGATGCTCAGGATCCATTTGTAACTATCAAGATGCTACCTTACTTGATTCAATGTACACAATTGGAATTAAAATCTTATCCTATCAAATTGGAAGATAAAGCAATTTAAATCAAATCTGAACTTTTCAATGACCTAATTCTCAATAGAGAAAAATTGTGATGATTGAAAGGGATTCCATCACACTACCATGCCTAGGAGATGATGGTGAACAAGGGGATTTACCAATCTCACCATCTCAAAACAAGAAAAGAAGATATCCAAAGCTATCACAACATCTATTGAAATTTGAGTCACAATAAATCATAAAAAACTGAAAATATTCTGTTAATATCAAACTAGAAATCAATGAAGTTCAATAAGAACAAGAATCAAATCAAAATAAATATCCAAATAAGCTGCAAGCTTCATCTCTTAGCCCTAGCTAAGAGATTTAGATAACCATAGACATGATTGAAACTAAATCTCTTAAACAAAGTATGAAAAATAAATTAGGGAAGAAGAAAAAGTCTTTGGTTGCTGTTTCACCCTTATATATGCTCCTTGAGACCTTTCCAAACCCTAGAAGATGCTTTGGAGTATTCTAGAGAGTCCTATTTATAGTTGTGGAACTCCAACTTTCGCACTGAGTTAGAAAAATCTAGAAACTGCCTCAAATTTACGCACTCTGCGCAGTTTTTCAAAATAGACTCAGAGTTTAAACCGTCTCAAATTTATGCACTCTGTGTAGTTTTTTAAAATAATTTCGAGTTTCAGAATATGCTTTTTCAGGACAATTTCAAGAATATGTCTGTTTTCAGGACAATTTCAAGATTCTTTTTCTTCACTTCAAATCTTTGATTCTCTCCATTCTTCATTTATTTTTTTTGGATCTTTGGCATGTGAATTTTTCATTAATGATGTTCAAATTTTTAAATCTTCATTTAGTAATATTTTGAGTATAAATCTTCCTTTTGGCATTAATTTCACCTTAAGCTCTCGAAATCACATCGCGCATGAAAACATGCATAATTAAATCGATTAAGCATTATCATGTTTATAAAACCAATGTATAAATAAAGAAAATATGCATTAAAGTGTAGGTACCCAGTGGGCCATAGGAGATAATACAGGATCAACCAGACTTAAGCAATACTAATTTGACACCGTTTGTGGGAATGACAACAAAGCCATTAAAAAGTCCCCCTACACTAACGAGTCTAATCGCTTTTCTACTTCTCCCCCTTTAATGGCTAAAGGAAAAAAGGGCCATGGCCACTATAGTCGAGTTGATACCAGAAGAACATCCTGAAAACCATTAGGCTTCATAGTCAGGCCCCCTGCCTAACCCTCCCTTCCCCGGCAACTGCATGAAAATCTAGGAACAAGGGAAGTCGGCTTGCCTATTTGGAAAACCAAGTAAAGGCTCTAACTGATAACATCGATCGCACCATGAGAATCTTAGAAAGGCAACACCCTCTCCTTGACGACCATGACATAGAACTGGGGGCGACTTCCGGGCAATCTTGTCCTCCGCTTGCCCCTCCTAACTCATATGTAGCAAAATATTAGCCAACGCAAAGCAGGTGTGTCCCTCGCAAACCTTGGAATGACTGAGTTTATTGAGTCTGATCTACGATATGCCCTTGAAAGGAGAAGGTAAGTCCGAGGAAGAGCCTCTGAAGTCACAACTGATCTATACCATTGTTCAATTTTTTTATTAATGTAATTGTTTTATTTTTTCAACCCTTATGAATCTAAATCATCACACTTTTCCTTTTATACTTGTCCTTACGTGGTGGCTATTAATAACCCAACCAAAATTCAATTAGCGATCAATCGATACACTACCTTCGTTGATCATTCTGATCTATGTGGACATTTTTCTTCATTTTCTATATATTTATTTCACACTCTTTATCTCTTTTAATATTTTATTGTTTGTGTAAAACTTATAAAATTAAGAGAACTTATCGTTTGTGGTTGCTGAAAATATAAGCTATTCTTGTAGCAATCTTAATCTTTAACAAACTGAAGAAACCACCACCTCTGTTGCTGCAGGTGAGTCTGCAAATCCTATGGTGGTACTCAATGGCTCTAATTCTGAAGCAAGTGCGAGTAATGCATCTCGACATAGTGAGGATACTCTTGGATGTACGGAAACTGCCTAATCGCTGGAATTTTTTTCGTGTTTCTTTTCATTCTGAGTCTCTATCGACCACTTTTGACCAAGAAAATGATGAGCCAATTGTATTAACACTACAGAATCCCCAATAAGACATTTATTCTCATTCCACTCCAGCATTGGTCAGCAACTTTGTACTATCCTTGGGTCCTACCGAACAACCTACTCCCATCATAGCTGCCAAATACCTATTGATTGTGGACGAGGAAGAAGATGAACCAACTCAGCCAACCAATCTCCCAAAAATAACTGTTTCTGGTTGAGAGACGGTCAGTAATGTTCCTGCGATGAACTCAATTATTTTTACCATGTACAGAGTCACCACTCATTCGAAGCCACCATATGGTTATGCACTTATGCAAACAGAGATGATAACGACACCTCCTCCAGTTCCCAAGAAAGTGTCCCTCGTTGAAGTCGTACTCTCCTCTTTCGGCCAAGCTCTCAACAATGATATTACCATGACCAGGTCTCCTTTGCCTTTTCTAAAACTTTAACAATACATGGATGAATTACGAGCTCTTATATGTTCATGAGTCATACAGGTTATTTCTATAGGATTAGTTGAAAGACTTGTATTTTTTTTTATCATTACTAAGTATTTTCTCGCTTTGCTGAAACAATCTTGATCAAGGTACCTGCATGTCGTGAATTCCTAAACTTTGTGCAAGAGTATTAGGAAATCAATGTCATAGTCAAGAATATTCAAACTGAGCATTCGGTCACAAACCCCAAACTAACAAAGGTTAGTGTTGCTAGGAAAAAAATTTCTACTCCGTATATTAAATTGAAAGAATTTGAAGTGGAAAGGATTATCTTATCGCTCAGATTGCAACATTAGAGGAGCGGTTAGAGGATTTAAGGAAACGTCATGAGGAGATAGAAAAGGTTTGTGAGGAGTAGGAGGATGGGATTAATACTCTAGTCAACTTCATCCAAGACAGAACATCATCAGTCGGTCAGGCCAGACGTGTAGCCTTGAAGACTCAAGCAACTCTTGCCAAACAAATGTCTAGGTAGGTAAGGATAATAGAGATGACTGTTTTTTTTTTTTTCCCCTTCTTCTTTTGATTTTTGATTCTCGATCTATATAATAATTTTTTTAATTTATAAAATTGGCTAGAGCATCATTTTTGTCTCTCCATACCTCTCGGCCATTATCTGCTTAGCTTTTTTTTTTTTTTTTTCTTTTTCTTTTTCTCATGCTAGATGGAGTAACTATCATAATGACATAGCATTGAAACGAGGGGTTAAGAAATGATATTTTCTAGCATCGTTAACTTCAAGTAGGTTAAATATCCACGACCTTATCAACAGATCCTCCATATTATTAAGTTCTCATACATCATATATCACATTCTGCTGACTTCACGCCATGATCGTCTCATGACTTTCTGGTAGTTTTCATGGTTGTTTTGTCAACACAAGTTGCATGCATCTTTCCTCTTTACTTATTTATTTTCCTTTTTGCGGATTGTACTTCTTTTACATTCCAATTAATGAAATCAACGATCCTACCTTATTTTTACTTTTGTCTAATCTTTATTGCTCAACTGAGATACTTGATACGCTACTACTGTTGAAAGAAAACTTTTTTTTTTTCCCTAAGGCAAAAAGATCGCATTATGAACCATCTCCTTTTAAAATTTTCTAATCGCTCTAACAATTGGTGGTTGAACAATTAGGCCAATCTTCACTGATTTGATCCTAATACGGCTGATTTGTAGCGTATTTAATCGATTTAAGTCAAACACGACTCTTGTACACCTGACATTAAATCTAATTACACACATTTGACAAAATTCAAGTTGTTTGTAGCATGTGTAGCCAGAATTGAACAACAACACATTAAAAATGTTTAATCTTCAAATTAGGGATCATTATGGCAAGGTCCCCTTGATGAATGGCTTGGATGTTTGATACAATTGCTAAGTTAGTGAATGGACCATGTGTATGCCACCACAAGTGTGTGAGCTACTATGACAAATGTAGTTGAGATTTTCATATTTTTGTGAAAAAAAACTAAAAATCTCATTATGCAAGTATCTTAAGATTTTCAAAATATTAATGGTTTTAATTTTTTTGCAGTTTTGACATGATATTAATATTGTAATCAATAAAATTGAACTAATCCAATATTTAAATCTTAAAATTATTTATTAATTTATTAATTTATTTTATTTAAACTATATTTTTAACCATATTTTCCTAGTAATATCATAAGAAAAAAACTTCAAAATTTTGAAAACATACTAAAATATTCACAAGTGCGAGATTTGTCATACATACATGCACATTGCACATGATTTTATTCTAATAGCAATGGTAACAAGTCTCTTTGTCGTTAATTTCTTAACCAAACAATTTCCTAAAAGTTTTCAAATTTTATATTTTTCTCACAATTCTGGTTATCAGAAAAATCTTGCAAAAAATAAAATAATTAAATTTATTTAGTATAAATCAATAAATGATTTAAGAATTTAGAAAATTGGAATTTTTAATGTAAAAGTCTTTAGAAATCTACGTTTTACCAAATAATTCTAGAGAATTAGAAATTATAAGGGGTTGATTTTTTAGGGACGAAATTATAAAAGTGCCCTGGTGTAATTATTTCTTTAAGCAGTGAAAATTCGAGGCTTATAGGGCCCATGTGGTATGTGTATAATATCTAATCCATCCAATGTATTGTAATGCCTCGTATTTCGGGGGCTGAGTAAATACTCGAGTCCCGATATCCTAAGTGCCACTTATGTTTTGCGGAAGCAGAATTCTACAGTTCATTTCACCTAGCATTTAAGCAATTCATATAATTAAAATAGACTATGCAATCTACTTTGCAATAAACGTAAATTTTAATACAAGTAAATCAGCTAACAAGTAAAATATGTCTATCCATAGTACGAGATTACAACTGAGTAAAATTTAAAGTTTCAAAAATATAAAATGTGTCGACTCTAAAATCTCTTCAACGTCCCATAGGTGTCCTACATTGGCCCACATAATAACTGGAAGTACACAGACTCCTTCGAGTTGTGTGCGCCTTCTCCAATGCATCAGATTTCATAGTACCTGCATATATAACAATATCTGGTTGGTGTTTTAAAATACCGTTCCAAAGTGGGAGTGAGTGATCAACTCAGTGATTCTATAAAATCTAAGTTACACATGTTATCAACTCCAGTAGCACAGGTAATGATAAAGTAACTTAAACATTCAGTTCCTAATTACTCTTATTAATGCACGTACATGATTTCATGAGATGATACATGCCCTTACAATCTAACACTCTTTCATAAGCAACTTTTACGCCTCATTCGCAGATGAAAACACTGCCTCATCACACGACCACAATGCCAAAGTCGCCACAACCTAAATTAATACGATAAATGTTCATGTTAGCCAAGTAATTAATTAAGTTCGTTCATCCAGTAAAATTAGGGAAGCTTGAACACCTCCATTTAGTCAATGGCTTTATCTAGATAGCTAGGCCCAAGGCGGCCATAGTGAATCCGTGCCTGTAATCCTTGATCCGTATTAGGGTTTACCACCAGACGATAACTCTCCAATCAATGTGAGGCTAACACTAGCCTGACCGATCACTTAGGGCCCGTATGAAACAGCCTGGACGCACAAGGTTAGGCCACCCATCGATGGGTGGAGGGCGCCCACAAATGATGTAAGGGTCGTCATCCAAACGTAATTGTGGAGCGGTCACGACATCATTACAGTTTGAAGTACTTGGCTCATAGCTACATTGGTTGCTCATTGGTCACTACGGAGAGGCACATTACCCCAGCGTAGGCTGACAACACGGACATGATATCCCATACTACCATGCCCAACTCCTGAGACTCGGAGATCGTATCACTAATGGTTATCTGTAGGCCTCTCATAGGTATGGAGTGCTCCAGATCCAGGAAGACGTGATCGTACATGATGGACACACATGGTTGGTTAGCTATTAGGGTATTTCGGTTGACTCGGGCAAACCTTGATGTAGCTGGCATTGGGTGGAAGAATCTCGTGTAGTCCAACCACTGTTAGTTGTTCGCGTTCAGCTCGGGTCAATTGAACTAGTCTGGGGTAGGCAACTCAATTATGGTTGCTCATGAATTTATGGTTTGGCAGTTCATTGGTTTGCCAACCAACTTGATTAACCAAATAACTGCAATCAATCAATATACTAATAAATTAATTATCGCAACTACAAGAAAGAGTAAAAAAAATAAATTAAGAAAATTTTAGTTTATTTAGACATTTTATCGAATATGTAGGTGTACTACCACTATTCATTATAATTTGCATATGTTAGGCGAATTGAGTGCTTATGCAGGTGGATAATAGGAAGCATGAGCAACAAATCCATCAATTTCAACTTATTCTAGCACTTAATTGAATGTTCAAGTTACATTACATGTGATTAGCAATTTATGGAAAGCAAATAGCCATATGAGTACGCACTAGTTATCATGTAATCATCTATTCACTACACAAATCATTAATTATGACATGAGGTTCGATAAACGATAACATAGGGGTAATGGTCAACGACTTGGATTTTATGTAGAATTTGGACTCGCTCTTAGGGCTAGGGTTCCGTAGGTCAACTCACCAGTGCTCTGCACTAGCATGGTTAGCTCGTAAGGGCACATGCAATTGGCACTCAAGGCCCAAATTTCGAGGAAAGGCTTGATAGTTACCTTTACTTGTCTTTGGGGTAAATTTCGGTTATGAGGTGCAGTTGCGGCTAGCGGGGGTGGGCGAATTCTCCAATCAGCTCCTCTCCTATGCCTTTTCTCCCATCTTCTCCTCTACTCTCTCTCTTGTTGCAAATGAAAATTTGTATATGAGAGAGAGTGAGAAATGAGACTATTTATAGTGCCAGGAATGTGCACAAATGGCCCCAGTACCCTCTTTTTCCATTTAACTTACCCCGGGGGACGCTGTTTTTAATTTACAGGGTCTTTTCGGGGGCTCACTGACTCATCCACACCAGGGGCAGGTGTCCCACTATGGGATCTATGTTTAGTCACAACCGAACGGTAATCAGACGTTTCGATTAGTCGTGGAGACCCCACTTGCGATAAACTGTCGTCGGTGATCGATTGGGGCTGTGACTATACGGATATGGCTGAAAATTATTCTTAACGCATACCTCGAGTTTGGTTGTGATCTAATGGTAAAAAATTCACAACTTTGTGAAAGAGTGGGGGGGCCTATTTCTCTTAAGTTTCATATTTCATCATAGGGCATTCGCGTATTTCAAGCACTTGACCTTTGGACCAAGTTGAGCAATTCTGGGCATTTTCTTAGTTTGCCACCTGTGATGGATGTCAACCCTACTAAGAAAAATTTCTTTCTATAGCTTCGGGTTTAGTGGTCCACTAATGAGCAGTCTAAAGCTTATTCAGATAATCAGGGCATTTCTGTAATGAAATGGGTAGGAAGATTTTTTGCGTGCAATTATTAAGGTCTAGAATAGCTAAGTTCATAAGGTTGGCCTATTCACAATTAGCGAAAATGACAATTTGGTCAAAATCACTCTAAACCGTTTGTTTGTAAGATAAATGAGTAGCTGAGTTGATTTAATTTGTTAATTAAGATTTAACCCTTACTTGTCTCAGCTTTAAGTATGTCATTATTTAGTTAAAGTTGTCTTGATTAGTTAGTGATAGGTCTGCTATATTTAGACCACATGTGAACAAATTTCAGGATTATATTCAATATTTAAGTGATCGGGTGGATTCATTGACTTCCTCTAGTTAATTAATCGGATTTACACGGTTTTTTACAAGTATCACTCATGTATATATAAACTCACATCCAACATCAAATATTAGTAAGTGACAGCGTAGGTTACTTATATTAAAAATTTTCAAGGATATTTTGAAAATCTAAAATAACGAAAATCAAGAATGTTACATGTATGCACCCTCACCATAGTGATAACAGGACCAAAACACCAGGCTTATCAGATTTAATGGATTGACCAACTTTAGGATATGTCATAATTTGTATTTATGTACTAATAATATTTACGTGCATCTATTGAATGGGTTGGATGTTATACACCATACTACATGGGCCCCACAATTCTCATTTCTCTATTTTGTTGTAAATAAAATTATAGTAAGGCAATGGTGTAATTTCTTATTTGGAAAAGCTCCACTGGGAAATTGTTGGGTAAAATCCAAATCCTCTAGGAATTCTGTGTTAAAAATCTCTAGAAAATATTAGTATAATATAATTTATTTAATCTCAAATAAAATTCGCGTTAAAATCTAGTTTTTTAAGTAAAATGCGTCCGTGATTCGGATTGTACCAAATGGTGCTTCCCAAAGCCCATATTCCGGGGCATTGCTTTTTCAAAGGTAAAATTACATTACTGCCCTCTTTTTTATATTTTCTAAACAAATAGGAGAATTCAGAATTGTCGGGCCCACGAGTATGTATCTAACATCCAACCTGTTCAACAGCTGCACATCAACATGATTATTAGGAGAACAAAAAATATGAGGGATCCAATCACAAAATGGGCTAATACATAGAAAATAGAATATACACAGCCCAAAATATTCAAATTTAATTGTACCCCATCTGATGATCTGATTGTCCTATTTTTTGTTTTGTGCTATTATCATGATAAGGTGCATATGTTAAATGACTTGTATGTTATGCACATACCACGTGGGCTGATAAATCTTGAATTTTATTAATTTTTAAAGAAAAAAAATTGAATAAGGGTATTTTTATCATTTTCTACCTAAGAAAGCTCCTCCCTTTAATTTTTAATCGTCGAGGCACTATTTGGTAAAATGTTAATCTCACGATAAAATCAGAAAAGTTAAAATGTTAATTCTCACGATAAAATCAGAAAAGCCAAAAGTTAATTATCATTATTTGATGACAATATAATATCGCGAGATTTTGAAAATATCAGTGATATTTTTCGCACGAATGAGGGTCAACCATCCGTTGGTCTGTTTTGTCCCACCGTGGATGGAGAATACTCCTCTTTATATCTCGCTGATTGGATGATCTCGTTGAACAATGTCAAGACGTTTTTAATTTGAATATTAACCGTTCTTGCAATTTCTTCTCTTTACCTCTGATATGTAGGCTAGAAATCATAAATTGGATATTGTCCTATCAAGATTATCTCTTATCCATCGTCCAAACACAATGCTAAAGTACAGACTAACCGTCTAGATTACAGATCAATGGGCTCAAATTGTTAGAATTGAAAATCCGTGTACACCATTTAAAGATACCGCCATGCACCGTATAATTCTTCAGGAGCGACGGTAAAAGCAAAATAACTTGGGAGAAGCTACTTGCAGTTATAGAAGACATACGAAGCACGAAGCAGCAAGTGCACTGGACCGGAGTACTCTACCACAAGTGTCGTCAGAAGTGCGTGTAGCACTCTCGCTGTGTGGCCCACCGTGATGTTTTTGGAAAATCCACTCCGTCTGTCCGTTTCATCACATCAAATTACGTCTGAATCCAAAAAATCAAACCAATAAAAATATCAGGTACGCAATAATACAGGGAACAAAGGTGAAGGAGATGATAACCATATAAACCTTCTTGGGCCCACCGTATTCTTATATAACATCTAACCTGTTAATCAGGTGATTCTCACCAGGATTAATAGATACTACAAAATTTATGCTAATTAAAATTTCAGGTGACCCACACGGATTGAATTTAAAGGGTTTAGGGGCGATAAGACATTGTTCCTATGGTGCGGTTCATATTAATTCTATCTCGAATTTCAAATTTTTATGTACGATTAGCATGTGATGTATTAACTGATGGACGGAGTGGATTTCATGAGAAGATCACACTGGCCCACACAGAGCTCGTGCATCGCACTTTCTACTACAAGTGCTGTAGAAGATTCCGGTCCAAACGCATAACATCGATTTCCATTTTTAAAAATGCCGTCCATCGTCATCCACGCCTGGAATCCAACGGTGGATAAAGCACGAGCCGCGAAAACACGGAGCCGCTAATACCCAGGACTTTGGAACCGAACCAAAGTTGCGGAATTATATGGTCCTCGACCCGAGAACATGCACACTATCCTCAGGCCCATACTTCTTACATCTCCCACCAATATTTCCGTGATCCAGACCGTTGATACGATGGGCCCCACACTGAATTGACAATACACCAAAAACAACCTTAAAAATAAAATCATCCCCATTCCTTGCATCTGCTACATTTCATTTCCATACCATCTATTTAGAGAAAAAAGCTATAAGATCACTTTAACAAAAACACACTCACTTTAAGGCCCATCAGATCGACGGTCTGGATTAGAAAATACTGCCGAGGACAGATAAGCTAATACTCGGGTCGAGTATCAATATATACAAGACAGAGACTCGCATTTCCCTTCCTTACAGCAGAAGAAAGGAAGAAGAGGAGAAGAAAAGAAGCCGTTCTTCTCTCTGTCACTCGTGCCGCGTCTGACGTTAATGACCGTTTGGAAAACGTCAGACGCTATAACGGTAAGAAATGAGTTGTAATGGCTGCCGAGTGCTGCGGAAGGGATGCAGCGATTCGTGCATCCTCCGCCCCTGTCTTCAATGGATCGACAGCTCCGAAGCTCAAGGAAACGCTACGGTCTTCGTAGCCAAGTTTTTCGGCCGTGCCGGTCTCATGTCCTTCATATCGGCCGTGCCGGAAAATCAGCGACCAGGTATTCCAAGGGTATTCTCGTAATTTCACAAATTCAAAGAAAATAAATAAATAAATATTTGTATTTTTTTATTTATTACCTTTGCCTTTTCAGCCCTCTTTCAGTCGCTTCTCTTTGAAGCCTGTGGCCGTACGATCAACCCTGTCAACGGGGCGGTGGGCCTGCTTTGGACGGGGAACTGGCACGTGTGTCAGGCGGCGGTGGAGACCGTACTCCGCGGCGACAGGCTCCGGCCGCTGACGGACGAGTCTCCGGTGCCGGAATCCGGGGAGATTGAGCTGGATCCGTACGGGCGATCGGCGGCGATGAGGGTGGAGAAGCTGCAAGGTTCGGATCTTGATCTCTGTCTGCGGTCGGGATCGACGGCGGGGATGAAGCGGCGGCCGGTGACGCCGAATTCGGATGGATCGGTGACGACGTGTGCGGAGAGCGGCGGCGGCGGCGGCGATCGGAAGATGCTGAATTTGTTCGTTTGAAACGCGGGGGTTTCAGGTTCCCGGCGAACGGTGTAAGATTCCGGTTCCTGGAATTTCAACGGTTGTTGTTGGATTCCGGCGAGGTTTTTGTTTTTCCACCGCAGGGGATTTAGCTTTTGGAAGATGAACCTGTCGGTTGTTTTTTTTTTCTTTTTTTCTTTTTTTAATGACGTGTGACGTTTATTAATATAAATATTTTGTGATTTTCTCTCTTTTAAAAATAATTTTATATTGCATGGCCCACCCATGATGGGCCTCCATGGCTGACTGGTTGGATAATCTCTATCCATCTTCTGGTGCCGCACCCGTTGAAATATTACATACGTCGTGGTCGTGATTGAGCCACCATTTCACAATCAGTCCATGTCACATCGGAACCGTACATCTAGTGGACCCTGTGATTAGTAAGTGAGTTTCATTTGGTGGCCTTCAAATGGACGGTAGCTATAAACTGGACTGTTAGCTGTTGGATCTGGGTCATGATCAGACCGTTGATCCAACGAGACACATACCTGACGGTGGATGCTTTGAACTAATGGCCTACTAGAGGTTGGAACGTGAGGCCCACCATATAAACTGTTTCGAATCATGACTCAAATCCAACGGCTATACCTTGCCCTTTGTGATGGTGTAGCATAGCTACAGACGGAGGGTTTTGTCAGCGGGCGCATAGTAATATACGTGTTTTATACAAGCCGTACATCTATGTTTTATCCAAGCCGTCCATCTATTTCATTTCAGGGCATGAGGCCAAAAAGTAAGCAGATCGAAGGCTCTTCAACTATTGTATGGTCCACCTTAGCCTTTTATCTACCGTATGTTTTATATATTGGCTCTTCACCTAAAATGATTTTTCAAAATGAACGGCGTGAATAAAACACGTACATCACGGTGGGCCCCACGGAGCTTCTGACAGGACCGTCTGTCTTTAGCTAGGTTGGTCGGGGTAATACCCAATCCCCGCCCTGAGGCAGAGGCCACTTGGGACCTTCCTGATTGACTGTCAGCTGTCCACGTGGACGGTGGAAGATTACTCGGTTGGTTCTATCATACATTTTCCCAAAAATCCTAGTGGTCAATATGAGCAGATGGTTGGGATTAATCCATTCGTTTCGATTTTGTGTAATGGACGGTCCTGATCAATCTTACAGCGTAGGCAACTGGGCTCCGTTCGTTAAAGGGCGACGGACGAAAAGTCGCCTCCTTTTTCGAAAAGGGCATCTGGCATGTTCGGAACTAGCGGCGTCGAGGCTTTCATTCGCTTACGAAAATGTAACTGTACACGTCAAGTGCCAGTAGTACATGGTACCGCACCTACGGGATGCTGATTGGGGTTGAAAGGGGATTGATCCTGACCATCCCATCTGGATCACCTCGGGATGCTCTGATTTCTGGGTCCTCTGTGACCGGAATTTTGCAGGATTTAGAGGATATTTATGTAATTTTATATGGAAACCTATAGTAGGTAGTTGAGTGATTTTAAATGAGAGATCTCATGTCCCTAATCTAAGTTTCTGCACAATATAATCTGGTTTTAAGTTCTGAAGAGTGGGGCCCAGTGAATTTAAAAATCAAGACCATTGGAAAGTTTTTTGCACTGCAGATAGTTCATGCCGCTGAAATCACTCTCATAAGATCATTCTAGCCTTTGATTTTTGGCCTACTAATAGGTGGTTATGAACAAAAAATCACTGAAAAAAGTCCACAAGCTGGGATCTTTTATTCTGATATTTTCTGTCATCGTTAAGTTCGAGGACATGGATTGCGTCCTACCCACGCCCGGACGGTAAACCATCTGGGCAGGGCTCTATGGGGCCCACAATGATGTAAATGTTTTATCCATGCCGTTCATTGTTTTTATCATATCATTTTAAAGTATGAGCAAAAAGAGGAGGCAGAAACAAGGCTTAAGTGGACCACAAATTGAGAATTGAACGTCCACCATTAAAAACTTAAAAACTTCTCAGGAGCTAATATTTGTTTTTTCGTTTCATCCACGTTTACACGACTTTATGAATAGTTTGTATGGTAAAAAAAAAGTCACGTTGGCCCTTATAAAGGTTTCAAGGGTGAGTGTCATTATCACTGCAGCTTCCTTTGACGTGGTTCATTAGAACTATAAAACTACTTAATTTTTCATATTATACCTTAAAATGATACGAGAAATACAACCAACAGCGTGGATAAAACACTTACATCACTGTAGCCCCCACAGATCCCTGCCCGCCGGGACCCACGATGTGTGTTGCCATCTGTTCGTTCGAGACGCACACCACCGACATGGTCGTGTGATCACGTAACAAAGTTAAGCGGGCCCAATATAATGAATGTGTTATATCCACACTGTCCATTCATTTTTAGATCATTTTACGTGTGATTAGAAAAAGTGAAACAAATCTAAAGCCCAAATGGACCACACAACAGAAAGCAGTGGAACAATGACAGCCACTGTTAAAAGCTTTCCATGGCCACCATGATATTTATTTGCTATCCAACCTTTTCATGGTGTCACACAAACATAGGTAAAAGAAAAGCACGTATATCAGCTTGATCCAAAATTTCTGTGGCCCCCTCAATTCCCGTAGCTTTCCGTGGTGCGGTCCTTGGGATTTGGATCGGCGTTATTTTGGAATCATGCCTTGAAATGATCTGTCAGAATGGATGGGCCGTTGGGATATAATACATAATTCAGGTGGGAAGCGGATTTGGGTGGTGTACCAGACATAGCTGGTGTGGGGTACGTTTCGTGCGAAGACGAGCGCCGACGCTCCTCGTGCTCCGAGTTGTGCGAACGGTTCCAAGGAGTTCGAAGTTGGGCCACACATTGATGTATTTATGATATTCATACCGTTCATTCATTTTTTGAAATTGGTTTAGACCATTATTCAAAAAATGAATCATATTCAAAGTTCAACTGGACCACACCACAAATAATGAATCATATCCAAAGATCAACTGAACCACACCACAAATATCAGTGGGCCGATGATTTTCGCCTTTAAAAAATTCGTAGGGCTTACCATAAGGATTATTATCCATCCAATCTTTTCATAAGGTTAGAAAAATCTGGATGAAGAGAAAAATTAAATTTCATCTGCAACTCCCAAAAGGATAAGGATTTCAATAGTAGATGTTCAACCTCCCGTTACTTTTTGCAGCAAAATCTATTTGATTTTTATATCTATCTTAATTTTAATCTCAAATCTTATGAAAGAGCTCACCGAATGTATATGGATGATTTGGATATACCACACACTTCTTGACGGGACCCTTCCGTTCGAGTGGGAAGCGGATTGGCAGGTGTACTACACACCACCAATATATCTGTGTGTTGATGTCACCCAGTTTTGTAGATTTCATCATGAGATATGTGTTGTATCTAATCAGCCTATTTATTCGGTGAGCTCGCTGTAAGGCTGAGAAAGAAAAGTAAGAAAGATCCAATGACCAAGTGAACCACAGTGTAACAAGTAGTGGGGAATTGAACATCTACTATTGAAATCTTTTTAAGGGTTAAAAAAGTTTTGTGCTAATATGATATTTATTTTTCCTCTTTATCCATGTCTTTGTGACTTTATAAAGAAATTGAATGGAAAATAAATATTATGATGGGCTCTATAAATTTTTTAGCTATGAGAATCATTATCTCACTTCTATTTATAGTGTGGTTCACTTGAGATTTGGATATAAATCATTTTTGAGCTCATACCCTAAAATGATCTCAGAAAATGGATGAATGGCGTGGATATAATAAATATATCATCTTGGGGCATGTTACTTTGATCTCCTTTGGACCGTTCCTACAACTTGGAGCTCGAGTAGCGTCAGCACTAGTCCTCACGCACGCATATCCACACCAGCCAGGTCGGTGGTGTGTGGTACACCAGCCAATCCGTTTCCCTTCAGGTGGAGTCTACATAGTTTTGCCATGTCAGCACATCACGGCTTCCCTACTGTATACTCTGGCTTTCAGTTCGAACGAGTGGGGCCATGGAGTTTAAAATCAAAGGGAGTAGATTGGACGCGGTTTGGCTAGCGAAGCTGCACTAGTCAGGTGGTTAGTGGTAGGTGATATGTGGGTCTCACCATGATGCATTTTTATCCATGATGGATTATTTTATGTATTTGTTTTATCCATGATGGATTATTTTAGGGCTTATTCCAAAAAAAATGAGGGATCTAAATATCAGGAAGGGAGAAATGGTAAGCATTTGAATGTCCACCATTAAAAGCATTTAAGGCCCCTTGTAATATTTATTTGATCTTGAAATATGAGCTTAATTTAAAACTTATATCCTTAAAAAGTCGTTAATGATGAATGTTCAATCAACATTGCTTCCTATGATTTACCTAGGATTTAGATTTATCTCAATTTTAGGCCCATGTCAAGAAATGATCTGAAAAATGAATGGACCAGGTGAATGAAACACAATGGCAAGGTCACTAGCCAAACGGTGGTCCAAGCAGATTAGGTGTGCCCACTTCACCCAAGACTAGTCATCTTAATGAATGTATTGCATATCTATGCTATCCATCCTTTTTCCATATCATTTTAGAGAATGTAACCAGAATAAAGTCGATCCAAATATCATCTTAGAGAATGTAATCAAAACAAAGTAGATCCAAATCTCAAGTGGACCATACTATAAGAAATAGTCATGGTTGAATGCTCTACTATTAAAAACTTTATATGGTCCACTGTAATGTTTATTTGCCATCCAACTTGTTGATAAGGTCATACAAACTTGGTTGAAGTGAGAAAACAAATATCAATATGATTCAACGTAAGACTCCTATTTGGTGGGCCACACATGATCATCTGTTCAGATATGACCATTAGATTATTTAATTAAGCAAGTCAGAGGGCTCTACTATAGTTGTGATCAGTGTATATAGGTTGGGGGGGACGCTTGAACCGTTATCTCTATACTCGGTTATTAAGGTAGATATAAAAACCTATAGCATGGAGACCTTAGAGGGAGAGGTGTGATGGGTAAGCATCTAGCCATCTTTTCTATAAATAGATTTATTGGCCCCCTCACCAACACAAGTGAGCATCTAGCCATCTTTTCTATAAATAGATGTATTAGCCCCCTCACCAATACAAGTGAGAAAATCCTAACTCCATTGAAAGTTCTCGTAAAGGATGTGAGATACGGAAGATCAAGATTTCTATTGGCAAGATTAAGGTATCGGGATGTCTTCCCAATCAAGTACATCCTTTAGTTTATAGTATTAAATCTCCGTTATTGATGCATAGACAATTTGTCAATTCCACAATACGGGTATAACATCCAAAAACTTTTGTGTCCCAAGGTTAATGGTCAATCACTATTGTTTATTATGATATGGTTCACATGAGATTTAGATCTGCTTCATTTTTGAGATTATGCCCTAAGTTAATCTAGAAAAATAGATGGACAGCATGGATATACAATACATGCATTAAGGTAAGCCCTACGGTAAGAACTGCACCATCTTCGTTGAGGTCGTGCCGCACCTGATCCTATCCCAAAAGCAAGACCATTACCATTGGCAAGTTTTTTTTAACAATACAGATAGCTCATGCCCCTGAAAATCACTTTCAAATAATTATCCTAGCCTTTGATTTTTGGCCTACTAATACGTGGTTAAGAACAGAAATACACTGGAAAAGTCCAGAAATGAGTGGCTACGATCTTCTAAAATGATATTTTATGGTATTCTCGATGGGATGCATTCTAAACGCATGGTAGTTACCATAAGTTCGAGCCATGTGGGGCCCACCCTGATATATGTTTCCATCCACCCGTCCTTTAGATCTGGCCCCCAGCGTTGGGCCTGGACCCTAAAATCCAGCCTTATCCATAACTCAGGTGGGTCACACCAAAATCAACAATGGGGAAAAGTGAGGCGGGAGAGGCCCACCATGGAATCTTCAATCTGGAAAGTGAGTCCACGGTGTTTTTATACGTCATCCAACCTAGTTACCATGTGTTATCTGTAGTTTGTCTAGTCTTTGATAGGAATTGATGTAAATGGACAATGTGGAAGACCAGATGCAGGGTTCGAATTCCACATATATATCAGGGGTGGACCCCACACAGCTCGAACGTACAGTAATTACCGTAGATTCGAAGGCATGTGATCATCCCCTTTAACTAGGGCTGTCAACAGGCCGGGCCTAGTGTTGGTCTTGGCCCATATTTTGAACAGTTTCGGGCGAGGTCTTCCGGCCAGACTTTTTCAATTTCTGATTATGCAGGCCCGATACCGGCCCACTTACGCCCCAACCTGTAACCACAAGGAGGAGGGCGGATTGCATGTGTGTGGGGTCGACAGAGATGTTTGTGAAAATCTCACTCCGTCCATCTGTTTTGAAAGACGACAATAGAATTGGATTCTAAAAATAGGGAAGATCCAAACTCAGGTGGACCACACCAACAAAACAAGTGGGAAATCAACGTCCAATATTAAACCTTTCTGAAGCTTACCATGATGTTTATGTACCATCCAAACCGTTTATAGAATTATTACCACTCAGATAAACGGTAGGAACAAATATAATCTTGATACAAAACTTGTCACTGCTAGGCATTCAATCCCCAACTTTTTCGTATGGTATGGTCCACACGTGTTTTGGATCATCCTGATTTTTAAAATCCTGTCCTATTGTAGTTTTTAAAAACAGATGGATGAAGTGGATTTGTCACTGACATCTCTACGGTCCCTAGACAGTCCACGGACGCGAATTGCACCCTACAACGTACTTAATAAAGTCTATGGGGCCATGGTGATGTATGTGTCTTATCCAGACCGTCCATCC
Source organism: Magnolia kwangsiensis (assembly GCA_037074715.1). Taxonomy (NCBI): domain Eukaryota; kingdom Viridiplantae; phylum Streptophyta; class Magnoliopsida; order Magnoliales; family Magnoliaceae; genus Magnolia; species Magnolia kwangsiensis. Next base: position 81,812,934 of record CM073585.1, on the reverse strand, counting down.
ATTTTTCCAGCTCATTTTAGTGTACGAGCTCAAAATCAAAGTATATCCATATCTCAAGTGGATCACACCACATTAAACAATGGGAACTAAATGCCTTCCATTGAAAGCTTCTTCCATTTATCTTTTTCTTTGTTACCTTATTACTTAGGTGGGATGTCAAATAATCATTCTTTAAAAAATTTTAGCACCATAGTTGCTTACCCTTTATGTATTTTTTACATGAACGGTTGAAAACTTATGTTATAGAAGTAAATTTTCACTGGAAACTAATGTTATAGAAGTAGATTTTCACGCTATAAAAGGAGAGTTTTGAGCAAAAGTACTCTAATTTTTAGAAAAAACGCAACTAAAAAGGTATAAGTATTTTCATTTTTATTGGTTCCACCGCGAGTAGAGGCCTAAATTAATAAGGTAAATTTTGTTAAGGTCGAAGGAAAAAAGTAAACGGATCAATAGTAAAAAAATTACCTATCATTGCTTGGGCTAAGAAGGTTTCAACGGTGGACTTCAGTTTCTTATGGAGTGGTCCACTGGAGATTTGGATGTACTTTAATTTTGGGTTCTTTTCCTAAAATGATCTCATAAAACAGATGAACGGCGTGAATAAGAATCTTACATAACGGTGGGCCCCACAGAGGCTATCATCGGTACGCAATCCACGTTCTTGGATAAGAGGCGTGCGTAGTTAAAAATGGAATAAGTGGGTGGAACCCACAGGAGTGCACATCCACGTCCAAAAGAGGATGACAAGTGTACGGCCGCTGTCAGAGTCGAATTTGGCCGTTCCTTCTATCTTGGGGAGTGGGCCCACTCCACAGTGCGGAACAGCACCTCCCCACCTAACTAACCTGACGCCCCGCCGCATCTGCAGTGTGGGCGAGAAAATTACCACTGTTAATGCTGCCTTTTATATGGTGTCTTTTATAAAGAGTATAAAACTTACCTTTTCAACTCATACCTTACACGTACGAGAGGCATTTCAGTACGAAAATATTCCAGTATATCACACTGCATTGCACGTATGGACAGGAGCAATTTCGTCCTCAATTGCTCTGCCCGTACGTAGAAGGTCTAAGTTAGGAAGATAAGTTTTGCACTGCTCGTAAAAGACGCTGGATGAAAGGTAGCATTTACAGTGATCATTTTCTCGTCTTGAGCTGGGGTGGGCCCCACAACCCACCCAACTCCTTTCCCTTTCCCCTGTCCATTTCCTGCCTCTATTATTTTCTCATATCGCTTTCTAATAAAAAGAGAATAATAAGAAGGAAAGTTTTGATACTCTGAAGGCTATGATCATCCATACTCACGCAAATAGAACTTGTACCCAAAGCGTATCTAATAGTGGGCCACACGGTAGATGGGCCACAACCATTAAAAATGCAATGGAAGTATGTTCCTAATTAGGTTATCGGTAGACATCAAGTAGATGGTTAAAGTAGAAAGTATTCAACGGTCAAATTCAATGAACATGTAACATTTAATCATACCTCCCTAATCAATTTGATTTTGGGTATATGCCCCATTTAAAGTTGGCCGTATTATTCTGGCTTACACATGTGGAGATCTGGACCGTCAATATCGTAGAACCATCGTGTACAGCGGTACAAAGCATAGCGTGAAAGTCACGAAGATGAGCCGATCTGATCCTTGGGATTATTTCACAGTCTGGAATTGTAAGGTGTTTTGCAGATGATGGCGGAAATTGTACTCCTGCATGGAAGACCCTATTACAATTTTTACTTTTTGAGTTGGACGATACTCGGCAGGGATATTGGTGGATATCATACACATGCATTGGGATACATAGATGCCAATCCTGACCGTTGAAATTGTTCTCCCCACAACGGATGTCTCACAACTATGTCCGTCCCATCCATGATGGGGCTGCAATTTGGACTCTCTCGATTGGATTTCACATGCTCAAGGAGTTCAGGGAACGGTATGGTCTTACAGTCAATATCATTTTGCCCACGGGACATGCGTGTTCATTGAGACTACTTCCTCTCTAACAACTTGAGAACTGAGTACGTGGGTTAGGAAATATATATCTACGGTGGATGATTGGATCATTATAAGTACATGCATAGGTAAGATATTTTGATGATTGTTTTTCATAGCAATGTATACTGAAGTTCATAGGTCCCAGTCCTGGCCCGAGTGGTAGACTCAGTGGAGTTTCAACACGAGGTCTTCGGTTCGAAACCATGGGTGGTGAAATCCCATCATAGCGTGTGGCATGTGCGTGTGTTAAAAATAAAAATAAAAATTCATAGGGTGGTGTGGTATCACCCCCATGCCAACTAAATTAAAAAGTTTCAGACATTCTCCCTTTGTATTTTATTTGGATAACAGAGAAGTAAATGATTTTTTCCTCCTAATTTTCTATCTTCTCTTTTATTACATATATATCAACATGTGATGCTCACTTGTGTGGATGGTGCATCTCCTTCAATGTAACGTCTTATGAAATTTTCGTACTAAACTCTAATGGTTCACCAGTATTATTGTCATAATACCAATAATACCGTACGAACCCACCTAGGTATCCTAATTACCCTAGAATCAATGGATTTAGGTCAATTGAGACCAAATAATCACTTACGTTATAGGTAGCGCCATGAACTTAGTTAATCTAAATACAAATTGTCATGTGTGAAAAATCTTGTGGCTCAACTTATTATAGAAATATCCCAATTAATTGAATTAGAATTAAATTGTTCGTTTGTGGTCCGCTAAATTCAATATTATAGAAAGACATTCATCTTGTTGGGTTTAATGTCCATCGTAAACCATTCAACGTTAAGACAAAATCGCATATCAAATCATTCAATTTATACTCGCAAGGCGCGCATATGGGATGGGTGAATGCCCTTTAAAAATATTATGAACTTGAGTTATATGTTCTCCTCCACACTTTACTCAAGTTGTGACTTTCAAACCGTTAAATTTTTATTAAATTAAAGACATTGACTTAAATTAATACCCTGCACATATTTGTATAATCACGGCCTAGATCAACGATCGCTAACCATCAGACTGACTTAGGACCATACCCGTTGATTGACGTATTTAAATATCAAAATGATTGTATCCAAATATAAATCTCCAATAGAAACACCTAGCTCATAGCGTAGATCGGCCCATACACCTTCTTGTAGCCCCGATAGTTGAGAACAACCTCTCATAAAGTTAGTACTCCTAACACTTGCCCATTAGGGCCATTTGTGGACCACGCAAAAGAGTTCTTGTATTTTCATTCACTGGCTGAACAATAGTGGAGTGGTGTAGTTGATCACTAGAGTCATGTTTTGGGATATTAGATATTATTACATACTTTATCATTCATTTTGTATATGTATATTAATTCCTTAGCTGGGGAGACTCTATGAGATGTTTGATCATAGGGATGAATATTTTGATGATCACCTTTTACATACTTGTTTATGGCTCGATACACACGGTTTAACTTAGATCTTATGAATGTTTGGATACTAGTGAATTATATATGTAAATCATGCTTTCGTACAACAAAACTAACACCTAAAATATAAGGAATAGAGTTTGTACTGACTCCTAAAATTTGAGACATTACCATCGGCTCCTAATAAGGTATAGATAGTGGATCTCTAACCTCCTCCATGTAGGATAGATCAAAAAGAGACCTTTTGAATAGAAAGATTGACATCAATGACCAGCATATGCTCATCATGACGTATTGCACAAGATAAGATCTTGATTATTCATTGTGTTTAGATTAATTTAGAAATCTGATGTAATTTAAATAAGAGATAAGTAGGATGTTTATTATATGAATTTGTAAAAAAACATATTCATTTTAGTGTGTATTCATAAAATATATATATATATATATATATATATATATATATATATATATATATATATATATATATATATATATATTAAAAATATATAAAACATACATGAGCATGAGTTAAGTAAGGGATATATTATCTCGATTATCCTTAAGGCCTACTTCATTTGTCCTTATGGCCCGTTCGATTTTCTAATTACACGGTAAATGCGTCATGATTATTTACAAACTACCGTAAGAAAAAGTATATTGATTACATTTTACTTTACTTTCTTACTCTACAAGTGTAATTGTCTCCATTAGAACCATATTTCATATTTAAACGTGTGACATCTAAGGTGCATTGATGTCACCAAGATTTGTAGGTTCCACCATGATGTATATGTTATATCCACACCGTCTATCCATTTGGCAAGATCATTCAAAGTCATAAGACTAAAAATGAAGCAGATCCAAAGCTCTAGTGGACCGTAACATGGAAAGTAGTAGGGACAATTATTCCTACCGTTGAAAGCTTCCTAGAGCCCACCATGATATTTATTTGTCATCCAACATTTTCATGAGGTCACACAGGCCTCATCGTGTGAAATTAAGGAAAAAAACAAATATCGGATTGATCCAAAATTTTTGTGACCAGTCCTCATTGTGTCTGCACATACTGGGGCCCACATGGTGAGCAGTTTGATAGTTAGAACCGCCCATTTTATGGAAAATTTGGTACATGGGCGACATAAGAAACTTAATGCTGAAATGAACGACTGTGATCATCACTACAAAAAATAAAAATAAAAATCAATGGCTCACATTTAAGTCTAAAAATCAAAGGTTATGATTATCACTGAAGCGTCATTATGGGTCCATAGCTTGTTGCAGTCACAACAACATGGACGGTTCAAACTATACAAGGCCATCTCAGAATGTGGGCCCCAGTATGTGGCGATCCAGTATCCACCCTTGTAGCGACATACAAACCGAACTTGAGATTGTATCTGGGCTCGAAAGAAGTCGAAGTAATGTAAACCGTCCGATTCAGTTAAGGGCCCAGGTTATAATCTGATTTGTCCATCATCTCTCAAGTGGGCCCTACACCACCTTGTATTGTAGCAGGACAATCTGTACCATCTGTTTTATAATTTCATGATTATCTTGATATTTAATACATGCATGCTTATCTGTAACAGTACATATCCACAAAGAACATTTTTTGACAATGACCCGCCGTTTTGTCTTTTCTCTATCGTGCTGGATCAACGAGGGCTGTTTATCACTCAGTATCTGATGAAGGATTGGTGGTGATGGTCATCTGGACCGTCCATCTATCGGATCCTGTTCCTGGATGACCAATGTTGAAAAATCAGGTCAACAGAGTATTTAATGCCCTTCAAATCAACAACAGAAATAAAGATGGTCAACAACCAACAGAGAAAGTTATTGGCTGTGATTGTCTGATGGACGTGAACTTCACATGTGTTTCTTCCAATAAGGATGATCACTAGATGGACGGTATAGATCCACCACCCCAACCTCCCACGTGTCAGGACGTGGATGATGAACGGTCCCTCCTAAACGAGCCAACTGGACAAGAGTGAGAGGGTTATCCACTAATACAATGACGTGGAAAGATATGAAAAAAAAACAGAAAAAGATTTAGGCTCCGTTTGCTAAATCTGAAATTTGAAACCTGAATGTGAAATTTGAAGTCTGTATCTAAAATCTGAAGCCAAAAAATTTATTTGGTAACCACGGCTGAAGTCTGAAAATCAATCTATTTATTAACAGACATTTGAAATGCCTGAAATATGTTAATTTGACACATTTGCCCTTATCTATTTTTTGTTTGGAAATGCTTTATATTATAAAGAAATTATTTTTTATTAAATAAAAATCTTTTAATAAATTTATTTGATTAAAATAAATAAAAAAATAAAAACTTAAAAAAATCAAGTCAAATTTCAAAGATAGAGAGACTGTAATACCTGTTGCAGAGAAATATTTATAATATTTTATAAAGATGCTAAAAAAATAATTAATAATACAATGGAGAAGTGAATGAGAAACCTAATGTATTTTAGAAAAAAATAAACGTGAATTTGTATCATACTAGATGATTTCCCGCCAACTTTGATCTCCTTAAAACCGTTCGTACAACTTGAGCTCGATGAGCCTCATATAGGCTTCCAACGCAGGAACTTCCCGCGAAAGGCTTTCGCAGGGGACGCGGATTGCGTACTGACAGCGTCAGTAGCAATGTGGCTACTGACAATACTCTGTGGACCCTGCATGATATATTTTTTATTTATTGAAGCCGTTCATTCATTTTTAAATATCATTTTAGAGCATTATATGAAAAACTAGAGATATTAATATCTCCACTAGACCACACCACAAGAAAAAAGTAGAGATTGAATTTTCACCATTAAAAAATTTCTAAGGCTCACTGTAATGTTTATTTGTCATCCAACTTGTTGGTTAGCTCACGCACACATGGTAGAGGAGCAAAAAAATATATATAAGCTTAATCTAAAACTTTTGTTGCCTTTAAGAAGTTTTTAATGGTAAGTGTTCAATCACTAATCTTTCTTGTGGTGTGGTCCATATGAGATTTTGATCTGTATAATTTCTGAGCTTATGTAATAAAATAGTCTGAAAAAATAGATGAATGGAATGAATAGGACACATACATCACTATGGGCCCCATAGAGCACTGCCAGTAGCCACCTCACTACCGAGTACGCAATCCACGTCTTCACGCAGGATATCCGCATCTAGTGGCTCCTCCACAAGTCACCCGTGTTTGGTGCTATGTGAGGCACTCCATGGTGTATGTGTTTAATCCATTCCGTTCATCCATTTTTACAGATCATTTTAGTGCTTCATCCCAAAAATTAGAGGGATATAAATCTCAGGTGGACCACACCATAGGAAAATAATAATGATTGGATATGCATTATTAAAATCCTCTTGAGGCCTACTTTACTGTTTATTTGACATCCAATCTTTTTATTAGTTCATACGGGCCCATATTAAGGGAAAAAAATAAAGATCAGCTTGATCCAAAACTTTTATGGTCCCCAAAAAGTTTTTACTGGTCGACGCTATTCAACACTGTTTCCTGTAATGTGGCCCACTTGAGATTTTTACATATCTAATTTTTTTCTCATATCATGAAATTATCTGAGAAAATAGATGGATGGCATGGATGAAACAAATACATCATGGTATGGCCCACAGAGCACCGACCATCAACCACTAGCCGATGGCAGTGGGAGTAGCCAGTCCGTTCCCGGCTTGCGTGCAAGCCGTGGTTAAATAGGACGTGGTTTGCGTACTGCCCCCGCTCGTCCCTTGCTCCGAACGACAGTTCTGTGGGTGGGCCCACCGTGATGTATATGTACATCTGAACCATCAATCCCTTTTCTCATATTATTTAAAGGCATGGACAAAAAAATGAGGCAGATCCAAGGCTCATGTGGACCACACCAAATAATAATCTTGGTTGCATTAAAATGCACCAGTTGCATTAAATGGAAGAGTCATCTATGATGTGGTCCATTTGATCATTGGATCTGACTCTTTTTTGTTTTGATGCCTTAAAATAATATGAGAAAAGGGATAGAGGGTTTGGATGTACAGATGCATCATGGTGGGCCCGCCCACAGAACTGCCCATTCAGAGCTAGGGACGGCCGGGGTAGTACGTTGTACGGATTGTTCAAAGAGATCAAAGTTGCATGTGCCACTGGGATGTTTTTTTTACCATCCAACATATTCATTAGGTCATGTAGACGTGGATGAAGTGAAAACACAAATATTAGCTTGATCTGAAACTTCTCTAGCTTTAAAGAAGTTTCTAATAGTGGATGTTTAATCCTCACCTTATGGTCCAATTAATCATTGGACCCGCTTCTTTTATTGGATCACACCTTAAATTATCTGAAAAAATTGATGGACGGTGTGGATCAAACATATAAATCATAGTGGGCCATAAAGAAGTCTCACAGGTTAAAGGTTGATTTTGTATTGCACAAACAATTGAAAAGAAAAAATTTCTTATAATAACTTGAGAAAGGGTACTTTTGGAAGCAAAAAATTTTTGTTTAATGAAAAATCACGGAGCGCACTCCGTGTTCACCATTAAGTGAGACTCTTATCAAGAAAAGAATTCAGTGAAAAATCACTTAACGCTTTCCGTCTTCTGTATTAATAACATATTAACAAACACCACTAAACATGAAAAAATTTCTCCATTCCATGTTAAGTACAAAAATTCAGCGTTAACAAACATGGCCTTGGATTTGTGTAGCGTTAAAGCCAGTTTGAGTAGAAATCCATCGGTATACATTGAATTTAGATGGGGGTACAAATTCCAATATCCTTGAACAAATTGACCGGTTCCCCTACAAGGGTTGTAGCTGATGAGATTTCGTGCAGTTAATTAGGTACGTGTGCGGCCAAAAATTTAAAAAAAATTCCAAATTCATGTGGGGACAGCTGATGGTTGGTGGGCCTGATTTTGCTGGTGTCCCCACTTTCATGGTGGCTGACCGAGTTAACAGGACGCAGATTGCATGCTAACACTGCCAGCTAATGTACGGTGATCTATGGGCCCCACTATGACGTGTCTTTTATCCACGCTTTCATCCTTCCACACTGACAACTCATCTTAAGGCATAAGCCTAAAATGAAAAAGATCCAAATTTTAGGTGGATCAAACAACAGGAAACAGTAGTGATTGAACGCCCACAATTAAAAGCTCATTTTAATGCATAAGCCTGAAGAGAGAAAAAAAAACCAAATCATAGTAAACCACGCTACAAAAATAATGATGATTGAATGCCCACCTTTAAAAGCTGATAGATCCAAATCTTAAGTGAACCACGCTACAAGAAATAATGGTGATTGAACGCCTACCGTTAAAAACCTCCTTACAGCAACAAAAGCTTTTGGTCAAGTTGATATTTGTATTTTTCTTACGTTAATCTCTTAATTACCTAATTAATAGCTTGGATAGAAAATAAATATTACATTGGGTGAGGCTATCAATGGGTCAGGCTTTGACCTTCTAAAAGTAATATTCTGAATAGGGTTAAGTGCCTGAAACATTTCAAAATCTACACCAAGATCAAATCCAAGCTTGCTGACAGTCCCAACAGTAGCTCTTCAAAATTTGTAACGGTGAGCATTCAATCATTATTATTTCCCACAGAGTAGTGCATATGAGATTTGATTCTCTCTCGTTCTATTTTTATTTTTAATTAATTTATTTATTAAATTTTTTTTTTATGCATGCATATACACTATGCATATACACACTGTATCTGCACTCGAACCCGTGATCTTAGTGTTAAAATAACGATGCCGCTAAGGAGCTCAACCTAAATTTGGATAGTCTCGTTTTTAGGTTCATGCTTTGAAATAATGATCCACAACTGTAGATAAAAACACATATATCATAGGGTAGGGGGGCCCATAGAGCATTGTCTAGGCAGTGTCACTGTGCAATCCGCACGGAATGTCATATACAGGCCCCACTGGGAGCCTGCTGGACGAGAAGCGAGCCTCCAAGATTCCAAAGGACTCACTTGAATAATTGAGCTATTTCACGGGGATAGTAGTGACCACCAGAACTATGATTTCCAACAATTTTTTAATGAGAAAATGACTACTGTAGGCAAAACCTTTTACCCAGCTGTTTTTATCGAGGAATACAAACTTAAGTTACCAACTTAGACTAGCACGTGCGGACAGCGACTATGAGGACGGAACTATCCCTCCTTTTTTACTGCCGTTGCTTTTCCTCTCCCTCCGTTCTCTCGCTCCATTTTTTTTATAAAAAGGACGAAAAATTCACCGCTACATCTGTTGCTCGGATCGCACCACGCTCTAGCTGGTTCCCACCCTCTCTATTCATCGACATTATCTCATATTTTTTGAAAATATTCCTTTGATGGAAGACAGTACGCATGACAGGTATGATATACATTTACCTAAACAGCAAAATTTTTTTGTGGGCCATTGAAATGCCGAATGAAGCTCCCATCTTGGTTTTCGGTTCATCCATGCGAAAATCATCCTATGAACATGATGGATTACAAGTAAAACATCATTGTAGGGGCATAGCAAGGTTTCCACGGTGGAAACACTGTTTCCTGTGGTGTGATCCACTTGATATTTCAATATGCCACCATTTTTGGCTGAAACCCTTGCTTTAGATGGAAAAATGGATGAACGTCATGGATAGTCCACATACATTCAAGGTGGGCCCAACTCAATATTTTTAATTTTTTAATTTTTTTAATATTTTACTATTAATTTTTTTTAAAAAGTTTTTTTAGGTTAGCTTGTTAATACACACCAATGTCAATACACACACTCCATGTTAGCCACCCCCGTTAGGAATCGATACCAGGACCTCAAGTGTTGACATGATGTATCTCTACTCAGTCTGCCAATTGAGCTATGGATCTGGGTGTGCCCAACTTAGTTAACTCAGCACTATAAGTGCGTACTGAAAATTTTATGAACCGCTCGGTCAATTTCATTAATTGCTCGATCAAATTCATCGAAGAGAATTTCATGTAAATCTCGGTCAATTTCATTAACTAATCGGTCAAATTCAACAAAGCAAATTGTTAGGATAGGTCAATTACATTTAAAGTTCATTCCAATTCATGTTAGCCTCACCCAATTTCAAGCTTGCCTCGTTCAAATTAATGTTTCCCTTGCTCAATTTCTCTGTTGCCTCGTTGAATTTTTTCGTTGCCTTGCTCAACTCCTAGGTTCCCTCACTCAATTTCTAGGTTCCCTTACTCAATCCTCGCTCCAATTTCTACATCGCCTCGTTCAATTTCTAGCTTTCCTCGCTCAATTTCTAGCTTCCCTTGCTCAATTCCTAAGTTTCCTCGCTCCAATTTCGATGTTCCCTCGCTCAAATCCTAGGTTGCCTCGCTCAATTTCTAGCTTCTTCGCTCAATTTGTAGGTTGCCTCGCTCAATTTCTAGGTTCCCTCGCACAATTTATAGCTTCCCTCGCCTGGCTCAAATCCTAGGTTGCTTTACTGAATTTCTTAGTTCCCTTGCTCAATAACTAGAATTCCTTACTGAATTTCTACGTTGCCTCGCTCAATTCCTAGCTTCTTTCGCTCAATCCCTATGTTGCCTCGCTCAATTTCTAGGTCGCATCGCTCAAATCCTAGGTTCCCTCGCTCAATTTCTAGCTTCCCTCGCTAAAATCCTAGGATTCCTCGCTCAATTCCTACGTTGCCTCGCTCAATTCCTAGGTTGCCTCACTCAATTTCTAGGTTCCCTCGCTTAATTTCTAACTTTCCTCACTCAAATCTTAGGTTGCCTTGCTCAAATGCTAGGTTGCCTCGCTCAATTTCTAGCTTCCCTCGCTCAATTCCTAGGTTATCTTGCTGAATTTCTACATTGCCTCACTCAATTCCTAGGTTGCCTCGCTCAATTTATAGGTTCCCTTGCTCAATTTGTAGCTTTCCTTGCTCAAATCCTAGGTTACCTCGCTCAAATCCTAGGTTGCCTCGCTCAATTTCTAGCTTCCCTTGTTCAAATTCTAGGATTCCTAGCTCAATTCCTACGTTACCTCGCTCAATTCCTAGGTTGTCTCGCTCAGTTTCTAGGTTCCCTCGCTCAATTTCTAGGTTTCCTCGCTCAAATCCTAGGTTGCCTCGCTCAAATCCTAGCTTCCCTCGCTCAATTCCTAGGTTGCCTCGCTTAATTCCTACGTTGCCTCGCTCAATTTCTAGGTTCCCTTGCTCAATTTCTAGCTTTCCTCGCTCAAATCCTAGGTTGCCTCGCTCAAATCCTAGGTTGTCTCGCTCAATTTCTAGCTTCCCTCGCTCAATTCTTAGGTTGCCTCGCTCAATTCCTAGGTTTCCTCGCTCAATTTCTAGCTTTCCTCACTCAAATCCTACGTTGCCTCGCTCAAATGCTAGGTTGCATCGCTCAAATCCTAGGTTGCCTCACTCAATGCAGGTTTTGTGAAGTGGTTTGTATCAATGGCTTCTTTTTTTTTTTTTTCCAAATCAATCATTTACTTTTCTTTTGTGCACTCATTTCTAAATTGATAGCCATTGATGCAGACCTGTCACCACATGTAGGAGTAGTACTTGGGCTTCATGCACTCATTTATAGCCTGATTCATCAACTCATTTGTGTAACTGATTGACTTTTCCTTATTGCAACAGATCCTAGACTTTTGTAACTAATGCACATGCTTGTGAAGTGATGTAGATCGATGGATGGTTGTGAAGTGATTCATTGACTTGTTCTGTGATTGCAGTGATGGATTGTAGGTTTTTGTTAAGTGATGCACATTAATGGTTTTTTTTTTCCAAATCAATGGTTACTTTTCTTTCTTACACTCATTTGTAAACTGATTCATGCACTCATGTGAACTGGATTGTATCATGTGATTGCAGCTGATCCTAATCTAATTTGTCAACTGATTCATAGACTAAATTCCAGACAAATCTGTGAGCTGGAACTCATTTGTGAACTGAACTTGAACTGGAATGCGGACTGTAGCTTGAACTGAACATTTTGCTGAAGTCCATACCATTGGAATTTCAGGTGGATGTTACATGTGGGAGGATAGGGCTGCATATTTCAGATTCAAGCATCTGGTACGTCTCTTGTCAAGAATGCACATGTGTAGTTATCATTGTGGTTATAGTTATTCATTATGTGACAGGTTTCAGGTGAGATGAACGAGTTTCAAAAGAAAACAGTATGCAAAAGCAATTCCCAATGCCATTTTATGTTTAGATGCATATTTCAGATTTAAGCATCTGGTACGTCTCTTGACTCAAGAATGCACATGATTGGAGTGGTCTGGCCATTTGAACAGACTGTGTTTATTATTTGCTCGAAATTGATGGAGCAGACCCGAATGTGCGTCGGAGCTATCTAGAAGAGCGGGGGTCCCTGGAATGTGGGAACCGCTGTTATGACCATGATGAAACTATCCATTTCCTATGGACAGCATTGGAAGGGCCTGACCATTTGGACAGACCGTGTTTATGTATTTGCTCGAAATTAATGGAGCAGACCCGGATGTACGTTGGAGCTATCCGGAAGAGCGGGGGTCCCTAGAAGGTGGGAACCGCTGTTATTACCATGATGAAGCTGTCCATTTTCTATGGACAGCATTGGAAGGGCCTGACCATTTGGATAGGCCGTGTTTATGTATTTGCTCGAAATTAATGAAGCATACCCGAATGTGTGTCGGAGCTATCCGGAAGAGCGGGGGTCCCTTGAAGGTGAGAATCGCTATTATAACCATGATGAAGCTGTCCATTTACTATGGACGGCATTGGAAGGGCCTGACCATTTGGACAGACCATGTTTATATTTGTATTTGCAGGTACCATACCCTTAACCTAAACCCGAACCGATTCTCAAACCCAAAAACCTATAACCTAAACCAAAATCAAAACTAAAACCTATAACCTAAACCCAAACTCATTCTCAAATTTCAAAACATATAACCTAAACCAAAACCAAAACCTATGACCTAAACCCGAACCTATTCTCAAATCCCAAAACCTATCACCTAAATTAAAACCATAACCAAAACCTATAACCTAAACCTGAACCCATTCTCAAATCTTAAAACCTATAACCTAAACCTAAACCTTATCCTAAACCTATAACTTATAACCTAAACCAAAACCATAACCAAACTTATAACCTAAACCCGAACCCATTCTCAAATCCTAAAACCTATAACCTAAACCAAAACCATAACCAAAACCTATAACTTAAACCCGAACCTATTCTCAAATCCAAAAACCTATAACATAAACCTAAACCTTATCCTAAACCTATAACCTATAACCTAAACCAAAACCTATAACATAAACCAAAACCAAAACCAAAACCAAAACCTAAGACCTAAACCCGACCCATTCTCCAATCCCAAAACCTATAACCTAAACCGAAACCAAAACCTATGACCTAAACCCGAACCCATTCTCAAATCCCAAAACCAATAACCTAAACCAAAACCAAAACCTATGACCTAAACCCGAACCCATTCTCAAATCCCATAACCTATAACCTAAACCTAAACCTAAACCTATAACCTAAACCCGAACCCATTCTAAAATCCAAAATCTATAACCAAAACCAAAACCTATAACCTAAACTCGAACCGATTCTCAAATCCTAAAACCTATAACCTAAACCAAAACCATAACCAAAACCTATAACCTAAACCCGAACCCATTCTCAAATCCAAAAACCTATAACCTAAACCTAAACCTTATCCTAAACCTATAACATATAACCTAAACCAAAACCAAAACCAAAACCTATAACCTAAACCCGAACCCATTCTCAAAACCCATTCTCAAATCCTAAAACCTATAACCTAAACCAAAACCATAACCAAAACCTATAACCTAAACCCGAACCCATTCTCAAATATTCCAAAAACCTATAACCTAAACCTAAACCTTATCCTAAACCTCTAACCTATAACCTAAACCAAAACCTATAACCTAAACCAAAACCAAAACCAAAACCAAAACCTAAGACCTAAACCCGAACCCATTCTCCAATCCCAAAACCTATAAACTAAACCGAAACCAAAACCTATGACTTAAACCCCAACCCATTCTCAAATCCCAAAACCTATGACCTAAACCCGAACCCATTCTCAAATCCCAAAACCTATAACCTAAACTAAAACCAAAACCTATAACCTAAATCCGAACCCATTCTTAAATCCCAAAACCAAAACCAAAACCTATAACCTAAACCCGAACCCATTCTCAAATCCCAAAACCCAAACCCAAACCCAAACCTAAACCTAAAACCTAAACCAAAACCTATAACCTAAACTTAAATTCCAAAACCAAAACCAAAACCAAAACCTATAACCTAAACCCGAATCCATTCTCAAATCCCAGAACCTATAACCAAAACCAAAACCTATAACCTAAACCCAAACCCATTCTCAAATCCCAAAACCTATAACCTAACCTAAACCTATACTAATAACCTAAAACTATTCCCAAATCCCAAAACCTATAACCTTATCCTAAACCTATAACCTATAACTTTAACCAAAACCTATAACCTAAACCAAAACCAAAACCTATAACCTAAATTCGAACCCATTCTCAAATCCCAAAACCTATAACCTAAACCAAAACCAAAACCTATAACCTAAACCCGAACCCATTCTCAAATCCCAAAATCTATAACCCAAACCTAAACCTAAACCTAAAACCTAAACCAAAACCTATAACCTAAACCAAAACTAAAACCTATAACCTAAACCCGAACCCATTCTCAAATCCCAAAACCTATAACCTAAACCAAAACTAAAACCTATAACCTAAACCCGAATCCATTCTCAAATTCCAAAACCTGTAACCTAAACCCGAACCCATTCTCAAATCTCAAAACCCAAAAATCAGTGGGGATTACAACAGGGAAAAGGAAAAAAAAAATGAAAAAGAAGCCAGCGAGTTGGGGTCGACCAGGCGGCCTATGGCTACGGATTATAACCGTAGCCATAACTATAATGCTCTGCACTTTTTTTTCTTTTTTCTTTTTTATTTTTTATTTTTATTTTTTACATGGAGAACTTTATTGTACCTACATTTTTCTTTAATATATGTTTATATAAATAGGTGTGTGTGTGTGTGTGTGTATATATATATATAAATATAAATTTTTCTCTTTTTTTTTTTCATTTCTTTCTTTATTCATTTAATAAGAATATCTTCTAAACTCAAATTAGTTACTTGACGTACCACATATGATTTTGGGGTAGGAGAAGCTATTTTAGCCAACCAACCTAGTTATTTTCCAAGATTCCATCAGGTTGATGGTCGAAAATATATTTCATTCACTTCACGGTCAATTTCAATCACTTCTTGGTCAAATTAGAAATTGAGCGAGGCAAATATGAAATTGAGTAAGTAAATTAAAAATTGATCAGGACAAGGTATGAATTGAGTGAGGGAAGCTAGAAATTGAGCGAGGTAACATAGGAGTTCAGCGAGGGAATCTAGAAATTGAGCGAGGCAACTTAGGATTTGAGCGAGGAAAGCTAGAAATTGAGCGAGGTTTATGCTACGTTGAAATTGAGCGAGGTTCTCTTGCTCAAATCCTAAGTTGCCTCGCTGAATTTTTACGTTGCATCGCTCAATTGCTAGGTTGTCTCGCTCAATTTCTAGGTTCCTTCGCTCAATTTATATATTGCCTCACTGAATTTCTACCTTCCCTCGCACAAAAGAAACATAAAAAAAATAAATTCAGTTTGTCCCGCTCAATTTCTAGTTTGCCCCGCTCAATTAAGCAGGGCAAACTGGAAATTGAGCGGGGCAAACTAGAAATTGAGCGGGGTAAACTGAAATATATATATATTTTTTGCTTTTGTAGGTCCCATCATGATGTATGTCTTATATCCAAACCGTCCATATATGAGAAGGGTAAACTAAAAATTGAGCGGGGCAAACTAAAAATTAAGCGGGGTAAACTGAAAATTGAGCGGGGCAAACATGAAATTGACCCCACTGTCAAAATATATTTTTCCCACCTTTTATTTCAGGGCTTTCATGTTTGCCCTGCTCAATTTTCAGTTTTCCCCGCTCAATTTCTAGTTTGCCCCACTTAATTTTCAGTTTGCCCCGCTCAATTTTCAGTTTGCTCCGCTCAATTTCCAGTTTGCCCCGATCATATATGGACGGTTTGGATATAACACATACATCATGATGGGACCCACAAAAGAAAAAAAAAAAAAATTCAGTTTGCCCCAATCAATTTCTAGTTTACCTTGCTTAATTTTCAGTTTTCCCCGCTCAATTGAGGTTTAGGTTATAAGTGTCAGTTATATGTTAAGGTTTAGGGAACTGAGAATAGGTTAAGGTTTAGGTTTAGTAAATCGGGTTCGGGACGGGGTTTAGGTTTGGGTTTTCAAGTTTAGGTTTAGGTTAAGGAGTTGATATTGAGATTAGGTTAAGGTTTAGGTTTAGGGATTTGAGAATACATTTAGGTTTTAGGTTTAGGTTATAAGTGTCGGTTATATGTTAAGGTTTAGGGAACTGAGAATAGGTTAAGGTTTAGGTTTAGGAAATCAGGTTCGGGACTGGGTTTAGGTTTGGGTTTTCAAGTTTACGTTTAGGTTAAGGAGTTGATATTAGGGTTATGTGTCAGTTTAGGTTTAGGGATTTGAGAATACATTTAGGTTTTAGGTTTAGGTTATAAGTGTCGGTTATATGTTAAGGTTTAGGGAACTGAGAATAGGTTAAGGTTTAGGTTTAGAAAATCGAGTTCGGGACCGGGTTTAGGTTTGGGTTTTCAAGTTTAGGTTTAGGTTAAGGAGTTGATATTAGTATTAGGTGTAAGTTTAGGTTTAGGGATTTGAGAATACATTTAGGTTTTAGGTTATAAGTGTAGGTTATAGGTTTAGGTTTAAGTTAGGTTATAGGTTAAGGTTTAGGGAATTGAGAATAGGTTAAGGTTTAGGTTTAGGGATTTGAGAATACATTTAAGTTTTAGGTTACAAGTGCACGATATAGGTTTTGGTTTAAGTTAGATTATACGTTAAGGTTTAGGGAATTGAGAATAAGTTAAGGTTTAGGTTTAGGGATTTAAGAATACATTTAAGTTTTAGGTTACAAGTGTACGATATAGGTTTTGGTTTAAGTTAGATTATAGGTTAAGGTTTAGGGAATTGAGAATAAGTTAAGGTTTAGGTTTAGGGATTTCAGAATACATTTAACCCTAAAAGGGTTTCAATGGTAGACGTTCAATTCCCCACTACCTTTTACAGTGTAGTCCACTTGATAGTTAGATCTATCTTATTTTTTTATCTCAAGCCTTAATATGAGCTTGTAAAATATATGGACAGTTTGGATATAACACACATCATGATGGGACCCACAAAAGCAAAAAAAAAAAAATCAGTTTGCCCCGCTCAATTTCCAGTTTGCCCCGCTCAATCTAGAAATTAAGCGGGGCAAACTAGAAATTGAGCAGGGCAAAATGATTTTTTTTTTTTTTGCTATGTTGCTTTTGTGGGTCCCATCATGATGTATGTGTTATATCCAAACCGTCCATATATGAGCGGGGCAAATTGAAAATTAAGCGGGGCAAACTAGAAATTGAGCGGGACAAACTGAAAATTGAGCGGGGCAAACATGAAATTGACCCCATTGTCAAAATCTAGTTTGTCCACCTTTTATCCAGTTATTTTTATGAAAGAATACAAACTTACTTTGGGATTTGAGAATGGGTTCGGGTTTATGTTATAAGGTTATAGGTTATAGGTTTAGGTTTAAGTTAAGGTTAGGTTTAGGTTATAGGTTTTGGGATTTGATAATGGGTCTGGGTTTAGGTTATAGGTTTTGGTTTTGGTTTAGGTTATAGGTTATAGGTTTAGGTTTAGGTTTAGGTTATAGGTTTTGGGATTTGAGAATGGGTTTGGGTTTAGGTTATAGGTTTTGGTATTGGGAGAGAAAAAGTGGACAACAGTGAAAATGAGGGGTATTTTTATCCTGGAATTGGGTCTCCGCACGTGGAGGTCTAAGTTGCAAAAGTAAGTTTGAATTCTTTAATAAAAATAGCTGGATAAAATGTGGGCAAACTAGATTTTGACAGTGGGGTCAATTTCATGTTTGCCCCACTTAATTTCTAGTTTACCCCGCTCAATTTTCAGTTTGCCCCACTCAATTTTCAGTTTACCCCACTCATATATGAACGGTTTGGATATAACACATAAATCATGATGGGACCCACAAAAGCAAAAAAAAAATAATAATAATTTCAGTTTGCCCCGTTCAATTTCTAGTTTGCCCCGCTCAATTTTCAGTTTGTCCCACTCAACTTGAGCAGGGCAAACTAGAAATCGAGCGGGGCAAACTGAAAATTGAGCGGGGCAAACTAGAAATTGAGCGGGTTTAGGTTATAGGTTTTGGTTTTGATTTAGGTTATAGGTTATAGGTTTAGGATAAGGTTTAGGTTATAGGTTTTGGGATTTGAGAATGGGTTCGGGTTTATGTTATAAGTTTGGGTTTCGGTTTAGGTTTAGGTTATAGGTTATAAGTTTAGGATAAGGTTTAGGTTTAGGTTATAGATTTTGGGATTTGAGAATGGGTTCGGGTTAGGTTATAGGTTTTGGTTTTAGTTTAGGTTATAGGTTTTGGGATTTGAGAATATGTTTGGGTTTAGGTTATAGGTTTTGGTTTTGGTTTAGGTGATAGGTTTTGGTTTTGGTTAAGGTTATAAGTTATAGGTTTGGGTTTAGGTTATAGGTTTAGGATAAGGTTATAGGTTTTGGGATTTGGAAATAGTTTTAGGTTATTAGTATAGGTTTAGGTTAGGTTATAGGTTTTGAGATTTGAGAATGGGTTCGGGTTTAGGTTATAGGTTTTGGTTTAGGTTATAGGTTTTAGGGTTTGAGAATGGATTCGGGTTTTGGTTTTGGTTGTGGTTTTGGTTTTGGTTTTGGTTTTGGTTTTGGTATAGGGATTTGAGTTTAGGTTATAGGTTTAGGTTTAGGTTTGGGTTTGGGTTTTGGGATTTGAGAATGGGTTCGGGTTTAGGTTATAGGTTTTGAGATTTGAGAATGGGTTCGGGTTTAGGTTATAGGTTTTGGGATTTGAGAATGGATTCGGGTTTAGGTTATAGGTTTTGGTTTTGGTTTTGGTTTAGGGATTTGAGTTTAGGTTATAGGTTTAGGTTTAGGTTTGGGTTTGGGTTTTGGGATTTGAGAATGGGTTCGGGTTTAGGTTACAGGTTTTGAAATTTGAGAATGGGTTCGGCTTGAGGTTATAGGTTTTGGTTTAGGTTATAGGTTTTGGGATTTGAGAATGGATTCGGGTTTAGGTTATAGGTTTTGGTTATGGTTATGGTTTAAGGATTTGAGTTTAGGTTATAGCTTTAGGTTTAGGTTTAGGTTTAGGTTTGGGTTTGGGTGAGAATGAGTTCGAGTTTAGGTTATAGGTTTTAGAATTTGAGAATGGATTCGGGTTTAGGTTATAGGTTTAGGTTTTGGTTTAAGTTATTGGTTATAGGTTTTGGGATTTGAGAATGGGTTCGGGTTTAGGTTATAGGTTTTGGTATTGGTTTAGGTTATAGGTTTTCGTTAAGGTTATAGGTTATATGTTTAGGTTTAAGTTAAGGTTAGGTTTAGGTTATAGGTTTTGGGATTTGATAATGAGTTTGGGTTTAGGTTATAGGTTTTGGTTTAGGTTTAGGTTATAGGTTATAGGTTTAGGTTTAGGTTTAGGTTATAGGTTTTGAAATTTGAGAATGGATTCGGGTTTAGGTTATAGGTTTTGGTATTGAGAGAGGAAAAGTGGACAACAATGAAAATGAGGGGTATTTTCATCCTGGAATTGGGTCTCCGCACGTGGAGGTCTAAGTTGCAAAAGTAATTTTGAATTCTTTAATAAAAATAGCTGGATAAAAGGTGGGCAAACTAGATTTTGACAGTAGGGTCAATTTCATGTTTGTCCCGCTCAATTTCTAGTTTGCCCCGCTCAATTTTCAGTTTGCCCCACTCAACTGAAAATCGAGCAGGGCAAACTAGAAATTGAGCGGGGCAAACTGAAAATCGAGTAGGGCAAACTAGAAATTGAGTGGGTTTAGGTTATAGGTTTTGGTTTTGGTTTAGGTTATAGGTTATAGGTTTAGGATAAGGTTCAGGTTATAGGTTTTGGGATTTGAGAATGGGTTTGGGTTTATGTTATAGGTTTGGGTTTCGGTTTAGGTTTAGGTTATAGGTTATAGGTTTAGGATAAGGTTTAGGTTTAGGTTATAGATTTTGGATTTGAGAATGGGTTCGGGTTAGGTTATAGGTTTTGGTTTTGGTTTAGGTTATAGGTTTTGGGATTTGAGAATGGGTTTGGGTTTAGGTTATAGGTTTTGGTTTTGGTTTAGGTTATAGGTTTTGGTTTTGGTTAAGGTTATAGGTTATAGGTTTTGATTTTGGTTATAGGTTTACGATAAGGTTATAGGTTTTGGGATTTGGAAATAGTTTTAGGTTATAAGTATAGGTTTAGGTTAGGTTATAGGTTTTGGGATTTGAGAATGGGTTCGGGTTTAGGTTATAGGTTTTGGTTTAGGTTATAGGTTTTAAGATTTGAGAATGGATTCGGGTTTAGGTTTGGTTTTAGTTTTGGTTTTGGTTTAGAGATTTGAGTTTTGGTTATAAATTTAGGTTTAGGTTTGGATTTGGGTTTTGGAATTTGAGAATGGGTTCGGGTTTAGGTTATAGGTTTTGGGATTTGAGAATGGGTTCGGGTTTAGGTTATAGGTTCTGGGATTTGAGAATGGATTCGGGTTTAGGTTATAGGTTTTGGTTTTAGTTTTGGTTTAGGGATTTGAGTTTAGGTTATAGGTTTAGGTTTAGGTTTGGGTTTGGGTTTTGGGATTTGAGAATGGGTTCGGGTTTAGGTTACAGGTTTTGGAATTTGAGAATGGGTTCGGCTTGAGGTTATAGGTTTTGGTTTAGGCTATAGGTTTTGGGATTTGAGAATGGAATCGGGTTTAGGTTATAGGTTTTGGTTTTGGTTTTGTTTTAAGGATTTGAGTTTAGGTTATAGGTTTAGGTTTAGGTTTTAGGTTTAGGTTTAGGTTTGGGTTTGGGTCTTGGGATTTGAGAATGGGTTCGGGTTTAGGTTATAGGTTTTGGAATTTGAGAATGAGTTCGGGTTTAGGTTATAGGTTTAGGTTTAGGTTTTGGTTTAAGTTATAGGTTATAGGTTTTACGATTTGAGAATGGGTTCGGGTTTAGGTTATAGGTTTTGGTATTGGTTTAGGTTATAAGTTTTCGTTAAGGTTATAGGTTATAAGTTTAGGTTTAAGTTAAGGTTAGGTTTAGGTTATAGGTTTTGGGATTTGATAATGGGTTTAGGTTTAGGTTATAGGTTTTGATTTTGGTTTAGGTTATAGGTTATAGGTTTAGGTTTAGGTTTAGTTTATAGGTTTTGGGATTTGAGATTGGATTGGGGTTTAGGTTATAGGTTTTGGTATTGGGAGAGGAAAAGTGGACAACAGTGAAAAGGAGAGGTATTTTCATCCTAGAATTGGGTCTCCGCACGTGAAGGTTTAAGTTACAAAAGCAAGTTTCAATTCTTTAATAAAAATAGCTGGATAAAAGGTGGGCAAAGTAGACTTTGACAGTGGGGTCAATTTCATGTTTGCCCCGCTCAATTTCTAGTTTGCCCCGCTCAATTTTCAGTTTGCCCCGCTCAATTTCTAGTTTGCCCCGCTTAATTTTCAGTTTACCCCGCTCATATATGGACGGTTTGGATATAACACATACATCATGATGGGACCCACAAAAGCAAAATAAAATAAAATTTCTGTTTGCCCCGCTCAATTTCTAGTTTGCCCCGCTCAATTTTCAGTTTGCCCCGCTCAACTGGAAATTGATCAGGGCAAACTAGAAATTGAGCGGGGCAAACTTAAAATTGAGCGGAGCAAACTAGAAATTGAGCGGGTTTAGGTTATAGGTTTTGGTTTTGGTTTAGGTTATAGGTTATAGGTTTAGGATAAGGTTTAGGTTATAGGTTTTGAGATTTGAGAATGGGTTCGGGTTTATATTATAGGTTTGGGTTTGGGTTTAGATTTAGGTTTAGGTTATAGGTTATAGGTTTAGGATAAGGTTTAAGTTTAGGTTATAGATTTTGGGATTTAAGAATGGGTTCGGGTTAGGTTATAGGTTTTGGTTTTGGTTTAGGTTATAGGTTTTGGGATTTGAGAATGGGTTCGGGTTTAGGTTATAGGTTTTGGTTTTGGTTTAGGTTATAGGTTTTGGTTTTGGTTAAGGTTATAGGTTATAGGTTTAGGTTTAGGTTATAGGTTTAAGACATGGTTATAGGTTTTGGGATTTGGAAATAATTTTAGGTTATAAGTATAGGTTTAGGTTAGGTTATAGGTTTTGGGATTTGAGAATGGGTTCGGGTTTAGGTTATAGGTTTTAGGATTTGAGAATGGATTCGGGTTTAGGTTATAGGTTTTGGTTTAGGGATTTGAGTTTAGGTTATAGGTTTAGGTTTAGGTTTGGGTTTGGGTTTTGGGATTTGAGAATGGGTTCGGGTTTAGGTTATAGGTTTTGGAATTTGAGAATGGGTTCGGATTTAGGTTATAGGTTTTGGGATTTGAGAATGGGTTCGGGTTTAGGTTATAGGTTCTGAGATTTGAGAATGGATTTGGGTTTAGGTTATAGGTTTTGGTTTTGGTTTTGGTTTAGGGATTTGAGTCTAGGTTTGGGTTTGGGTTTTGGGATTTGAGAATGGGTTCGGATTTAGGTTACAGGTTTTGGAATTTGAGAATGGGTTTGGCTTGAGGTTATAGGTTTTGGTTTAAGGATTTGAGTTTAGGTTATAGGTTTAGGTTTAGGTTTAGGTTTAGGTTTAAGTTTGAGTTTGAGTTTTGAGATTTGAGAATGGGTTCAGGTTTAGGTTATAGGTTTTGGAATTTGAGAATGGGTTCGGGTTTAGGTTATAGGTTTAGGTTTAGGTTTTGGTTTAAGTTATAGGTTATAGGTTTTGGGATTTGAGAATGGGTTTGGGTTTAGGTTATAGGTTTTGGTTATAGGTTTTCGTTAAGGTTATATGTTATAGGTTTAGGTTTAAGTTAAGGTTAGGTTTAGGTTATAGGTTTTGGGATTTGATAATGAGTTTGGGTTTAGGTTATAGGTTTTGGTTTTGGTTTTGGTTATAGGTTATAGGTTTAGGTTTAGGTTATAGGTTTTGGGATTTGAGAATGGGTTCAGGTTTAGGTTATAGGTTTTGGTATTGGGAGAGGAAAAGTAGACAATAGTGAAAAGGAGGGGTATTTTCATCTTGGAATTGGGTCTCCGCACGTGGAGGTCTAAGTTGCAAAAGTACGTTTGAATTCTTTCATAAAAATAGCTGGATAAAAGGTGGGCAAACTAGATTTTGACAGTGGGGTCAATTTCATGTTTGTCCCGCTCAATTTCTAGTTTGTCCCGCTCAATTTTCAGTTTGCCCCGCTCAATTTCTAGTTTGCCCCGCTTAATTTTCAGTTTGCCCGGCTCAATTTTCAGTTTACCCCGCTCATATATGAATGGTTTGGATATAACACATACATCATGATGGGACCCACAAAAGCAAAAAAAAAAAATAATTTCAGTTTGCCCCGCTCAATTTCTAGTTTGCCCCGCTCAATTTTCTAGAAATTGAGCGGGGCAAACTGAAAATTGAGCGGGGCAAACTAGAAATTGAGCGGGTTCAACTAGAAATTGAGCGGGGTAAACTGGAATTTTTTTTTTTGGTTTTGTGGGTCCCATCATGAAATTGGGCGGTTGCCTCGCTGAATTTTTAGGTTCCCTCGCTTAATTTCTAGCTTCCCTCACTCAATTCCTAGGATTTCTCACTGAATTTCTACGTTGTCTTACTCATTTCCTAGGTTCCCTCGCTCAAATCCTAGGTTGCCTCGCTCAATTTATAGGTTCCCTCGCACAATTTGTAGTTTCCCTCGCTCAAATCCTAAGTTGTCTTGCTAAATTTTTAAGTTCCCTTTCTTAAATTCTAGCTTTCCTCGGTCAATTCCTAAGTTGCCTAGATCAAATTGTAGGTTCTCTCGCTCAATTTCTAGGTTCCCTCGCTCATTTTCTACATTGCCTCGCTTAATTTCTAGCTTCCCTCTCTCAATTTCTAGATTCCCTCGCTGAACTCCTATGCTACCTCGCTCAATTCATACGTTTTTCTGTTCAATTTTCAATTTACTCACTCAATTTCATATTTACCTTGCTCAATTTCTAGCTTGACTATGAAGTGATTGAAATTGACCGTGAAGTGAATGAAATGTATTTTCAACCATTGACCTGATGGAATCTTGGAAAATAACTAGGTTGGTTGGCTAAAGTAGCTTCTCCTACCCCAAAATCATGTGGTACGTCAAGTAACTAATTTTAGTTTAGAAGATATTCTTGTTAAATGAATAAAGAAAGAAATGAAAAAAAAAGAAAGAAAAATTTATATATACACACACACACACACACACACATATTTATATAAACATGTATTAAAGAAAAATGTAGGTACAATAAAATTCTCTATGTAAAAAATAAAAAAGAAAAAAGAAAAAAAAATGCATTTTAGTTATGGCTACGGTTATAATCCGTAGCCATAGGCCAAGCTATAACCCCATTGACCGGGTTGACCCGGTCGGCCCCAACTCACTGGCTTCTTTTTCCTTTTTTTTTTTTTTTTTTTTTTTTCCTTTTTCCTGTTGTAATTCTCACTGATTTTTGTAGGTCCCATTATGAGGTATATGTTATATCCAAACCATCCATCTATTCGGTGAACTCGTATTAAGGCTTGAGATGAAAAATAAGACAAATCTAGCTATCACGTGGACCACATAGTAAAAGGTAATGGGGAATTGAATGTCTACCATTGAAACCCTTTTAGGGGTTATCGAAGTTTTGGATCATTATGGAATTTGTTTTTCCTCTTCATCCAGGCCTTTGTGACCTTATGAATAGATTGGATGGAAAATAAATGCTATGATGGGCCTTACAAAAATTTTTACGGTGAAAATCAATTTCCTCACTGCTCTCTGTGGTGTGGTCCATTGATTTATGGATATGATTTTTTTTTTTTTTGGATAATGCTCTGAAATGATTTTGAAATATGGATGAACGTTGTGGATATGATAAATACATAGCTGTGGGGCCATGTAACTTTGATCTCTCCTAAGCGGTTCGTACAACTCTCAGTTGGAGGAGCGTCAGCTCTCGTCTTCGCAGTGAAAAGGAGGGGTAATTTCGGCCTCAAAGTCGCTGTCCGCACGTGCTAGTCTAAGTTGGTAACTTAAGTTTGTATTCCTCGATTAAAACCGCTGGATAAAAGGTTTTGCCTACAATGGTCATTTTCTCTTTTTTAATAACTCCCCCTGGTTTTAATAATTGTAAACACCTCCCCACCACTTCAACTCATGGGAGGCATTAGAAAATTTTCTCTATTATTAAAGTTACAAAAACTGAAAACCCCGAAACATTAATCAAATGGTGGACCCTAACTTGGACACTTGGCATGTAAGTGCAGATGATGGGCCCACTTGTTGGTGCACGTGCCAGAAATCAGTTCTAGAAAAATTCCTATTTCCCCATCACATTCGGAAAGTCTAATTAATTGTTTGAGATAATCTTTTCGGTCCAATCCTCCCTTGATGCCGGTGGTTGTAATTTTTCGGATATTGACACTTTGGAATCGGATTCACCGTTTGGAATGTTTAGAGTGGCCGAAGATGGCCCACCATGTATGATGTAGAGTGGGTCATGGATAATTTTATGGCCGAGATGGATCAAAAAAGGTCTGATTGACAACAAAAGTGATCTGGACGGTTAGAACTTAAAATGGACGTATCTCACAAACCATAATGAAATATTGAGCGTATTATATGATTTTGAGGTAGGATGAGCTACTTTAGCCACCCAACCTGCTATGCCGAGTTGCCCACACCAAATTTATGAAATATCATCAGATCGACAATGAAATTCCTATTTTTAGTAAGTTTTAATTTGAGTACAAGTCTTCATCTTTTGAGCTTTAGGATTTATACCCAACATAAAAAGTGGTTAGAATAATTAAGAGAACAACGTGGTGAAGCCAAATAGTACACTTACTATTTTTTGCTAAAAACCATGTGCACTGGTAGAAATCAGGACTGTCCATGTCTTAGTACTCCTATTTAAAGGTGTAAACTCATTTATTTAGATATCAATCAAACTATGAATTTTCTACAATTCATTTCTATGTTATTGTTTTTCTTTCTCATGGATTTGAAAAATCTCTATGAGGAGTCCAGAGAAACTCCATGGATATGGAGTAGTTATCCTAGATGAAGAAGGTGCTTAACCTCTACACATCCAATGTATGTGCCCCATCTTGACAGCGGTAGGAGCATAGCCACCTAAGGGCCCCACCTTAGATGTCCAACCGTCCATGGGCTCCACCATGGACGTGCAACCAAGGTACTTTTATACTTTTCAAGCTAAAGGCACGGGCGTGTTAGTATTTTACAAAAGACTAGATTGCCTCTTTTGGGTGGGGGAATCCCTGGCAAGTCTGCAAAGCAAATGAGCATTGTATATGATATTTGAAATACAAGAATGTATTTACAATTATTACAAGTCAGACGGGGTGTACATGATATTTAAAAATAGAAGAGGTATTTACAATTGTCGAAAACCAGAGGAGGTGCTTACAATTATTCCTATTTGATATACGTGGCAAAGTCAACAGCCATACGCATGCACATGAGAGTCGTCTAAAAGACGGGCATTTATCTAAGGCATGTGAATCCAAACAGCCAAAACAGTGGGTCCCTCAATGCAAATGAATAATCCCTCTTTATCTAAGTCATGTGAATCCAAACAGCCAAAACAGTGGGTCCCCCAATGTAAATGAATAATCTTAAAAATAGAGAGATTGTATGGTCCTAATTAAAGCTGGGCATCGAGTTGAGTTGGACCGAGTTAGGGCTGACCCAACTCGATCTGGTTTTGAAATATGCCTGACCCGAACTCAACTCGACTTGGTACCGAGTCCAGCATGCCTAAACCGATCTGAATTTGGGTCTAGCCTGGACTAATCCGGACTGAGTCTGACTCGAAAAAAGTACTGAGTCGGTTTGAGTTGACACCGATTCAGATTGAGAGAGAGAGAGAGAGAGAGAGAGAGAGAGAGAGAGAGAGAGAGAGAGAATGTGTGTGTGTGTGTGTGTGACACTCCGAATTTTTTGGGGCTGAGTAGATACTTGACTCCTGATATCCCAGGTGCCACTTATGCTTTGCGGAAGCGAGGTTCTTATAATTCATTTTACCTGGGCTTTAAGCAATTTTTGGAATTAAAAAAGACTATGCAATGGCCGCCTCATCTAACGCGTCAGGTTCTGTAGTTTCTGCATCCAAAATAAGGTCTGGTTGGTGTTTTAAAACACCATCCCTAAGTGGGAGTGAGTGATCAACTTAGTGGATACCATTAATAATAAGTTACACATGTTATTATACGCAGGAACAAATTTATTGAAAGACATTCATTTAAAGAATCCTAAATACTCTTGTTAATACAAATGTATGGTTCAATGACATGATGCATGCTCTCTCCAACAATACTTTCTCGAGCGACAACATCTAACGATCGCATATGACAAATACTCCCTCAGTGTGACCTTGACTGCTGAATCGCCAAAATTAAATAATGCAATGTAATGTAAAATGTTAGTCACATTGATTAATTATGTTCATTCATCCAGCAATTTAGGAAAACCGAGACATCTCGACAGATCAATGCTCTAATCCGATCGCGCAACTCTGATGGTTGTGGTCGTATGGCTCTCGCGACCCTTGGCCCATGTAGGTTCGTCATTCCCATAATTTAATATCATACGAAGGCACTTAAGACATAAAGTCTTGCTCGCGATCACTACGGGGAGGCTCGTCACCCCAGCGTAGGCTGACAGCTTGGCCATAGTGTCCCATACCACCATCCTGACTCACGAGTTATAATGTTTATTGGTCACTAAGTGGAAACTCGTCACCCCAGCGTATGCTGACAGCTCGGGCATAGTGTCCCATACCACCATCCCCAACTCATGAGTCTTGTGGGCCGCAACTTGTGGTTATCAATGGGCGCAAAGGTTACAGGGTGCCTCAAGTTCCAACAGGCATATACAAATATGGTTAACGTACAAGGATGGCCAACCAGTTGACCAATCTGTCCCCACAAGATGAATCACAGGCTGTACAACCTGAGAGCAACGTCTTGCGTAGTCCAATTACAGCCGACAACTCGCGGTTTGGCTAGTCAGGCCAAACTCGTTAGTGGGTTGACCCAACGGATGGGTTACCCAAGAAAATCCCAGTTGACTGACTGATCTGAAAATGGCGCAATGTGTAAATACAAGACCAACAAGTAGAAGCCGATCTAATTATAGTTGTGAGGGGAATCAGGTGAGTATAATTATAGTCCACATTCGAAATCAGGGCACAAGACATAACTGTGCATAATTTGGGAAATCCCTAGTGGTACATGTACGTAGATCTAGGTTTCAAGGGATCACGGTGTGAGAATGGACACCGCAGCTAGCTATTGGGAAGATTTATCTTATGTGGTGGGGTGTGGGTAGTAAATTCTCCCATTTTAGGTCTACAAGATGCATGTGTACTAGTCCATAGTGTACATTCAACAATTTTGGAGACATTTCTAGCTAAGAGTTCCACAAATTTCAATAATTCAACAGTACAAACAACAATACACCAAATCTACACATATAAGTTGCATGCAACAGGGTCTAACTTATGAAATCAATAAGATTGGGGATAATGCACATGCAACTTCACAATTTGACAGACAATTCAACAATGTATACATTAAGGAAATTATAATTGAAATTTCCTTCCCCAATTTAGGGAAATTTCAAGCATAAGTTCTAAATCAGCAATTTCATACTAAAACAGCAACATGCAAACAAACTTTCCATACAAAATCACTAGAGTTTGCTCTAAGCATGATGACAGGCCACCTAGAGGTAATGGTCCACACCTATCGTACATTGGAGGTCCTTGGAGACGCTCTAGCGGCGCTGAGTCCGTAAATTTGTTGTGCCGGGGCCCTGTGCTAGAGGGATTGCATGTCAGGACACATGCAAGTGACCCAAGCTAAGAAAAATGGAGGAGAGATACAATGGTTACCTTTGATCAGCTACACTTCACTTTTACGGTGGTAGGGTTGCGGTTTCCGGTGAATAGCGGTGGTAGGAGTGGAATTTCCAAATTCTTAGCTGTGTGAGTGAGGGAGAGAGAGATTTGAGGGCTTTTATAGCCTGAACTTTTGTCCAATTGGTCCTAGGAGCTAATAATTTCCTCAAGTGACCCTTTGGGGTCCACTTATGGGTTTCGGGGTTGCCCTGATAGCCCCCTAGCCCATCTGAGTTATGAGATGGATGCCCCATGGTCTGATGAGGGGTTGTCCAAGGTTTGATGGCAAACGGATGCGGGAATTTATTGCAAGGGTCCGATTTGCGATCAACGATCACCATTCCTCGATCAAGGTTAGTTTTAGCAGCGGACGAGTGTAGAGAAATATCTTTAATCTACGGTGCAAATTTGGGTGAAATCTAACAGTTAGAATGTCATAATTTATTGTCCTAAATGGCGGGGCTAATTGTTTTAAAAATTTAGATTTCAAGTTATTACTTGTGAGAGTTGCGTCTGACAAGTGCCGGCTTGACGATGCAAACTGTCCATTTCAAGGCGTCATTTAAGTCCATTGTCCGTGATGAACCACAAGCCCAGTGAGATGAACATTACTCTATAATTTTAGAGGTAGTGGCCTATTAATGAGCGGTCTAGAGCTTGTTCGAGTAATCTGGGCATTTTTGGGAAAAATTGGGTAGAGAGATTTCTTGGGCGCAGTTGTTAAGGTCTGGATTAACTAAGTTCACAGTGTGACCTATTCAAAATTAGCGAAAATGGTGATTCGGTCATGATCACTCTAAACCGTCGATTTTATACTAAAAGAGTGACTAGGTTAATTTGGTTCATTAGTCAAGATCCGGGCCATAGCTAACTCGGCTTTGGGTAGATCTTTAATTTAGTTACAGTTGTTTGATTAATCAGTGGCAGGTCAGTTAGATTTGGGCCCTATGTAAACAAATCATGATATTAAACTCGATATTTAAGTGATCGGTTGGATTTAGTGATTTTTTTTACGATCGATCAGTCTTATTTGTAGGGTTTTTTATTGGTACCAGTTGCATATAAGCTCACCTCGAGCGTCAAGGGTCAGCAAGTAACGACGTGGCCAGTTTATATGTAACATTCCGAAAATCGGGGGTCGAGTAAAAACTCACTCCCGAGTTCCAGAACATCACTTATGTAATATAAATGTGTATGATTGAATGTTGTCTGTGTTAATGTATTAAACATGATTGAGATTAAGCCAGAATAGCATATCATACTCCAGAGACAGTTAAATTAACAAGCGGAAGACTGTGATATATACCTATAATATATAGTTGATTGTAAGTCTCCAGAGTGTGAACATGTTACCAGGTTATATACATACATGTATACTTCAAAAGTAAACAAAAGAATATACATGAGTGCTCTAAAAATATAAAATGACAAGTGTCAAGGTATCTAATCAACCTCCCTGTAATCCCGTCAATCAGAACATGCATGAAGGAGGGATCCTCCTTATCATCATCAAGTCCAGCTCCGCTTCTCAAGCAGCGCCATCATCTGCAACCAAAATAGGGACTGGTGGGTGTCCGGAAACACCATCCCGTAACGTGGGAGTGAGTAGCTAACTCAGTGGAATAATAGAGCAAGGATTAACATGTTCTCAAATCAATCATGCGATAATAGTAAAGCAGTAAATCAAACAATCCTAATACTGTTGTTAATGCAATATGACATGACGTGATGGATGCCCTCACCGACGATCTCCCTCATACGACACCATCTTACGCCCGCGGCATGCAATCATCCCACAGTGCTTCACATCTTTCAGGCACATGCAATGTGATGGTGATATGATTACCGAGTTATTATTAGTCCATTTCATACAACAGGATTGAAAAACTAAGGTACTTTCCTTATATCAATCCCAATACAGATCCTGTCTAGGGTCGTCACTCCTAGTAATCTCATACGATGTATATTTTGTAGGTCGCTGTAAGGGCTGTCAGGGCTGTTTCTCGCACTCATTGCACTACTCTCCCATCACCTTATCAATATAGGCCTACTGTAATCTCACTGCTACGGAAGAGTCGTCGCCTCCCGTAGACTCAGAATACGCTCGCGGTCACTACAAAGGATTCGTCGCCTGATCAGTGTAGGCCGACAGCAAGAATATAGTTTTCCATACCACCATAATCTGCTCACGAGTCATACGTGCTCACTGGTCACTACGGGGAGGTTTGTGGCCCCAGCGTAGGCCGACAGCTCGACCACGGTGTCCCATACCACCATGCCCAGCTCATGAGTCTTTATGGATCAAGGTACCATGGTTGACAGGGTTTACAGTGGTAAGTTCAGTACACTAGATTCAAGCAGTTATGACTCATACAGGGTAAACATACAACGGCCAGTCGGGTTACTTGACGGGCTCGACTAGCACGAGCGCATCTCAAGTCGAACGACATGAAGTGCGTAAAACACCTCGTGTGGCCTAACCACTGCTGCCAACTCCAAAACACGGCTCGCATTCATCGACGCGTCGTTCGTGGCAAAAATAAGCCAACCACGAACTTGCTCAGTTGCCGACTGCCTGGACTAGGCATAGTCCCAAACAATTATGAATCCACATTAACAATCATGTAAGAGTATTGAAAATGAAATACAACAATGTGAGCATGTTAGCACATGTTGTAACATACAACTTAAGTAAATCATCAAGCACATGCATTTCATACATATAATGAAATCATGCATATAGCTAACATGTAGGAAATCATTTACATCAGCATATTAATTGAGAAATCAATCTCAAACTATTTCACAACACCATTTAATTCAATAAATACTAATACAAGAATTTATACAAACACTTAAACTACACTCTTAAGTCTACATATAGTATGTCGACTCAAAGTGCGCATTTGGGCGAATCTCTTCGCCAAACTAATTACGCACGTATTCCTAATATCCTAATGCGACAAGAAGCCATGTCAATCACATTAGCAAATTATGGATGAAAACAGTAATTCCTACAAATGACTAAAATGTCCTAAATCTCATATTCTTCGTCTGCTTACGAAACAGGAAATGGACGGCATGTTGTACATGTCAAACGGCGTTGCCGTCGATAATCTACTATTAAACGACATTGAAATCATTGGAAACAGACAATCAAAGCGTCTAAAATCCTCACCTTTTCTCCTATAGGTATATTAATTCGAACGGAGCGTATACGTTTCGTCTACGAAGAACTGTGAACCTAATACACAAGATGCATCAGCTACTTCACTATGGAACTGACGGAACCTCAAATCAGCAAGTGTTTGAGGTGTTTTCTTACCTAGAAACGCGGTGAAATCACCGAGAAAGTGATTGAGGTGTGTTGCTTAGGCATGTGCAACAGGTGGCACAAGCAGCAGGAAATTCTCTTCCACTCTCTCTCACAAACTCTCACTTTCTCTCTCACTCTTGCTAGGGTTTCTAGCAAATTCGGATGGATGAGAGGAGTGAGGGTTTAAGCCCCTTTTATAACCTAAATCTTGCCCGAAATAGGCTTGGGAACAATGTTTACTTGATACCTAACCAAATCGGGGCTGTTTCGGTCCAAAAAGGCATTTCTGGTGGTCCCCTGGCCGAACGCGATCGGACTTAAGTTCATGCATGTCGGATGTCGCTCACATCCCATTTTCAGATCAGTAGTGCTCATAGATCGCACGTGGCGGTCCAGTTTCAGTTCAGCGGTCATCGCACGTATATCAGGTCTGCAAGTCTCATGATATGAAATAAAAAAATTTTCTGATCCAAGGGTGTAATTTGGCTGAATTCTGACGGTCAGAACGCTTAATAATAACGCGTCAAGTCGTGTGCCAGATTTGAATTTCAAATTCCAAATCTAACCCTATTCTCACTCTCTTCATTCCAGGCTCAATGAAATAGCCTGCGAATGTCGGTTGGACTTGATTTTTGAAATGATTGTTAAGTCCAACTAGGCGGTTCTAACGGTCTAAGATTGTAGGTATCCGACTTTCGACGCGTGGTTTAGATCCAATACAAAGTTTCAAAGAGGTCCAGAGAACAAACCGATTTAGAGTTTGATCCGAGGTTTTAGAGTATTATAGCACCATTGATTCTACAAGTTTTGGGTCTTGTAGAACGTATTTAAAGCGCTCAGGGACTATTTCATAGCTACTCTAGTGTAGCGCTAGCTAACTTATGCTTAGTTTCTAAAGGAATTAATCCTAAGTGATTTCTTTGGCTATGGAATTGGGTTCTGAGTGATTTTCCAGGTGTTTTAGTTGACCCATTGCCTAAGGACGTCTAACCCCAGGTTGGCAAAAATTCGGAGTGTTACATTATATATATATATATATATATATATATATATATATATGTATGTATGTATATATAATTTAAAGATTTTTGGCAATCCAAAATAGCAAAAATTCGAGGTGTTATAGAGAGAGAGAGAGAGAGAGAGAGAGAGAGAGAGAGAGAGAGAGAGAGAGAGAGAGAGAGAGGAGGAGGAGGAGGAGGAGGAGGGTGGTGATGGTGGTGGGTGACTGTCGGGCTTAGAAGATGAGTGTGGGAGGGAGTAGAGAGGAGAGAGAGAAGAGGAGGAAGGTGGTGATTGTGGTGGGTGGCTGTCTGGTTTAGAAGAGGAGGAGGATGATAGAGAAAGAGAGTTTGAGATAGGGTCAGGGTGGGGTCGGGTGAGGCATATAAGGTTAGAGCTACTTAAAAAGTAGTTTTTTTTTTAAAAAAAAAAATTTATTTATTTAATAATACACACACACACACGAATTTAAGTTGAGCCGACTCGATTTCGAATTGACTCGAGTTTGATCGGATCGAGTTTTGGGTCAAGTCGGGTCGAGTTATTGGGTAACTCGAACTCGAATCAGTTTGAGTTTGGATTGAGCGAAGCTAGTTTTAATTGGTGGCCAAAATATAATGAAGATCTAAAACTTAAGTAGACCAAACAGCCTGTAACTGTGTTATTGAACCCGTTGTCCGAACAGAGGAGCTTAAAAAACTAGAGTATCTTACCATGATGTTTTTGAGAAATCCACTTTACCTATCATTTTTATGAGCTCATTTTAGGCTATGGGCCCAAATACGAGACACATCTAACACTCAAGTGGGCCACACTACTTGAAACAATGGTATAGAACCTCCATTGTTAAAATAGTCATGAGGCCTACATTGATTTTTATTTATTTTTAATATTCACTTGTCCACCATTTTCTTCATATGATCTTATGGGTGTGGGAATGACCTTATAACAAGTTTGGATGGCATATAATCAGTATAGTAGGCCTTAGGAAGATTTCAATGGTGGTAGTTCAATCTTCATTGTTTCCTTTAACGTGGCCCACTTAAGCTTTAGATTTGCCTCTTTTTTTAGCCGAACTAGTATGATCTAGTAAAATAGATGGTAGGGGTGCACAACGAACTGGTAGAATCGTGGAACCGGACCAGAACCGACCAAATGATCTGGTTCTAGAGTGCATCAGTTCCGGTTTCGGTTCCAAATATTAAAGAACCGTTTAGTTCGGTTTAGTTCCGGTTTGGGGGTATGTAGAACTGAACCGAACCGTGAATCCAAACCGTGGAACCGATCCTAGAATCGTTAGTTTATAATATATTTTAGTTGTATATTTGACTCATGATTTATAATTTACAATGCACTTTTTGATTGTTTTCATAAATATATTTTTTCACATCATATACAATATCTAAACCATTTATCAAATGGATCACAAAGCAAATGGACATGGGCTAAATTATAAAATAGAACATGCTATTGGGTTGGATTATAAAAATCCCAGAACCATGAAACCGATCCAGAACCAAATAGGT
The DNA here is from genome assembly GCA_037074715.1 of Magnolia kwangsiensis. Taxonomy (NCBI): domain Eukaryota; kingdom Viridiplantae; phylum Streptophyta; class Magnoliopsida; order Magnoliales; family Magnoliaceae; genus Magnolia; species Magnolia kwangsiensis. The sequence continues at coordinate 81,777,546 of CM073585.1, read as the reverse complement.
TTTCACGGTTTGGTTCTGGTTCAGTTCTAGGGTGTTAATGGTCCAATTCCGGTTCCGAAAATTCTAGAATTGTAAGGAACAGTTCAGATCCAATTTCACCCCGGAACCGAACCGAACCGAACCATATGCACCCCTAATAGATGGACGAGGTGGATTTCTAAAAAACATCAATGTGGGCTTAGGCAAATGGAGTTGGGTTCACCCACCAATCCAACAAGAGGAGTTGGGCAAATTAGGTTACTAAGGGGGACAAACTGTTCAATGAGTCCGTGATATTAGACCCACCTTGATGTATGTGTTGTATATTCATGCCTTCCATCCATTTTACCAACTCATTTTAGGGTATGGGCCCAAAAATGCATCAGATCCAAATCTCAAGTAGACCACACCATAAGAAACGTGGTGAATAAACATCCACCATTAAAAACTTCTCGAAGGCCATAGAAGTTTTGGATCAAAGCTGGTACTTGCCTTTCCCTTCGTCCTCATCTTTGTGACCTTATCATAAAATTTGGAGGTTTTTAATGGTGAGTGTTCAATCACCATTGTTTCCCGTGGTGTGGTCCACCCGAGATTTGAATCTAGTTCATTATTGGGACAATACTCTAAAATAAATTGGAAAAGCAGAGGAATAGAATTAAAGGTGTACACAAGTCAAAAGAGTCGAGCTTGACACAACTTGACTCGGCTCAGCCACTAGTTGACCCAGCTCGAACTCTGCTTGTCTCAGTCCTCAAGCCTGACTTGCCAGTTTGGCTCAATTCGGTCAGCAGCCCGGGCTAGTTTGAGCCGAGTTGGAGCTAAGATCGAGCCTGTGCAGCATTTTCACAAACACATGTAGTGCACTTTCAATTTCTTACTGTAGGTAAAACAACACTGGCTGTTTACAGGTATTTCATCAAATACCTTGTAGGCAACATCAAAATCAAGAAAAAATCGTATTTATTTCATATACATACCTTCCTTGCCAGCGGTCGACACTTCGTTGAGTCATTTCATCAAACACTTGGTGAGCAACATCAATATCAAAGCAACCGAGTGACCGAACTGGTTTCTATCCGAGTCGAGTCGAGCTCGAGCAAGCTTGAACTCGGTTCGAAATTTTTTCGAGCTAAAAAAATCATCTCAACTCGGCTCGAAGTCAAAGTCAAATCGAGCTTTTTCGAATTAAGTCGAGCGAGCTAATTGAGCTAACTCAGTTCATGTATAACCCTAAATACAATTGATATCTAACACATACATTAAAGTTGATCGCATAGTTATGGTACTAATGGATTGGATGTTTCAACATGGCAACATGGAGACTTTTTCGTGAAGTGTTTTAAAACCATCATTACGAAACGTGTTTATCTGGTGATTATGTAGAAACTAAAATAAGCTACTTGAGGCATAAGTAATATATGTTAAGTAACTTGCCATTCAAACATGCCCTTAAAATCTTACGATCCCCGTTATTTAAAAAGCCCACATTAAAACTTGTTACTTCGGTCAGTTCCCCGCGGCTTTTGACATATTAGGTAGGTTCTTAACAACTAGTATCAGTGGAACTGAACATGAACTAAGTTAGCTCGGTTAGCTAGCTTGATTCGGCTCGGATAACCTGGCCTAGCTTGACTCAAAGCTAGGTATGGCCTTGGCTACTAAGTTTGGCTTGGCTCAAGTTACAACTTTTATATATATATATATATATATATATATATATATATATATATATATATATATATATATATATATATATATATATATATAAAACTTAACTAATATATTATATTTTATATTATATATATTGTAAAAATAGTACACCTATATAAAAATTAAAAAGAAAATGCTCAACTTAAAAACCTGAACTCGAACTAGGTTGGAAAAATGGAGTTCAAACTTGGCTCAAACTCTGCTCAACTTGACAGCTCAAAATGAGACAAGATGGCCAGTCAAACACGAAGATTGAGCCGAGCTGAACTCCATCGAGGATAGGCTGCTGGCTGAATCAAGGCAAGTTGTGCCAAGCTTGACTTGGTTCAGCTCATGTACAGCTACAGTATCAGAGCTAACAAAACCTTGTACTCGGCTGCAATAGAGGCTGTAATCCCCCTATTGTAGGGCCCACTGTGGAATACTCCAAGTTAGTGCCAGCTTTTGAGGCTTGGCCCACCCAAAGTTGATTCTTGCTAGAGTTGTTAATGGGCCGGGCTCAAGCTTGCCAAAATATAATTTTTGAATAGGCCCGGCCTAAAATAGTTTAAAATCCGGGCCAAGGGCAACCCCAGGCCCGCACGTTGACAGCTCTAATTCCTGCCATCTGGATGGCTATAAATCTTTTTGAGCTGTGGTTGTTTGTTAACGCCCTATGCCGAAAATGCTCCTTAATTTTTTTTTTTTATTTTTTATTTTTTTTTTAGCAATATATGTCTAACTTAATGGAGAAGAATGCACTCTACCAGTTTTTCTAAAGATAATAAAATTTTCTTTTAATTTTTTTCTAAATAAATTACCTAATGCACAACAACTTTTAACGTGTAAAGTTCATTCTAAAATTTATGTGATAGATCCACACCGTCCACCAATTTTTTCATATCATTCTAGAGCATTATGCTAAAAAAGAGGCACATTCAAAGCTCATGTGGAACACACCAGGGAAAGTATCGGGAATTAAACAACAACCGTTGAAACCTTCTTACGGCCCGATGTGAGGTTTATTTTTCATCTAACCTCTTCATGAGGTCGCACAGGCCTAGATGAATAGAAAACAAAACTATCAGCTTGATCAGAGCCCAATTAATGAGCCTTTGGGCTATAACCTCACGTACAATATGTTCGACAATTTGTAAGGTTTAGATTGGGGTAGAGGCATGATGCATGTACAATAGACGTGTTCGTAACACAATTTCCAAACTGATTGTCATTTCCGAGAGGTGCTGAGGTCAGGTAACCCGCTGAACTACCAAATCACTTGGTCCTTCGCATTGCGCTCCTACAGGTTAAATGATCGGATCCACCCATCATTTTCAGCCATGAAACCTTAGGGCACCAACCAATTTGGTGGTCTGCCTAAGTATCCCTTCTATTAGTAGATATGATAGAAAGGGCTGGCCCTACTAATTTTTTCTTCAAAAAAAAAAACTACTTGTGTATGACATCAGCACGTGAAAACTGCTTGACCCACTACGAGGATCACCCTTCTCGAAAACTAGGCTAATCTCTCTCTCTCTCTCTCTCTCTCTCTCTCTCTACATGCTGCGCACCACTTGGCAAGAAACTTGTGTAAACTTTTTAAAAATTAATCATATGTGATGTGATTTTAAAATTTAAACGGCCCATGTGATGCAACACCCTGTAAAACCCTCAAGGCCAACTTTTACTTTGACCCAAAACTTTGGTGGGTCATGAAAAAAGAAAACAGTTTCTTCCCTTGATTTGAATCTCTCTTTGCTATGGCCAACCATAGTTTTAGATCAGGGTGAAAATTGGTCCCTTAGGATTTTATGCGACAACACATCACACACACACACACACACACACACATATATATATATATATATATATGTGTGTGTGTGCTCGAGCTCATGGTTCTGTCCCATGTGGTCGAGCTATGTGGGCCCCACCATGATGTGTTTCAAACATCTACCCCATCAGTCAGATGCACCATTCCATCGTGGAACTAGGTATCAAAAATCAAGTCAATCCGTGACTTGTGTGGGCCACACCACATACAGAAGTGGAGAGGGGCTGTGCACCATTAAAACATTCATAATCATTTTTTGGGTCCCACCGAGATGTGGTTTACAAATCCAGCCCATCCATTATGTGTGTCCCACTAGGATTAGGGGTCATACTAAGTTTCAGCAGCATTCAAAACTCAGGTGGGCCCCACCAAGTGCTTTTATATGTTTTAATGGTGTCTTCACATGATTTTAGATGATATGGCTCACCTGAGTTCTGTTTACAGCTGATTTTTGGGATATCCCATAATTTAAAGGGGACCCATCAAATGCACAGTGTTGATGGTCGACACGCAACACAGTGGGGCCCACACAGCTTGACCTCATGATAAGCTAATCGTGAGCTCGAGCGCATAGTACCTTTTCCCTATATATATATATATATGAGTAATGCACATATGCACCTTATTACGTGAGCACCTGTGCGCACCTTTGCACAAGTGTTATGGGCACAAAATCTGAACGGTGCACATGATGCGACACCCCTTGAAACCCACTAGGCCCAACTTTCAGCCTGATACAGAACTCTAGTGAGGCATAGTAAAAAGAAATACAAATCAAGGGAGTAAATTGTTTACTTTTGCCATGGCCCACCAAAGTTTTGTATCAAGCTAAAAGTTGGGCTTTTTGAAGTTTCAAGCGATGCCGTATCACATGGACCGTTCAAATTATGTGCCCATGACTAGGGATGTACACGAATCAGGCTAGCTTGGTTAGCTCGCTCGACTCGATTAAAAAAAGCTCGATTTGACTCGGTTCAAAGCTGAGTTCGAGCCAAGTTCAAGAAGGCCCCAACTCGACTCGACTCAGAATGAATCCAACTCAAATCGAACCAGTTTGGTGACTCAGTTACTTTGCCATTGATGCTGCTCACCAACTGTCTGATCAAATGACTCAACGAAATGTGCCTTGTGGCAAGGAAGGTTTGGCCAGTGGCAAGCAAGTTATGTACATTAAACAAATACCTTTTTCCTCTCTCTTTTTTATTTTTTTATCTTTATTTTAATGTTACTTAGAAGGTGTTTGATAAAACACCTGTACAACCATTGTCTCTATTTGTAAAAGCAATGGATTTTTGAAGTTGTAGTTCAGGTGTTTGTGGAAAATGCATTAATGGTGAACTCGGCTCGATCTTGGCTTGAACTTGGCCCGAGCTGGCTCGAGCTGTTGACTGAATAGAGCCGAGCTTACCGGTCAGGCTTGAGGATGGAGACAAGCTAAATTCGAGCTGAGGTTAGCCAGTGTTCGAGCCAAGTCGAGTTGAGGCCAGCTCGACCCGGTTCAACTTGATGTACACCCTTACCCATGACACATGTGCAAAGGTGTGCACGGGTGCTCATGTAAGAAGGTGCGCAACTTGGTATTCCTCTCTTTATATATACGAGGAATCATGTGCACCACCAAAGTTGTGTGTCGAGTTGAAAGTTGGGCTTGTGAGGTTTCAAGGAGCGGCGCATCACGTGGACGATTGATATTATGTATTCATGACACGTATGCAAGGGTATGAGAAGGGTGCTTACGGAAAGTGCGTAGGCGAGCATTCCTCACCATATATATATAGGGAAAAGATATTATGCGCTCGACCTCACGAGTCTATCCCATGAGGTCGAGCTGTGTGGGTCCCACCGTGATGCGTTTCAAAAATCTACCCCATCAGTCAGATGCACCATTCCATACCATTCCATCATGGGCCTAGGTCTCAAAAATCAAGTCAATCCGTGACTTGTGTGGGCCACGCCACATACAAAAGTGGAGAGGGGCCGTGCACCATTAAAACATTCATAATCATTTTAATGCCCCACCGGGATGTGGTTTGCAAATCCAACCCATCCATTATGTGTGTCTCACTAGGATGAGGGGTCATACCAAGTTTCAGCAGCATTCAAAACTCAAGTGGGCCCCACCAAGTGCTTTTATATGTTTTAATGGTGTCTTCACCTGATTTTAGATGGTATGGTACACCTGAGTTTCATATACAGCTGATTTTTGGGATATCCCATTATTTAAAGGGAACCATCAAATGCACGGCATATATATATATGGAAAAGGCATTATGTGCTCGAGCTCACGATAAGCTTATCATGAAGTAGAGCTGTGTGGGCCCCACCGTGATGCGTGTCGACCATCAACACCGTGCATTTGATGGTTCCCCTTTAAATAATGAGATATCCCAAAAATCAGCCGTATACGGAACTCAGGTGGGCCATATCATCTAAAATCATGTGAAGACACCATTAAAACATATAAAAAGCACTTGGTGGGGCCTACCTGAGTTTTGAATGCTGCTGAAACTTGGTATGAACCCTAATCCTCGTGGCACACACATAATGGATGGGCTGGATTTGTAAACCACATCTCAGTGGAACCTAAAAAATGATAATGAATGTTTTAATGGTGCACGGCCTCTCTCCACTTCTGTATGTGGTGTGGCCCACACATGTCACGGATTGACTTGATTTTTGAAACCTAGGTCCACGGTGGAATGGTGCATCTGACTGATGGGGTAGATTTTCGAAACGCATCATAGTGAGGCCCACACAGCTCGAGCGCATAGTACCTTTTCCTATATATATATATATATATATATATATATATATATATACACACACACACGTGATTATATATATGGACACACACGTGCCATAAAATCACAATCGGTCGGTGGGCTCGAGTATAGATGGCCACATTGCGGAGTGTGCATGAGTGTATTTGCACCGTTGCCAACATTTCGAGTGGTAGACTCTCGAAATTTCAACTCCCGGTCACGGGTTCGAGTACCCATAGGTGGTGAAATTCCACTAGCGTGAGTGTGTTGGGGTGTGTGTGCGTGTTTAAAAAAAAAAAAAAAAAAAAAAAGAGCAGCCACACCGTGTGGTCCACCTGCAGCATAGGCAATCAGTTGGACGGTACCCTCTCATTTGTCGCACCAACCACTCGTGTGAGCCCTGGGTTACACATCCCAGGAATCCGCTCATAGATGCGCCTCACCATGGATGGGCATTCCAAGAAAACTGAATATCTCAGCCCTTCAACCATTGAACTCTATGGATAGTCCCCTTAGCCGCTGTTTTTCGGACCATCGATTGAAAGCTTAAAATCTACCGAGGCAGCCAACATCAGTAGTTTACCTCCCCAGATCAACGGTTTGGATCGCCGTTTTCCTAATCTATTGTAGCATACCTTTTTTGTAAATGTTGATCCCTAGACGGGGTGGCTAACAGTGAAATATGAACTGCCTAACAAGAGAAAATGACCACTGTGGACAAAACCTTTTACCCAACGGTTTTTATCGCGGAATAGAAACTTAAGTTACCAAATTAGACTAGCACGTGCGGACAGTGACGTTGAGGACGAAACTACCCCTCCTTTCTACTGCCGTTGCTTTTCCTCTCCCTCCCTTCTCTCGCTCCAATTTTTTTTTTAAAAAGGACGAAAACTCCACCGCTACATCTGTTGCTTGGATCGCACCACGCTCTAGCTGGATCCCACCTAGGGGTGTACACGAATTGAGCTAGCTCGGTTAGCTCGCTCTACTCAATCTGAAAAAAGCTCGATTCAGTTCGGTGTTGAGTTCAAGCAAGGTTGAATTGATTTTTTGAGCTCAAAAATGAGTTCGAGCAGGCCAGCTCAACTCGACTCGGATCAAATCTAGCTTGAATCAAACTTGGATTGAACTAGTTCGGTGACTTGGTTACTTTATCATTAATGTTGCTCACCAATTGTTTGATAAAATGACTGAACGACATGTGGCTGGTGGCAATGAAGGTTTGGCTAGTGGCAAGGTGGATAGGAAGGTATGTACATGGAGCAAATACTTTTTTTTTTCTCTTTATTATTATTATTATTTAGAAGGTGTTTGAGAAAATACCTATAAAATCATTGCCTTTGTAGGTAAAACAGTGGGATTTTGAAGTTGCAATTAAGGTGTTTGTGGAAATGCCTCAATAGCAAACTCGGTTCGATCTTAGCTCGAACTCAGCCCGAGCTGTTAATTGAACTAAGCTGAGCTGGCCAATCAGGCCCCAGGACCGAGATCAGCCAAGTTCAAGCTGTGGTTAGCCATTGTTCGAGCCGAGTCGAGCTGAGGCCAACTCAACTCGGTTTGACTCGATGTACACCACTAATCCCACCCTCTTTATTCATCAACATTATCTCATTTTTCCTGAAAATGTTCCCTCACGGAAGACAGTACGCATGACAGGTATGATATACATTTACCTAAACGGCGTAAATTTTTTGTGGGCCATTGAAATGCCGAATGAAGCTCCCATCTTGGTTTTTGGTTCATCCATGCGAAAATCATCCTATGGACATGATGGATTACAAGTAAAACATCATTGTAGGGGCATAAAAAGGTTTCCACAATGGAAACACTGTTTCCTGTGGTGTGATCCACTTGATATTTCAATATGCCACCATTTTGGGCTGAAACCCTTGCTTTAGATGGAAAAATGGATGAACGTCATGGATAGTCCACATACATTCAAGGTGGGCCTAACTCAATATTTTTAATTTTTTAAATTTTTTAATATTTTACTATTAATTTTTTAAAAAAAGTTTTTTTAGGTTAGGTTGTTAGCACACACCCATGTCAATACACACACTCCATGTTAGCCACCCCTGCTAGGAATCGATACCAGGACCTCAAGTTTTGATATGAGGTATCTCTACTCAGTCTGCCAATTGAGCTATAGATCTGGGTGTGCCCAACTTAGTTAACTCAGCACTATAAGTGCGTACTGAAAATTTTATGAACCGCTCGGTCAATTTCATTAATTGCTCGATCAAATTCACCGACGAGAATTTCATGTAAATCTCGGTCAATTTCATTAACTGATTGGTCAATTTCAACAAAGCAAATTGTTAGGCTAGGTCAATTACATTTAAAGTTCATTCTAATTCATGTTAGCCTCACCCAATTTCAAGCTTGCCTCGCTCAAATTGATGTTTCCCTTGCTCAATTTCTCAATTGTCTCGTTGAATTTTTCCGTTGCCTTGCTCAACTCCTAGGTTCCCTCGCTCAATTTCTAGGTTCCCTTGCTCAATCCTCGCTCCAATTTCTACGTCGCCTCGCTTGCCTCGCTCAATTTCTAGCTTTCCTCACTCGATTTCTAGCTTCCCTCGCTCAATTCCTAAGTTGCCTCACTCCAATTTCGATGTTCCCTCGCTCAAATCCTAGGTTGTCTCGCTCAATTTCTAGCTTCTTCGCTCAATTCGTAGGTTGCCTCGCTCAATTTATAGGTTCCCTCGCACAATTTATAGCTTCCCTCGCCTCGCTCAAATCGTAGGTTGACTTATTGAATTTCTTAGTTCCCTTGCTTAATAACTAGAATTTCTTGTTGAATTTTTACGTTACCTCGCTCAATTCCTAGCTTCTTTCGCTCAATCCCTACGTTGCCTCGCTCAATTTCTAGGTCGCATTGCTCAAATCCTAGGTTCCCTCGCTCAATTTCTAGCTTCCCTCGCTAAAATCCTAAGATTCCTCGATCAATTCCTACGTTGCCTCGCTCAATTTCTAGGTTGCCTCACTCAATTTCTAGGTTCTCTCACTCAATTTCTAGCTTTCCTCGCTCAAATCCTAAGTTGCCTTGCTCAAATGCTAGGTTGCCTGGCTCAATTTATAGCTTCCCTCGCTCAATTCTTAGGTTACCTTGCTGAATTCCTAAATTGCCTCACTCAATTCCTAGGTTGTCTCGCTCAATTTCTAGGTTCCCTCGCTCAATTTCTAGCTTTCCTCGCTCAAATCCTAGGTTACCTTACTCAAATCCTAGGTTACCTCGCTCAATTTCTAGCTTCCTTTGCTCAAATCCTAGGATTCCTATCTCAATTCCTACGTTACCTCGCTCAATTCCTAAGTTGCTTCGCTCAATTTCTAGGTTCCCTCGTTCAATTTCTAGGTTCCCTCGCTCAATTCCTAGGTTCCTTCGCTCAATTTATATATTGTCTCAATGGATTTCTAGCTTCCCTCGCACAAAAGCAACATAGCAAAAAAAAAAAAAAAATTCAGTTTGCCCCGCTCAATTTTCAATTTGGCGGGGCAAACTGAAAATTGAGCGGGGCAAACTAGAAATTGAGCGGGGTAAACTGAAATTTTTTTTTTTTACTTTTGTAGGTCCCATCATGATGTATGTCTTATATCCAAACCGTCCATATATGAGCGGGGCAAACTGAAAATTTAGGTTTAGGGATTTGAAAATTTAGGTTTAAGGTGTAAGTTTAGGTTTAAAGATAATAATTTTTGATACACTTTAGCTACGGATTATAACCGTAGCTATAATTGCGTCAATATAATTTTTAAATTTGAGAATGGGTAAGTTATGGGTTTTGATTTTGATTTTAATTTAGGTTATAGGTTATAGGTTTAGGTTAAGGTTATAGGTTTTTGGATTTGAGAATGGGTTCAGGTTTAGGTTATAGGTTTCAGTTTAGGTTATAGGTTTTTGAATTTGAGAATGGGTTCGGATTTAGGTTATAGGTTTTAGTTATAGGTTTTGGTTTTGGTTTTGGTTTTGGTTTAGATTATAGGTTTTTGGATTTGAGAATGGGTTATGGTTTAGGTTTAGAAAATCGGGTTCAGGTTCGGGATTGGGTTTAAGTTTGGGTTTTTAAGTTTAGGTTTACATTTATGTTAGGAGTTGAGATTAGAATTAGGTGTAGGTTTCACTTTAGAAAATTAAGTTTAGGTTATAGGTTTAGGAAAATGTTAGGTTTAGGTTATAGGTTTTGGGATTTGGGAATAGTTTTAAGTTATAAGTATAGGTTTAGGTTAGGTTATAGGTTAAGGTTTAGGGATAGGTTATAGGTTTTGGTATTCGAGAATGGGTTCAGGTTTAGGTTATAGGTTTTGGTTTTGGTTTAAGTTATAGGTTATAGGTTTAGGATAAGGTTTAGGTTATAAGTTTTGGGATTTGAGAATGGGTTCGGGTTTAGGTCATAGGTTTAGGTTTAGGTCAATTTTATGTTTGTCCCGCTCAATTTTCAGTTTACAATGCTCAATTTCTAGTTTGCCCCGCTCAATTTCCAGTTTGCCCCGCTCAATTAAGCGGGATAAACTGGAAATTGAGCGGGGCAAACTAGAAATTGAGTGGGGCAAACTGAAAATTGAGCGGGGCAAACTAGAAATTGAGCGGGGCAAACTGCAAATTGAGCGGGACAAACTAGAAATTGAGCGGGGTAAACTGGAAATTGAGCGGGGCAAACTGAAAATTGAGCAGGGCAAATTGAAAATTAAGCGGGGCAAACTAAAAATTGAGCGGGGAAACTGAAAATTGAGCGGGACAAACTAGAAATTGAGCGGGGGAAACTGGAAATTGAGCGGGACAAACTAGAAATTAGGCGGGGCAGACTGGATTTTTTTTTTTTTTTTGCTATGTTACTTTTGTGGGTCCCATCATGATGTATGTGTTATATCCAAACCGTCCATATATTTTACGAGCTCATACTAAGGCTTGAGACGAAAAATAAGATAGATCTAACTATCAAGTGGACCACACTGTAAAAGGCAATGGGAAATTGAATGTCTACCATTGAAACCCTTCTAGGGGTTACAGAAGTTTTGGATCATTATGAAAATTTTTTTCCCTCTTCATCCAGGTCTTTTTGACCCTATGAATGAACTTACACGAGGAGGATTTCTCACAAACATCACAGTGGGCCCCCTAAAGGTTTCTAATGGTTGACGCTCATTCAACACTATTTCCTGTAATGTGGTACACTTGAGAACTGGATATATCTCATTTTTGGTCTCATACCATAAAATGATATGGAAAAATATATGAATTAAGCGAGACAACCTACGAATTGTGCGAGAGAAGCTAAAAATCCAGTGAGGCAATATATAAATTGAACGAAAGAGCCTAGGAATTGAGCGAGACAACCTATCAATTGAGCGATGCAACGTATAAATTCAGCGAAGCAACTTAGGATTTGAGCGAGGTTCCCTAGCTCAATTTCAACGTAGCCTAAACCTCGCTCAATTTCTAGGTTCCCTCGCTCAATTTCTAGCTTTCCTCGCTCAAATCCTAAGTTTCCTCGCTCAATTTCTAGATTCCCCCGCTGAACTCCTGTATTACCTCTCTCAATTTCTATTACCTCCTTCAATTTCTAGCTTCCCTCACTCAATTCATACCTTGTCCTACTCAATTTTTAATTTACTCACTCAATTTCATATTTGCCTCGCTCAATTTTTAATTTGACCATGAAGTGATTGAAATTGATCGTGAAGTGAATGAAATGTATTTTCGACCATCGACCTGATGGAATCTTGGAAAATAACTAGGTTGGTTGGCTAAAATAGCTTCTCCTACCCTAAAATCATATGTGGTACGTCAAGTAACTAATTTTAGTTTAGAAGATATTCTTGTTAAATGAATAAAGAAAGAAATGAAAAAAAAAAAGAGAAAAATTTATATTTACATATATATATATATATACACACACACACACACTCACACACACATATTTATATAAACATGTATTAAAGAAAAATGTAAGTACAATAAAATTCTCCATGTAAAAATTAAAAATAAAACATAACAAGGAAAAAGGAAAAAAAATTCCATAGCATTGTAGTTTTGGCTACGGTTATAATCCGTAGTCGACCGGATTGACCCGGTCGACCCCAATTTGCTGTCTTCTTTTTCACTTTTTTTTTTTTTTTTTTCCGTTTCCCAGTTGTAATCCCCACTAATTTTTGTGGGTCCCATTATGAGGTATATGTTATATCCAAACCGTCCATCTATTCGGTGAACTCGTATTAAGGCTTGAGATGAAAAATAAGACAGATCTAGCTATCAAGTGGACCACACAGTAAAAGGTAATGGGGAATTGAATGTCTACCATTGAAACCCTTTTAGGGGTTGCAGAAGTTTTGGATCATCATGGAATTTGTTTTTCCTCTTCATCCATGCCTTTGTGACCTTATGAATAGATTGGATGGAAAATAAATGTTATGATGGGCCTTACAAAAATTTTTAACAGTGAAAATCAATTTTCCCGCTGCTCTTTGTGGTGTGGTCCATTGATTTATGGATATGATTTATTTTTTTTGGGATAATGCTCCGAAATGATTTTGAAATATGGATGAACGTTGTGGATATGATAAATACATAGCTGTGGGGCCCTGTAACTTTGATCTCTCCTAAGCCGTTCGTACAACTCTCAGTTGGAGGAGCGTCGGCTCTCGTCTTCGCAGTGAAAAGGAGGGGTAGTTTCGTCCTCAACGTCGCTGTCCGCACGTGCTAGTCTAAGTTGGTAACTTAAGTTTCTATTCCGCGATTAAAACCGCTAGGTAAAAGGTTTTGTCTACAGTAGACATTTTCTCAAAAGAAAAAGTGAACTCGCTGCGGTGCATTTTTCAAGTGTGCTCCCTCACATGTAAAAACAAGACACACGTGTGTGAGATGGATAACCTCACAATCGGATTCCCACTTATTTAAGTGCCATGTTGGGCGAATCAAACTATCCTGATCGTCAGGTGGGGGCACAAATACACACAATATGAACCGTCGGTTGATTTCACTTTTCCATTGCATGTGGCCCATTGGATTACCTTATCACTCCTTTTTTTTCATGCATGAAATCTACACAGTGGGGATTGCCCGATGAGTGGATCCGATCTCTCACAAGTATGATTATTACACGTGCAAAGAAAGTAACCTTAAATAAATGTTCGAGAGATGAGTGTTATGTGAGCCACCCATTTTTTACGCGTACAGAGAGACAAAGAACATGTGATCCCAATTTCCAATACCTGAGGAAGGAAGCCTTAGCCCACCCATTTATAATCTCTCTACCCGCTTTCATAGGCATGAAAGCCTTTCATTAAAACAATATTATCCGGTGGGCCAGGGCTTCAGGTACAATCACCGATCTCGAATCCCGACGCTTCAAAATCCCATTTAAAATTGGAAATGCTCACATGGTACCCATACCACCATTATTAGTGGTAGAACCGGGAGGTTGTGGGTCCCACATGGATTGTATAAGACATCCGCCCGTCTAGAAGGTATGTCCCCACTCCCACCACAATGTCTACCTATAATAAAAAAAACACATCTTAAAATTCAATTGGTGGGCTACACCATAAAACACAACACATCGTAGAAGCAGCGACCAAAAACACCCAATTTTAAAGTGGCAGGGTCTGTAGTATGGTTATGGAATCAAACTCATCCAAAAGTAGCTCCACCATGATCATGTTACAACCTAAAACTCAGATCAATCCGATCATCAGGTGGGCCCCACAAACCTTGAATTTAGATGGTTTGGAATTTTTTTTCTATGGTATGGCCCACCAAATGTTTGGATTGGCCTGATTTTTTTGTTGTGACTAACCATTATGGTGGGTAAACCTATTTTACCAGTTAGATATCATACAAACCACGTGGGTCCCACGACAGCCATGTGATCGGATATAGAAGAGAGAAACTTTGATACTCTGGCAGGGCGCAGTAGATGTTACGCAGGCACCAAGAAATTAATCAGAGAAAATCGGATACGTTGCATATAAGTCAAATTGACCGTCCAAATTATAGTTCTCAATTTAGATGTAGCATGGAAAAAATATTAAAGGTTATTTGATTACCGAAATATTGACACGTGTCAATGTAGTGTGCATGTGCATTGCGTCAGTCGCGGTCTCCTCCGCAAAATAAGGAGGACAAGACAGTAACATGTCCCTGCCCGCTTGCCTAACGTATGGAGTCGCGCCAGCGTCTTGCGGTTTGCTGGCCACGCGACAGGAAACCGCGAGGATTGAACCCCAACCGTTGAAACATTCGTGGGGGAATGAAGTTTTAGATTAGTCTAATATTTTTGTGTTTTAAGTTCATCCCATTAAAAATAGAAATGGCCTTACCAAAAGGGTTTAGATGGCATATAAACATCACATATGAAGGAGGGAAAACACAAAAAATCAACTTTATAAAAAACTCATGTGGCCCGCAAGAAGTTTTCAATGGAATCCGTTCCGTCTATTTGGTTCTGTGAAAATAAATAAGCCAGATCCACCACTCAGATAGGCGACAACAAAGATAACAATGGGGATCTCATGCCAACCGTCGGTTGGGTCACGATCGTATATGTCTTTCATCAGACCCTTTAATCAGGTGTAACTCACCAGGATTGATGTGAAGATACAAAAAATTAGATTGATCCAATACTTAGGTGGGCCACACTGTCTGAGATTACAGCTTTTAGGGGCAATTTCACATTGTTTCCATTGGTGTTGTTCATGGGAATTTTGCATCAGGCTGAATTTTTTTTTTTTGGTATGTACGGTTTAATAATAGTTATCAACTGATGGACGGAATGGATTTCACATATACAACATCTTGGGCCCCACAGAGGTAGGCTGTTTTAAAAAGAGGTGTAGTAGACGTACTCCGGTCCTTCCCGCATGGTGGACCTTCAAAGTGACGTGGCAGTGATCCGTCCATCGTTCTTATGCCGGATGCATGCATGTGTGGAAATGGTGCGTCCAGATCGTCGTTCGCTTGGTAGATAAAGCAATAGACCTAAAATGAATTCCATAATCATATATATGCCGCGTGTCAATGAATTTTCGTACGTGTACATTTGCAATCTTCTAGTTCTAGACCACCTGTTTTATGCATCCATATGCCAATCAAGATTTGTAGGTCCACCATGTTGTCCATGTGAAATCCACTCCGTTCATCAGATGAGATAGTTGATGCTAGGCCCTAATTTGAAAATTCATCCAGATACACCACTCAGTTGGACCACGACACAAGCACACAATGGGAATGGGATGCCAACCAAATGTTTGAATGTGAGACCAACATGCTGTATATTTTGCATCAAAGCCGTTCATCAGATGTGACTCACAAGGACGAAATGATCATACAAAAATCAGCCCCTAAACTCAGGTGGGCCACACACATGAACTTACATGTTTTAGACACTGTTCCCGTTGGTGCAGCCTATCAGAGATTCTTTTTTTTTTTTTTTTTTTATAACACACCCACATCTCAGTGTTGAAACAGGGTTTCTTATTGGGGCCGATCTTGTGTATATATCATGAACATAAGCGTTCTCCCGTGATGGACGGAGTGGATTTCAAATACACCATGGTGGGCCCACAGATCTTGGGCGTTTCTTGCAGCACATAAAGCAGGTGTTGTACAAGATTACCGTCCCATTTATTATGACGTGATGGAGAACAGTCCAGTTTCTCTAGACCATTCAATATTACCTGACCGGTCCCACATTTTGGCTACATGGTCGTCTTGAGTGGGGCCCACACCCACCTACTAGAATCCATAAATTACAAAGACCTTGCGTTCTCCACATCCTTAGGTTAGTAGTCCCTGACCAAAACATGGTCCTGAGAACTGATTCTGGCCCATGATTTTCAATCATGGAGATATTGGGTCCATTGATTCCAAAACGAACGGTCATCGTTTAAGGTACTGCATGGTTCCACTCTGCAAGAACTCCAAATATGATAAGTGGTCCACTTGCCTTGAAATGACCTAAATTAGGAAATCCAAACAGTATACATTCAGAGCCCAAACAATCTAATCAATAAATCACCTCTATCTGTTGGAGCACAAAGGCTCCGACTGCATCTTCAAACTCCAATTCCTGATGTGATCCACTAGGGCATTTCTCCACCTATCGATGAGATTTTTGAGGTGCTCTCCACCCATGGTGGGTCACATATACTGATGATTTGGAAAGCTGAACTGTGGGACCTGTAAATGCAAAATGAAAAGCCGAGCATACGGTGCGGGCATGTTTTTTTTTTTTTTTTTGAGCAGCAGATGATGTGATTCGTCTTGGGACAATGGATGCACTTCTCACAAGCCATTCCTCGTTCTAGACACAGCATTCAATGACAAAGAGCTATTATGTCTAGCCCAACTTCCCAATCTTGCCAATAACTAACCAAAAAGGAAAGAAAATTGAAAAACATCATGTTATATACACCAGCTTTTCTTTCACCTGTTGAGGTGGGGAGAGAAATTCCGAGGGACTCTTTAACACTCTTTAACACAAGAATAGATTGAACAGGCCATTTGTGGCGCATGTGCCAATGTGGAACATGTGTGGTGGTACATTACCCACCAGATGCACTGTGAACATTCTCTGGACTAAAATTCAAGGCCCACCTCATCTATTTGGCTACACTGGTACACTGAATGTTGGGTAATTTTTTCTAACCATTCATTTTTCTCATGCAATTGTGGCCCACCTGACACATGGATCTGCCTGATCTTGGACAAGGGCACATTTATGAGTGGCCCAGATCCTTCACTCATGCCAAGTTTGCCTCTTCAATTCCTCTCCATGTGTCACCTTGGCACTTCTTATGAAAACTACCTGTACACAGCCAGTAGAAAGAACTCTTGAAGAGGGGGCAAAAAGGCCATTCCTGTAATCTATGCATACAAAAATACATGATACAGTGGGGCCCTTGCAATTTCAAAAGGGCCAAAATCAGCGCTCTGCTTCGCACCCCAGAACTGACCGTGCTTCCTTATTACCACCAGTGCATCTTCTTCAGTTAGAAAGTGAGTTTTCGATGCTGCCATGTTAGCATTTAGAGATGGGAATCCTAGATCCATTTAGGCTTGGGTCAGGTTTGATCTCCGTCTTAGTTGTAGTAGATGTGTTCTTAGACTGCACTCTTCTACCTGTTTTCAGATCAGAATTCATGTCAACAGCAGAAGAATGTTATGGCCACTTGCAGGTCTTACTCCCCCCATGCCAATGTGCCAAGTGTGCAACAAGCTAGGCTGTATGCCAGGTGCACTCCAAATTCCAATACATATCTTTCATGGCCCAAAAAATCAGACCAGCCCAGGTAGAACACACTAAGAAATGGACAAGTAAAAGAATAAACCAACGTTCTGCATTCAACATACACAGCCCCAGATTACAAGACCAGCTTGATTTTCGGGCCACAGCACATACATTGTGGTGCTTACTGACGAATGTCTCAGGTGTGGCACACATGCCCTGTCCCACTGTGTCAGGAAAGTAGGGTCTGTTATCCTACTCTTGTTAGAGAGATCCATAGCAGCGCTCTCAATGCAAGATAAGTGAAATTTGGAAGAAACTAGAGCAGGCGGGTCAGTCACACTTACCTGCATAGCCGCTATTGTCGACAGCAGATG
The DNA here is from genome assembly GCA_037074715.1 of Magnolia kwangsiensis. Taxonomy (NCBI): domain Eukaryota; kingdom Viridiplantae; phylum Streptophyta; class Magnoliopsida; order Magnoliales; family Magnoliaceae; genus Magnolia; species Magnolia kwangsiensis. The sequence goes on along the minus strand of CM073585.1, from coordinate 81,759,686 downwards.
TTTGCATTGACCTAGCAGCGCTTGCTCTTGTGTGACCACATTAGTGAGTTCAGCCACCAAGGAACTCATCCCTTCTAGCTGCAAATGTCACAGGATTTAGATTTTAGTATAAAGTAATAAGAGATGGTGGAAAGGAAACGAAGGTTGAGTTTGGATGGAGGGAAGCTAAAATTCCTGTGAAAATGGAAAACTAACAAATTAGTCAATTTAATTAGGAACAAAATATCATGAAATTTCATGATATTAGTGCAGCCAAGTACAACTTTAATTAAAAATCTACAAGTAGCGTGTAGCTTACACCTCACACTTCAGAAGAGTGAAGGCTACGCTATTAAACACAGGTTTTAAGGTGCTATTTGGTCCTCTAGTGGTATGGTGGCTTTTATTTCAAACACCAGGTTTCAGGTTTTGTGCCCACCTTACCCAAATAATGTGTGCCCACATGGTAAGCATGAATTTGGCAAGCAGAACAAAAGTGCAGGTTTCGAAGGTCCATCAGGATAGCCTTTGAAAGGGCTAAAATAACATGGTTTAGGCACTAAGTAGGGCTGTCAATGGGCCGGGCTGGGGCCAAGAAAATCAATTTTTTGAATAGGCCCGTCCTAGCACATTGATGGCCCTAGCAATATGGTGATTTCAATCAGTCCACTCTGGTTTGTTGGAAGAAAATCTTGGAAATTTCTGCAAAATCATGATCCGAAGCTTCTTGACGCTAGATACTAAAAGTCATGTATTTTTTTTGTTTTGATTCAATTTTTATTTATTATTATTTTTTTTTTAAATGTTGAAAATAGTGTCAAATGGTAAGAAATCCATGATTGTTCATGTTTTGCATGAAAAATTATGGATTTGGAACTTCAATTTTGAGATTTGAGAGAGATGGACCAAGTTGTGGAAATTTGGGAAAAATCAAAATTTCCCCAAGTTTTCCTAGATCGGTTACAATCTTAGGGCCTGTTTGTTAACTCTTAAAATTAACACTTAACACAGAATTAAAAAAATGCCTCGTATTAAGAGTTGTTTGTTAACACTGAAATCGGAAAGCGCTAAGTGATTTTCCGTGATATTTCGCTGAATTCTTTCGGCGATGGGAGTCTGGCTTAACGGTGAACGCTGAATGTGCTCCATAAAATTTTCTATTAAAAGAAAATTTTGATTCCAAAATTACCCTTACTACTACGGATTTTTTTTCCTCTTTTAAATTGTTTGCCGAATAGAAAACTATCTTTTAACATGTGAAATTTATTTATGCCCTACCGTAATTTATGTGTTTGATTCACACCGTCCATCAACTTTTTCAGATCATTCTTGATCATGCGCCCAAAAATAAGGTATATGTAAAACTCAAGTTGGCCACACCATAAAAACCAATGGAAATTGAATAAAACTCAAGTCCACCATTAAAAACCTTTTGGGGGTCATAAAAGTTTTGGATCAAGATGATCTTTGTTTTTTAACCTTCATCTGGCCTGTATGACCTAATCAACAGATTGGATGTCAAATAACCAGTACTGTCGGCCTTAGGAGAATTTTAATGGTGGATATCCAATCATCATTGTTTTCCTGTGGTGTGATCCACCTGAGATTCATATCCCTCTAATTTTTTATTTTTTTTTGTGAAGCCCTAAAATGATCAGTAAAAATGGACGAAAAACATACATCATAATGGGGCCCACAGAGCACCGACCACAAGCCACAGGGTTGATGGCAGGGGAGTAGATACGTGTCGTGGGAAGACGAGCGCCTTCGCTCCTTGAGCTCCGAGTTGTGCGAACGATTCAAAGGAGATCAAAGTTACATGGGCCAACAATGATGTATTTATTACATCCACACCGTTCATCCATTTTTTGAGATCATTTTACAGCATTAGCCAAAAAATGAATCATATCCAAAGCTCAAATGGACGCACCAACAATAGTAGCGGGATAATGATTTTCACTGTTAAAAAATTCATAGGGCCCACCATAATGTTTATTTTTCATCCAATCTGTTCATAAGGTTACAAATACCTGGATGAAGAGGAAAAACAAATTTCATATTGATACGAAACTTCTGTGACCCCAAAAAGGATTTCAATGGTAGGCATTTAATCCCCCACTGCTTTTTGCGGTGTGGTACACTTGATCTTTAGATCTGCCGTATTTTTCGGCTCAAGCCTAAAGACTTGCTTGAAAAATGATAGACAGTTTGGATATAACACATACTTCATGATGTGACCCATAGAAATTGTTGACGTCAATGTGTGGTACACCAGCAAATCCGCCTCCGTCTGATAGCACGGATTTACCGCGACGCGGATTATTTACTGACAGGTTGATCAGCGAGAATCACTACTGAAGTGACATTACCAAGTTATGTGCGACCCATCATGATGTATGTGTTGTATCCACACCGACCATCCATTTGGTGATATAAATTTAGTGTATGAAGCAAATAACAAGTTAGATCCAAAGCTCGAGTGGACCCCACAACGGAAAACAATGGAGAGAGTACCGTCCACCATTAAAATTTTCTAAGGGCCACAAAAGTTTTCAATCAAGCTGAAATTTGTATTTTACCTTCTTACATGTCTGTCTTAACTTATGAACATGTTGGATCTAAGATAAACATCATAGTAGACCTTAGGAAGGTTTCAACGGTAGGTGTCACTCTTCCCATTGTTTTCTGTGGTGGGGTTCACTCTAGATTTTTGATCCGACTCATTCTCTGTCTAATGCCCTAAAATGATATCTCTAAATGGATGGATAGTGTGGATACAACACATACATCATGGTGGGTCCCACGGAACTTGGTAACGTCACTTCAGTAGCGAGTCTCGCCACTCAACTTGTAATTATCTAATCTGCCTGGAGTCCACTCATTTTAGGACATGCGACCAAAAATAAGATGTATCTAAAACTTAAATGGGCCACATGATAGGAAATAGTGGGGATTTTTTTTACTACCGGTAAAACATTTATATGGCTACAAAAGTTTTGTTTCGGTTTAAGTTCATGGTGTTTTCAATTCATCTCAGTCAAAATGACCTTATAAATAGTTTGGATGGAATATAAACATTAAGGTGGAGGCTAGGAAGGTTTCAAGAATGGGCATTCCTTTCCTCACTATTTCATCTTGTATGGCCTACTTGAGTCCTAAAATGAACTCGAAAAATGGATGGACGTGTTGGATTTCTCACAAACATCACAATGGGCCTCACCCAAAATCTTTGTGCTGGAACTTCACGCGAAAGGCTTTCATTAGGAAATCCGTGTCCATCCATATGCTGAATTTACTACTAAAGCCTCTTTGCAAAATTCCCTGCGCTAGAAACGTAGGTGGGGCCCACCTTCATGTTTGTGAGAAATCCACCCTGCCTATCGGTTTTATGAGTTTATTTTAGGACATGGGACCGAAACTGAGGTGGATCCAATCACCAAGTGGGCCCAAAATGTGAGGATCGAATGTCCTGATTTGAAATATTCGTGGGGCAACATAAGGTATTTATCTATTTGTTATGAATAATGATATTTTAATTTTCTCTTAATTACTTTATTTTATTTGAATTAAGTAAAATAATTTTATTTTCATTTAATAAAAAATAATTTCTTTATAATGTAAAACATTTCCAAACAGGAGATAGGTGCAAATGCATCAAATTAACGCATTTCAGACATTTCAAATGTTTGTTAACAAACACGTTGTTTTAAATTCGGTACTTAATTTTCAGACGTCCGCCATAAGTACCAAACAAGTATTTTGACTTCAGATTTCAGATTCAGCCTTCAGATTTCAGATTCAGGCTTTAAACTTCAGATTTAACAAACGGGGCCTTAGTGTCTAAACACGAAATCAAACATGTATATAACTTGATCTACACATTATTGGCAACTTGGAGATTTTTCATAAAAATTTTTTTATTGTTTTTGGAAAATCCACAAGTATATTTATAGTTTTCTATTTCTTCTTTTGCTTTTGAATGTAATGTTTGTGTTTGCATACATGTATTCTTGAATATAGTTGCATCAGTTCAGTTAGACAATGCATAGATTAGGACTTTAAAAAAAGGAAATCTATTATGCGCACTTGTTTTTTGTGAATTTTTTTTTTTTCTAAGTGTATTAGTGTCTTTTTAACAATCCCTGAAGTTTCATTGAACAATTCGACTAATTTCCAATGTTTCCTAGCAATAACACTAAATTACACAATGCAATTGATATATCCTATGCGATAACCAATATGTATCTGTATCCCAAGGGTGCGATACATTAGGAGAGAACGATATGGAAAACAATGGATATAGGTAGGACATATGAACATCTGTAGTGATATTTGTAAATTTTTTTCTTTTTCTTCTTCTTCATCTTCCCCTCTCCTTTGTTGTTGTTGTTTTTTAATTTTTGACAGCAATAATTGAACTTTCCTAATGGAAAGGAATTCTATGATCCCCAATTATATGCACAACATACTTCAGTTTTCAGTTTCTATGCCCCAAAATATTTCCTCAATTGAAGATACCAGCCACCACAAGCGGGCCTTTTTTCTGCAATTAAAAGTGAAACCTTGCTATATTTCCCTTCTAACAATCTATTTGCAAGCTACAAATTGAAAGGTTAGGATTCTCATGTCAATGAGATTTCTAGAGCACGGTCCATCCAAGGTGGGTCCAACAGACAACTGGTCTGAATCACTAAGCCATGGCCCTGCTTACACAAATTGGACACTGAGTATATTATGCATATTGTTGGGTTGTCCAAGCAAGCCAAACCATGCTCCAGTGATCCAGACAACTAAGCTGATGGGTTCACAATGAATGGGCATACAACAAAATCCACTGAGATTGGTCGGTCCCAACCCTTCAATCAGAAGACTACAAAATGACTGAATAAAAAATGCCAATGATTGGACAACCAGTATCTTTCAATCTGGAAATCTTTGGGACATCCCTAATCCACAGTAAGGCTCATCCAGTCTCTGGTCCAAAACATGAACCACATTTGTATGAATGGGTGCATCAGGACACTATCCACATCTGGAAGCATCAGAAACCTGGTACTCTACATTGCAAGATTTGCAAGAATAGCAAAAATTGGAGGACCACAAAGTAATAATATGCAGAGAGCAAATGCAATGAGGTGAAAATTAGAAGAAGAAACAGCGTCTTCACCTTAGACACTAAAGAACATATTGAGGATCCCATTGCTTGCATCACATCAACGGCTGAACAAACAGCGTCCTTCATTCTTTGGATGTCTGCCTGTTGAAGGAGCAGCATAAGTTTAAGCAGTGATGTTAAGATCACACCACTGTGCACTGTAAAAATCTGACAGGACTTACCCTTGCTCCACCAATGACTGGAAGGCGAAGCGTGCTTGCTTTCAAAGCTTCAATTGCTCCTGATAAGGAACTGGAATGGTCTCTGTCCAGAAGAGCCCACTCCTCCAAATAGGACAGCTGCATTGATAGAATGCATGAGATACGTGACAAGCCTCCAATGAAAGAAAAAGTAGCAAGACTGGGCAGTATATTGTAACAGAACTGAAAGAGGAAATGCACAATTCTCATTGCTTGATCAATCAATTTGTTCAGCCCATATAAACTGTACATGCATGGGCCACCTCTGGTGTTCCAAGTTGTTCAGATGGTGAGCCCCATCATAAATAGGGGTACCCCATAATTCACCCCCATTGGATTATCCTAACCATCTGATAGGGACCCCATTCAATGTAGATCACTTGATGCAGTTACGAGCTGTCCTTTGGAAGATACTATTGCCCGGACAGGATCATCTTATAGATAAGATATTGGGCCATGGCCAAGATATGATGAGGCCCACCAGATGAGTAGCTTAAGCTTACATAATATTAGTAGTGCTGTCAGCAGGCTGGGCCTGTTCAAAATTTTGCACTTCATAGGCCCAAGCCCAGCCCATTGACGCATTAAATGTTAGATAGGTTACCCACTACATTTTGGTACAAACCAAAGATTCATACTTCATAGATGATGGATAGGTAGGTACACCCTGTATGCCAAGTCCCTACAACTCCATTCATTGACAATTTAGTTCTGGTATTATGCATTCTTTACAATAATTTTTACTTTCCTTTTTTCCATTTTTCCTATTTCTACAAGTATATTTTTAATTTATCGAGGCTTAACACCTCGCCTTATATGGCCGAACTATTGTTATCTTTAGAAACTTTTGCTTTGAGACTTTTGTGAATGTGTTGAAGGATCTTCCTAACCTTTCATTCCATCTGCCAACGAGCTTAGCTTGAACAGCAATTATTTCTCTTTTGATGGTTGCATCACTCTTACAAAACAGGCAGTCTATTATGTTGATTTTTTTTTTATTTTTTTTTGTGTGTGTGTGTAAATAACAGAGTTTTGTCAAAAATGGAAAGAGCAACAGCTATCCATTACAACAACAAAGGAGAGAGAAACCAATGCAGAGAATTAGCCTAAAGACCCCTTCCTTTGCACGCACATCAGGGATGGAATCCTCCCTAGAAACCTGACAAAAGGATACCTGAGTGCAATCAGCCAATAGTTTTGTTTAGAATGTTATGGTGATTCTAGCTGTGCATGAAATGGCTGACCCTGAATCCCTCTTCAACAACAAGAGGTCCAATAGAGGATTCCATGGTCCAACTGGGCATGATGATTCCAACGACCACACTCATCCTTGATCATGCCTACCTACCATCACCCGGATTACCTCTAGTTACAGGCAGTGTTCGAATATATCGGCCGATATTATCGTTATTGCACCCTTGCGAGACAAAATCCTCGCGATAACCCCCGGAAGATACCAAAAAACCCAAAATCCAGATATCGGCGATATCGCTTGATATATTGGTGATATCGTGCGGAAAAAAAATTTTGAATCAGAAAAAAAAAAAAAAGAAAAAAAAAAGAAAAAAAAAGAAAAAAAAAAAGAGAAATCGAAGAGTACCTGTAGGCTACAACAAAGATCGGTGATCGGAGGTCGGCCATTCGCTGATTGGAGAGCGTCCGTGGGAATTTTTTCGAGATTCCGCCAAGAAATCAGGCCGGATTGAGGGAACCTCGCCGCGAATGTTGCTCCGGAAGGCATGCGTTCGTGAAGGAGAGGGAATGTGTGAAGGAGAGGGGTGCGGATGGGTGAAAGGGGTCGCGCGGATGGGTTAATGAAATCGAGACGCGTACTGAGCTACTCATACACTCTCATCGTACTAAGTAAACTCTGTTGGGCCCACTGTGAATTCATGTGATTTATCCACATCGTCCATACATTTTTTCAGGTCATTTTAGGGGTTGAGTCCAAAACTAAAGTATATCAAAAGCTCAAGTACACCATACCAAAGGAAACAGTGAAGTATTGATTTCCACCGTTGAAACATTTCTAAGGCCCCTGATGATGTTTATTTGTCATCCAAAATGTTCATAAGATCATGTAGACATGGATGAATGGAAAACACAAATATCATCTTGATCTAAAACTTCCGTGGGCACCGAGAACTTTTCAACGGTAGACTTCAATTCACACTATTTCAGGTGGTGTGGTCCACTTAAACTCTGGATATGATTAAATTTTGGTTTAAAGCCCTAAAATTATATTATAAAGCTTATGTACGAAGTTGATACAGTGCATGAATGACGGTGGGCCCTACAGAGTTTACTCAGTACGCAATCTGCTTCTGTGAAAATGCAATCCGTGCGTGTGCGTTACTTAGTACGCTCTTATGGTACTCAATAAACTCACTTGGGCCCACATTTAATGTATGTGGTCCATCCATGCCGTTCATCCGTTTTTAATGATCATTTTAGATGTTGAGCCCAAAATTAAACCATATACACAACTCAAGTAGACCACATTACAGGAAACAGTGTTGAATGACCGTTGACCATTAAAAACATTTTGGGAGCCATAAAAGCTTTGGATCAATATGATATTTATTTCTTCCCTTCATCTGGGTCTTTAGGACCCAATCAACAGATTGGATGTCAAATAAACAATACAGTGGGCGTTAGGAGGATTTTAATGGTGGATATCCAATCATTATTGTTTTCCTGTGGTGTGGTCCACCTACGATTTATATCCCTATAATTTTTTGTATCAATCCCTAAAATGATCCGTAAAAATGGATGAACGGAATGCATGAAACAAATACATTATGGTGTGGGGCCCACAGAGCATTGACCACTAGCATTAAAGCTTAATGCTTTGTGCATTTTAATGCAACCAAGCTTATTATTTGGTGTGGTCCACTTGAATGATGGATCTGCCTCATTTTTGTGCTCATGCCTTAAAATAATATGAGAAAAGGGATTGACGACTTGGATGTACAGATACATCACGGTGGGCCCGCCCACAGAACCGCGCGTTCGAAGCTAAGGATGGGCTGGGGTAGTACACAATCCGCGTCCAGACACGGAAGATACTGACAAGTTGCGTAGCCTGACTGGCTACCAAAGTGACGCACCAAGTTCTGTGGGACCCACCATGATGTATGCAGTGTATCTACACCGTCCATACATTTGGCTATATTATTTTAAGGCATGAGACAAAAAATGGGTCAGATCCAAATCTGGAGTGGACCCCACCACAGAAAACAGTGGGGAGAGGGATGCCCACCGTTGAAACCTTCCAAAGGTCCACTATGATGTTTATCTGAAATCCAAGCAGTTTATAAGTTAAGACAGACATGAAAGAAGGGAAAAAACAAATTTCATCTTGATCAAAAACTTTTGTGGCCCTTAGAAATTTTTAATGGTGGGCATCACTCTCTCCACTGTTTTCTGTGGTGGGGTCCACTCGAGCTTTAGATCTGACTCATTCTTTTTCTCGTGGCCTAAAATGATATCTCCAAATAGTTGTGTTTTCATACATGACTATGATATATTTATAAATATCATGCATTCAATTTAAATATAGTTGTATTAGTTCAGTTAAACATCGCATAGCTTAGGACCCTATACAAAGGAAACTTATTATGTGCATATTTTTTTTGAGATGTTATGATTTAAAATTGTGTATTAAGGGCTTTTTTAACAATCCTCAAAGTTTCATTAAAAATTTCAACCATTTCCTTAATGTTTCCCCATGTTTCCCAAAAAGTGCGATAAATTATGCGATACAAACGATATATCACATGCGATAACCGATACGTATTTGTATCTCAAGGGTGTGATACATAGTGCGATGCCGATATTTAGAACACTGGTTACAAGGACACTTCCATCCATGTCAAAATAATGTATAAATAAATTAATAAAATAATAAATAAAGTAAATAAATAAATAAATCAAACAATGGAAACAAAAAGGAAGAAAGGAAGAAAGAACATTCACACAGTTCCAATAAAAACCAATTACTAAGAGTTTAAACTAACAAAACATTGAAAATTATGCAATAAATCTCAAGAAAGAGTACTTTGTGTTAACATCACTCCCTCTCTTAAAAGAAACTAGAGAATGATGAAAAAAGAACAACGAAGGTTTTGATTTTTTATTTTTTTCCCCCCCTTATATGGGCCATGGTACCAATTATGAAAAAATGAACTAAAATCTATAATGTGAGAAGGAATACTTATGATGGTTTCTTTTGACAAAAACACAACGGAGGCAAACTACTTGAGGCCTAAGAGTGAGAAACTAGGATTGCCAAAAGAAATTTACACAAGCACAGCTCTTTCTTTCTTTTTTACTTTTCTTCTTTTATTGGTAATGTACATAAATACATGTTTTGAAGAATCACGCTATCCCTAGGATTGTCTAAGTATCAAAACCCAAAAAAGCATTGCCCAAGTAGCACTAGCCCAAGACCAATACCTAAATGTAAATGAGAGGAAAGGCCATATTCCTGTAATGAAGGTTATATAAATAACTAACTGTAGATTTCAAAGTCCTGGTATATTTGGATTGCTACCAGGCAAGAAGCTTGTCCAAATCTAATACCCCAATTTTTTTTTTTTAAGTAACTGAATATCATTCAATAAACATGAGAATGTTGGCATGAAATTTCAGCCATCCTAGCTATCTAATCATAAATTAAATAACTTGTTGGTTATAATCAACTCATTGGTTGGAATCGACCTATGTAATTGACTATTACTATCACTTGATTGTAATCAACCTATGTAATAGCGAATTACGTTGCACTTGTGGGAGTTTTGTCTTCCACTGCTGGTCTCCAGCCCAGAAAAAGGAGGGTTGCGTCAGGTTGGTGGCCGATGTCAAACTTATGCCATAACTTTCATCATGAATCCAAACAATATGATATTTTGAACTCATGCTAGGGGCTCTCCCTATAAGTGACTCGCTACATTGGAACCCGAGTATAGTGAGACATGGGCAAGGGTTGACTATGGCGTCCCCCAAAAGCGGTGCACTGCAACAATGCCGGGTTCCTGTGAGAAGTAGGAAGGGTTCCCACACCATTCTAGACTCACGCAAGTAAAGAAGCTAGTCCAGGAAAATAAGATTCATCTTGCCACATGAAATAGGAACATTGACAGGTTAAGGGTATGGAGTAAGTAGATACGATGAACAAAGGAGAGTTAACATGGCTTGCGTGTATAAGACCAAGTGAAAAGGGGCTAAAACTAGAGAAATTGATGGATATAAACTTTGGTATATAGGAAAGGCAATAATAGAAATGGGGCATGAATAGTGGTATAAAGATTTAAAAGATAAAGTTGTAGATTTATGAGAATAAGTGATAGGATTTTATCAGTAAAAATTGTGTTAGAAGAGGAGGTAATCAATGTTTTTAGTGCATATGCGTCACTGGTAGGAATAGAGGATAGGAGCAGGAGACAATTCTGGGAGGATATGGATGGACTAATGCAAGGAATTCCAAATGGGGAGAGGATATTTGTAGGAGGAGACTTAAATGGTCGTGTAGGAAAGGAAGTAAAGGATATGAGAGTGTGCGTGGAGGATATGGTTTTGGGGGATAAATGAGATTTGGGATGAGAATACTTGATTCTGCTACAACATACACTCTAGCTCTACCAAAGACATACTTTAACAAGGGAGACGGAAATTTAATAACTTTCACAAGTGGATCATATACAAGCCAAATAGATTTTTTTTTATATTCTGCTTTAAAAAATAGAACAATTAATATGTATGGATTGCAAGGTTATGCCAGGAGGGAGTCTGATTGCACAATATAGGTCAATGTTTATGGAAGTTTGTGTTAAGAAATGGAAGAAAGGGAGTGAAATTAATAAGTGCCCAAAAACTAGGTGATAGAAACGATGCTATTCAGAAATAAACTGATCATAGAAGTAGAATGTTGAGGAAGAAGTAAATGGTTAAATGGAATGAGATAGCTGAGTGCATTAGAAATGTCGGACTAAAAAGAGTATACAGAGTGCAATTTTAGTAACAATAAGAGTGACAACAAGGAAGTAAAGAATTACCAAGAAGTTTCCCAAAAGAACCACTTTCAGTACATTGGGTCACTAATTCATGAGAGTGAAGAGATTGAGAAGAATGCTCCATGTAGAATTCAAGCTTAGTGGAAGAACTGGAGATGTGCCTCTGCAGTTTTATGTGATCGTCGTGCACCACTCAAACTGAAAGGGAAATTTTATAGGATAGATATAATACCAACCAAGCTTTTATGGGAGAGAATGTTGGGCAGCTAAGGAAAAACACGCTCTTAGGATGTGTAGCTGAAATGAGGATGTTGAGATGAATGCGTGGCAAGATGAGGAAGGATAGAATTAGAAATGAATGCAATCGAGGGAACTTTGGAGTAGCACCAATAGGTAATAAGATGAGGGTAGGTAGACTTAGATGGTTTGTCATGTGCAACGGCGACCAAAAACTGCACCAGTTAGGAGTGAGTTGGTACAAGTTGAACGCTCTAAAATGTCAAGGGGAAAGGACTTGAAGACCTACGGTCTAACTGAAGGTATGAATGGCAGAAAAGGGCCATAAGGCTTAGATGATGATGATGATGAAATCAAAAACCAAATATGACCATAGCTTGGTCCATTTCAGATTGAATTTGAATGTGCCAGAAAACAAAATGCTTATGTCAGGAAATACTCTAATACAAAATTGATCTAAAAGCCCCTCTAGCATGTGTCCCAAACACCATTTGCTTCTCTTAAAAAGTAGACTGTCTATTTAGTATTGCTTGTTCCTATATTTTCATGCTTCCCACAATATTTAAGTTAATTCAACATTACCAAATGATTCTAAATACAAAATAAAGGAAACAACAATTCCTACTAGAAATTAAAGATGCACCCAGAATAAACTGGGAGTGAGAAGTGATACCAAACCAAAACAGCAAGAGTTTCAACAGAAAATCAAGCAGGCTCTAGCCCCTACAGATTCTTTATGAAACATAACCAAGATGACACCCTGAGTCTTACTTGTCGCTCAAGGATGGCAGATAGCTTTGAATTTTGCCTCAGAAGTTGTAGCTGGATCCTTTTAGCTGTGACAGAATCACGTAGTCCTGAGGTAGTTTCCCACGCATTATACAGATTTTTCTGGTACAGATTAAAAAACATTTAAGATGATACATTCCTCTAAGAATCAGTTATGCTAAACTTACTCTTGACTAATGAATAACTAAGAACGTTAATTTTTTTGACGAACAGTAATTAATTACTAAGAACATTATGTTATCTTATGTTTGACAAATAATAACTAAGCACTTTTGATTGATGAATAATAACCAACTATATTGTTTGCATACATGAATCCTGACAATCTGACAAACAGAATTTGTGTAGCCAACCTCAAGTAGTTGGTATAAGCTTAGATGATGATTATGATGGTGATATTATTATTATTATTTGCATACAGGATAAGAGAGAGATGCCATCTGTAAAAATGAACAGAGAGTACCCATTAAAATACAAGAGAAACTGTCAGGTCCTGATGCATCTGGGGGGGCAAAAGTGTCTTCTTGTACACAGTTCCTACATGATGCACCAATGATTCAGCATCTAGACCATTGATCAGACAGGCCGCATCCTGGATGAAAGATGCTCCTAGAATCCCCCAGATTGAAAGATCTTAACTCTTTAATCAGTGGACTAAAAATAGACGGTTAAAAAAAGTTTAGCAATGGTATGGAGAAAAGGCCAAAGATTGGCTGACCTGAGTCTTCCAATCTGGACGATTTTCAGGGCATCCAAATTCACTGTGAGCCCCATCACACTACCAGTCTGGATGGATCACCAATCTGTAGGACACACTTGTTAACACTGGTGAACTGGGACACTCTTCATGTCTTGATGCATTGGAATTAGGATGCTACCATCTCTCAGAATATGAAGTTAGACAAAGAAGCAGAAATACAAACACAAGTACTCGCATGCACTAGTATAGAAATACAGATTCTTATGCGGTTGGAGACCCTTGATCAATTTGTTCGAGCAATGAACTTAACCTTATGGCGAACAGACAAGTGGTACTGATGGTCAGGCTAAAGAAATGTAACAGAGGTTGTATCTTAACAGTAAATGTGATGCTATCACATAAGCAAGAAGAGGTTTGACAGTTGAGCATACTATGAAGGAAAATTACTTCAAGTTCTCACCAGGAGACAGACATATGCAATTTAAAGCCTGAACACAAGTTCCATGCCTTTGGCAGCTGCCCTAATTGGGTGGTTTCCAAAGATATAATCATAGAATGACAGGATGGTGAGGCGAAGAAGCCAAGAGATGGCTCAGTTTCTTGCAGCAGGATTGGCCCTTTATGTTTTTATCAGCTGATCCTGCTGTTTGCGTAGTTTCCAGATTTGGGTTAGTGATATTCTTTAGAACCTGGGGTAGGATGGTGAAAGTGAATTCTCTTTAGAGACATACAGTTAGCCTGGCAGGGGATTGGTGCAATTGACTCTATTTTCAGAGTCGTGACCCTTTTGGAGCATAGGGAAGTTATTTGTCTTCAACATTTACACCTTTAGGGTTTTCTCCACCATGGTTGCCACAGGGGGATTGAATGATTATGCCAATCAAATGATGGGTAGCTGATCAAGAAGTCTAATTGTTGTATGGATTTGGGTGATCTCAGCCAGTTGTCATTAGATACCTTATTCCAATTAACACATCAACAGAAGAGAAATTGATTTATAAAAGCTTTAAAAATAAATCGATGACTCGTGACATGAATATGTGCCCTAAAGTAATACTTCAATATTAATGATTCACAGATTATATCAACCAAAGATATGAAGATGGTAAAAAGAAGAAAATAAAGTTCTTCAAGATTGATCTAGATCCAGTTCTACATTCAGGATCCTGATGCAAATCACAATCCATATTTTTATAGTGCTTGCTGTATGGACCACTTTACATGGGTCCCAAACTCGACAAACTCAATCCCATCTAATCCACCTTCCTTTTATTTTGAAAGGAAAACACAATGAGGATAGATGACAAGGAATCATCCCTTCCCCTAACACAGAAAAATCAGCTCCCCAATATTCCTTCAAAATCAATTGTATACCCCAAAATCTCTTTTAAGCGCAAAGCCCGTGCAATTACCTTTCTTTTGACTGTTTGGAAGACCACATCCAGAGATTCCTCTTTGTTTTTAAAGGTTCTATTATTGCAGTCTCTCCATATCGCCCACAACCCTGCCGGTAAGGTCAACTGTCATGCTATCCTCCCTCTTCTCCCTAACTTTCACAATTCCAAGCATTAAAGAAAGCTCCAATGATCCGAAACATAACCCAAGCCATCTCTAATAGTTCTAACACTCAATCCCATACAGCCATCAAAATGAAATCAAAAAAGAAAAAAAAACAATGCAAGAACAAGTGATCCACCAATTTTGCATTTCACATGCCCAAGATGCACTCATTCAATGAGGGAGAAATGGGAGCATTCTCACAAGCAGATCGATCGAGATGGAGGTCAGCAAGCCAATCGCGGGGACAATCTCAGCAAAAGGTGATCAGGGAGAAAATCTACATTCAAGTTTGGGGTGGAAGCAGGGAAGCAAAGCAGTTAGAGAATATGAGATCACAGGTAGCTAAGGCCACGTGTCGAATCCGATCAAGGGACAAGAGGTGAGCTGCTGACAAAGGCAGTGGAAGAAAAAAGGCATGCAAATAGGCTAAGTAGGCAAGGGAGGGATGATGCAGGGGATAGAAGAACGGAAGATGTTAAAGGGAAGGGGAAGTTGATAACAGAAGCGGGAAAAGGGAGGGGATAGAAGAGGAAAGGAGGAGAGAAGCAAAGAGGGAGAAATTGCAGGCTTTTGAACTAGGGGAGATATGAAAGGGAATGGCAAGCAGATAGTAGGAGCAGGAGGGGGATGATATCTAACGCAAATGGATACGTCATGAGTTCCATACGGATGACTTCTCAATACAATTTCAAATTCATTAAAATTTCCTGTACTGATTCTTCGTCCGAGTGATGGAGAGGAAGTCGAAGGGTCAAGGTACGTCAGAAATACCAAACCCCTCTCTAAGCGCCCAGCATTGTCTATCGAAGATTTCCCTGAGGGATGGATGGAGTTTAATTTCCGGAGGGCCTTCAAAGGTGTATGCTTAGTGAAGGAGAGGATCGTTCCTAGGGAGAGGGGATCTTGGAGGTATCAAGGATTTGCTTTCATTCGTCCCGAGAGCTTGGAAGACACAAGGAGGGTGGTGGCGGAGATGAATGGGAAGGTATTTGAAGGTTGGAAGCTCTCGGTGCAAAAAGCAAGATATGGAAGGCTGGGGTGGAAAACAAAGAGGAGGTAAGGAAAGGAAAGAAGAGGGAGGGAGTCTCATATATGGAGGTGGTGGCCGATGAGGCTGCTAGGGTATACTAGGAAGGGGGAGGAGACGGTAGAAAGGAAGGATAGCAAGGGGGAGATGGTGTTAGAAAGGAAGTGCAAGAGAATGGAGACGATGTAAGATGGATGTAGCGGGAGGATGAGATAGGTGGCCCAATGATTAGAGTCCATGCGATGGTAGTGGAAAATGCCTGGAGCATTCTTCAGTGGAGCCTAGTTGCGGAGATGAAGGCTGGATTCTCCTTGGCTAAGGTGGGGAAGTGGTTGAGTAAATGTAGATGTGTTGAAGAAGGAGCTTTCTCCATCAAGCCTTCATCCGAGGAGGCTTGGATATCCTTCAGGACGTAGAAGGAGCTAGATAAAGACATAACGAAGGGGACGCTGCTAATTGAGGGGCTGGTGGAGAGGTGTTGTGTAGGATGCCTTGATTCTGCCAAATATGTTGTACAAAGAAGTTCACGTTTGGTTCCACCGAAGCCATTTTCGATTCAATTGAAAATTCAAGAATTCTCAAGTTGCTCACAGTGATGTTTTGGTCAATTTCGATTCGATCGAAAATGCATTCGGGTCAATTCAGTCCAATCGAAGGTTATGTTCAGTCCAACCAGATCTATTACGCAGAGTTGCGCAAATCGGGCAATTTAAGCCTAATCCGGGATTAGGGCTTGTATTCTATTACGAACGTTTTCTAAGTGTAAGGGTTTGCGAGGTGAAAGGGTTTTCAACGTTTGTAAGGGCTTGGGAAGGATTTTCCAAGGGTTGCGCATCTCAAAGGGGGATTGGGTATATCTGTAATTGAAGAATGTGAGTCTGTAAACTGTAAGGTTTTGATTATTGTGCATCTCTATCCCTTTGTGCAGTGGTTTTTTCCCGCAAGGGTTTTCCACATAAATATCTTGTATTATGTGGTTGATTGCTTTATTGTTTGGTCATTCTACTTTATTCGATTATTCTATCTTCGTTGTATGTGCTTCCACAAAGTGCGCAGATTGACGGTGGTATTAGATCCAAATTTCTAATACATATGGTTGATCTAGGTTTGTTGGGGAGTATGAATCCCAACAAAGTAATATCAAAGCATCAGGTCTAAGGATGTTTCAGAATTCAACAAGATGTCAGGGTTGAAATTCGATATATGAAAATTCGATGGAAAGAACAATTTTAGTTTGTGGCAGCAGAAGGTAATGGATATTCTAGTCAGACAAGGGTTGAGCAAGGCATTGTTGGAGACTAAAATGGAGAAGATGTCGGATGATAAATGAAGTAATCTTGGGGAGAAAGTTATGAGCACCATTCATTTATGTCTATCGGATGAGGTCTTATACAATGTCCTGGATGAGGAATCTCCACAAGAGATGTAGAAGAAACTAGAAGACCTATGCACGTCGAAGTCTCTCACAAATAAATTGTTCGTGCAGAAACAACTATTCAAGCTACAGATGAAGGAAGGATCACATCTCCTAAAGTACATGAACTTGTCTACAAAGTTATGTAGCATGTTGTTAAGCCTCAAAATGACAATCGATGAAGAAGACAAAGTGGCGTTACTTCTAGCATCATACGACCATCTCATCACTACTCTACAGTATGGGAAGAATGCGGTGAAGTTGGAAGTGATCACCGCGGCTCTTGTTTCTAACGAGATGAGGAAGAAGCCAAGCAATGAAGTAGAGAAGGTTAATCACCTTTTCTTGTCTTTTCTTTCTCTTTTTGTAAGACGAGAAGAAAAGGTTAATTACCTACCCCCGCCACATCCATAAATCAAATAACAAATGCAAAAAACTATACTTTTCCAGCTAATAGTAGATATTTTTTTATCATTTTTTTTTTCAAAGATAATGGAAATTATATTAAAAGCGAGGCAAGATACAAAGAAAGGCTACCGTTGAGATAGTAGAGAAGCCAAAGAAAAAAGAAAAAAGACTAAGAGCCCAGAAACAAAAGATCATGCTCTAAACCCGAGACGTTGGAAGCTCATTCGATGATGAGATTTTTAGCTTTGGAAGAGACTGTTTGAGCCGAGGAAGTCAGATTGTTAAAGCATCGCTCGTTTCTCTCCTTCCACACAGACTACCAAATGGCAAGAAGGGCCATTCTCCACATGCGTTTTCTCATTTTTACAAACTTGAAGCCGTGCCAAAAAGAGATCATAAGGGAGCAAGAACCGGGAATACAACCGCTGATACCAAAACGGAGAAAGAAGTTCGACCAGATCTGGGTGATGAACAGGCAGTGAAGCAGAAGGTGGACGACCGATTCCTTATCCTTCATACAGCAGACACATGCGTTGACGATCTGCATACCTCTTTTTCTCAGATTATCAACGGTAAGGATCTTGTTTTCACCCACCAACCAACCAACCAAAGCATACGAATTTGGGAGGGACAGGGTATTTCCATATAAACGGGGTAATGGTGTTCGCTGACGTATAGCTCGGTAGGAGGGAATATAGTGACTTGACTGTGAAAACTCCAGACTTAGAAAGGCATTCGAGCAAGGCAACAAATTCCGACACCTCCCAATCATGGAGATTACGCATGCAGATGAATTCCCAGGCAATAGAGTTGTCGATGGCGTTGTAACAGTCGGCAACGAAAACATTCTTGTCCCTAGCCAGACAATATATATTGGGAAAAAAGAGTTTGAGGGGCACTGCTCCCACCCAGTGGTCATCGCAGAATCTGATGGCAGAACCGCAGCCAATTTCGAAGGAAACGTTGTCGATCACCACCTGCTTCGATCGGAGAATTCCTTTCCAAATAGAGGAGGCTTTGTAGGTCGTCGATTTTTGGTTCACCAGCCACTTGGGGATGAGTTGTATTTACCTTTGATGATTTGATTCCAAAGAGCGCCGTCCTCGCAGCCTAGCCTCCAAGTCCATTTGCCTAGAAGAGTCCGGTTCATGATCTTGAGGTTCTTGATGCTAGCTCCCCCTTCACGATAATGAGTGCAGACTTCTTTCCAATCAAGGTGGAATTTCTTTTGGTTCTCCTTGCCGCTCCAAAGGAAGTCTCTTCTGAGGTTATCGATGTGGGCCAGCACTGGGGTCGGGCAAATGAAAAGGGACATGTAATATGTAGGGAGATTAGACAGGGCCGACTTTATGAGTGTCAGGCGACCGCCCATCGAGAGGCATTGACATTTCCAGGTGGCGAGGTATTTTTGGACCTTAGTGATAATTTTGTCCCACATGGCTTTCGGAGGGGGCCATAGGCAAGAGGGAGGCCAACAAAGGAGGAAGGGAAGGTAGCAGCTGAGCACCCGAGAGTGTTGGCAGGACTGAAAAGGTCAGCGGAGGAAATATTGATTCCGAAGATTTTAGATTTGGCCATGTTGATTTTCTGACTAGAGACAGCTTCAAAGCACCTTAGAGCAATTTGAAGATTATGGATAATCGTCGGGTGAGCTTTTGATAGGATGGGGGTTTTGTTTGCAAACTGAATGTGGGAGATTGCAGAAGAGATTCCAGGCATGACGATTCCTTTGAGAATCTCGGCGGACTGACCACTGAAGATCATCTAAGATAAAGCCTCTCCCACAAGGAGGAAAAGAAGAGGAGACAGGGGGTCCCCTTGTCGGATACCGCGCGAGCTGTTGAAGAATCCCTTGGGGGCGCTGTTGATGAGGACCGAGAAATGGGCCGATTCAACACAAGCCTTCATCTAGTTTCTCCATGTCCTGCCAAAGCCCATTCAGGTAAACAAATACTGAAGGAATCCCCAGTCCACATGATCGTAGGCCTTATCGATGTCGAGCTTGCAAAATATGCTCTTCTTACGAGATTTGTGATAGGAGTGGAGACGTTCATTAGCAATCAGGGCACAGTCAATAATTTGTCTTCCCTTGATCAAGGCGTTCTAATTCTTGGAGATCGGGTTCCCCATGACCGACGATAGCCTAGAAGCCAGAATCTTGGCCAAAATTTTGAAAGGACTTCCAATCAGGTTGATGGGTCTGAACTCGGAGAAAGAGCTTGCTCCAGGGGCTTTAGGAACAAGAGCGATGAATGAGGCGCCTAGGCCTTTGGAAATTTTACCTCTGTGATGGAATTCATTAAGGGAATCCATGACATCTTGCTTAGTGCAGCCCCAGAATTTTTGGAAGAAAATAATCGGGTACCCATCAGGGCCAGGGGACTTGTCTTTGCCTAAAGAGTCGATGGCCAGCTTGACTTCTTCCTCAGAAAATGGAGCCTCAAGAAGGTCAGCCTCAGCTTGTTGGAGAGAATTAAAGCAGATGCCATCCAAACGGGGTCTTGTCCAACCTTCAGAAGAGAGGAAGGATCTAAAATGGGAGACAGCAATGTCGGCGATCTCCTGTTTGTCATCGATCTGCCTTCCTTCGACAGTAATGTTGTGAATAGCATTGGTCCGAGCTCGCATATTAGCAATGTTGTGGAAGTACCGAGTGTTTTTGTCACCTTCAGAAATCCATTTGGCCCTAGATTTCAGTTTCCAAGATAGCTCATCCTCCAAAGCTCTGGCGAAGATGGACTGTATGATTTGGATGCGCCTGCTCATCACTTCATTCGACATGGAGCCTTGTTCCGCATCAGAATCAATGCACTGTAATTCAGCAAAGAGTCAATCCAACTCCACCTTGCCGTTGAGCAATTCAGTTTCCTTCCATTTGTTGATTTTCTCCTTAAGGAGTGAGTTTTCTAAGAAGTCTGTGGCCCGCAAAACCTTCAGCTTTAAGAGAAGGCCACCACTCCTCAATATTCTTGCAGAAGCCGTCGGTTTGGAGCCAAGAAGAGTTGAACTTGAAAGGCTTAGGACCCCGGTTCTCAGCTGTCGACGAAAGGAGGATGGGGCAATGGTCGGAAGTGGTTCTAGGAAGAGCTTGCTGAAACAAAGAAGGGAAAGCCTCCAGCCAATCTGAGGAGAGAAGAAATTTGTCCACTCTTGTCTGAGTAGGGGATTTACGCCCATTAGTCTAGGTGTATTTGGCTCTGGACAGAGGCATATCTACCAATTCCTGCAATTCTATCCACGCTGAAAAGGCCTCCATGGCTGAAGAGGGCCTTTTGATACGAGAGTGTTCTGAAGCATAGTGGACAACGTTGAAATCCCCAACAAAACAGCAAGGTCCTACAAAAGAAAGTTTGGTGGCAGACATTTCATCCCAGAATGCTAATCTAAAGGAGTCTTCATTAAAGCCATAAACCGCTGAAATAAGACATTGAAAGTGAGAAGACTTATGTTGCAATATGACTGTTACCGAGAAGACTCCAGTAGATGAGGACAGAAAGGCCCATTTCGAGGACTTCCAAGCTAAGAGGATGCCGCCCGACGACCTTGACGCATCGAGAGTGAGGCGATTGGCGTCCTTAGCGTTCCACAAAGAGGTCAGTAGGCGATCGAAGAAAGAAGGGACTTTAGTCTCCTGGAGATAGATGACGTCAGGATCTTTTCTACGAATGGGTTCTTTGATCAAGCACTGTTTATGTTTGGAACCCACCCCCCTCACGTTCCAGGAGATGATATTCATTGGGGAACGGAGCTTCCCCGGTTTCACTTGCGTCCTCTTCTTGCACTGGACATAGCAAGCAGGCCCGGACTTGGTTGAAGGCTGAGGAGTTCACGATTGCTGGCCGATCTGGGAACCTGCTTGGTTGGCGTTCTGGCAGACGAAAGGGGTCTTCCCCTGTTCTCGATACACTAAAAAAGAGTTGTGTAATCCTCTTCTCTATTTCCAAATGATAGGCCCAGAGACTTCCCGACGTGACCTATTGCATCCCTAATCCATTTTTTATTTTGGAGTTTGTCAAAAATCTCCTCTGCTTTTTCCTGCAATGGACTTCGTATCGCGATCAGGCAGATGACAGTGGGGTGAGCTGCGCACATCTGGAGGGGCTCAGCAACAAGCACGTCATCGGAGGGGGGGGGGGGGGGGGGGGGGAGGGGTCTTCCTGGAAGATGGTAATGGGGACAAGTCCCGGGAGCCATGGTCGAAGATGGATGGGGAGATGGGGGTTGAAGGGGAGGATTGGGTATCGGAGAATCTGCTTTCTGAATGATCTCCTGAAGACATGACCTTGATTGTGAGGGAAGGGGATAGGGCCCGGATGGGGGATCGAGAGTGCAGGGAAGAAGAGTGGAGGGGAGATCATTTGAAAAAGGGGTTCGGTGTCGAGCTAGGTAGGATAGGAAGGTGGGCATTGTTTCGGGTGTCGGGTTCGGGTCTAGAGGGGGAGGGGCACGTGTAAGGCTTGCATCGAAAAGGAAGCGCTGCCGGGTCCGGGAGAGTAGACCCGATTTTGGATGCAGGAAGCTCTCTCGGGGTGATGGGGGACTGCGCCACGTGTAGGGCCAGGAGCTTCGGGTCTGAAGCGTCAGGAGGCATGCGTCTGGATGTGGAGGGGATGGCGTCATCGCCATAATTGCGACAGGCTTCACGCTACTCGAGGTGTGGGCGGGAGGGATGCTGCGACGGTCGTGTGTCCCAATCAGCTAGGAGGTCGATGGATGGAACGCACGCACCATAATCGAGGGCGGTAAGAGGACCACATGTCGAACTGAATGGCAAGGGCGGTTGCTTCTCGCAAAGGAAAGGGAGAGCGTAGACCGGACGTGACGCTGCGGCTACACTGCGAATGACACGTGGCTTTGCGAAGTGACGACTGCAAGGATGAAAGTCGATGGTAGCTGGCGGGGATGAATGCGTAACATCCGGTGCACCACTGGAGAATGCAAGGCTGGGTGCTTCGGCAGTCTTCTTCTCCGATATCAGGACCGAAGGTTGAGGGATAGGGTCCTTAGATCGCCAAACGTCGCCCCATCTGGGGTGAAATGCCCCTGGCTGTTCCTTGACGACCGAAAAATTGATAACCTTATTGTCTACCTTCATCTGAAGATGGGACGGCAGCGGAAGACCCTTCTTCCTCCTGATCCGGGCCCTGATGACGCCGACCTCGTCGCCGGATTTTGTTTTAGAGTCCATCTCCAAAAGGAATCCCAGTTAGAGGCTACGGAGATGAGAAAATCGTCAAACCAACACTCCAGGGGGATATCCCATATCAGGACCCAGATATTTTCCATCCCAAAAATAGAGAACTCTTCCCAAGATATAACCTTGTCTACTGGACAATGAGAGTGCAGGTGGCCCGCCATGATTAGCATCTCCAGGTTGACGCCGGGGCACATCTTGACCCAGAGCTCGTTGTAACCAATTGGTTTGATGTTGTAGTTGCTTGGATGATAGCCTGAGCACTCTTTAATCCATTCCCGAACTTGGCCTAAGGATGCTCTGTCTTTAGTTTTGATAACTACCGTCTCAGCCAGATCAGTTTTGGCCTGTTGGAAAGATACGGAGTCAACTGAAATGAATGGGTCGAGGTCGGCCACCTTGTCACCATCTAGGGGGGATGAGTCTCTGACTCCCGCATCGGACTAGCTGGGGTAAGCAGGGTTCTCTAGGGGGGGATGGATTCCTTTGTAAGAGAGCGTCTTTGAATGAAACTCCTTCAACTCTGACGGGTTGAGTAGTAGGTGGGATGATCAGGGTGTCCTTCAAAGCTCCTAAGGGGAGGGGAGCGTTCCTCCTTTGGTCTCTTAGGGGGGGGGGAATCTGGCTCTCTAAACAAGAAGCGGGACCCCCGCGAATCGCACCCCATGGAGCATGTTAACGGCCCTTGCCAGCTCCGTTTTCGAACTCATCTGCACTAAGGCGAAGCCACGATACACCCCATTTGTGTGGTCTCTTGGCATGACTACGTCCATGATTGCCTCTGCTCTACCAAAAATCCTCAAAATGTTAATGGGTAGCCATCCCGGGGGTATCCCTTAACGAAGAGGGTGGGGTACGATTTTCTCCTTTTATCCGGTGGGGAATCTGGTTTAAGGGTTTTCTTTCTGTTGATGACCAGATTCCAGCCATTCTTTCTTGTAGCCTCTGTGTGCCATTTATCCTCATCGTTGTTTGTAGGCGGAGACTCGTTGGAGGATGTCCTCCCTCTGCTAGTTTCTTCGCTATCGATTGTTCGTCTTTGGTCTGAAGCACTGGTGTTGGCTGTTCTCCTCATCCTCGCTTCTATGCCCCCGGAATCTGTTTAGAGAATCCAACTTTCAAAAGTCACTGTTGCATGGTTCCTTGTTTTTTAATCAGTTTTGATGTTTAAACAATATTAATCAACCCCCCCCCCCCCCCCCCCCCCCCTAAAAAAAAATAATAATAATAAGTAGCTAACAACTAGCTAGAATGAAGCATAAATCCCCATTACCATGTAACATGTAGATGGGTAATGATTACCAAACTAAGATATGAATGTACGAAATGGATGTGAGAAATGTCTCAAGGTTACTCGATCATGAATCGCATCAATATGTGCAACGTGAATGGGTATGCAAATCCCATTTCCTCTGATGTGTGGTATGTTAGGGTAAGGAACATGTGGGTCGCCCTAGTACATCCATTGGGTAAATACAATATAGTTCTATACACAATGATTTTGTAATTTATATATGAAATGATGAATATTACCATTATAGGTCCCGCATTCATAATGTTTCATATGCTAAAAGTATGGCACATGCGACACACATGGAGTGAGGAAGGGATGGAAGGAGAAAAGGGGGGAGAGATTCAGAAGGGAAAGAGAAAAATGGGAGAAGCTGAGGGAAAGGTGAAGGCTACATGTAGGTGTATGCTATAGAGAGAGAGAGAGAGAGAGAGAGAGAGAGAGAGAGAGAGAGAGAGAGAGAGAGAGACTTATCATCATCGTTTCTGTTCTGGTGCACTCGAGTCCCTGATCTGCCTACTTTTTGGGCTGACATCCTAACATGAGCCTATACAATAGATGTATGGAGTGGATGTCACAGTCATTAGGGTGTGCCCCACAAAGCCTCTATGGCATAGTCTCCCTATTTATATGCTTCATTTGGATTACATGTATGGAAGAGGATATGTCAATGTAGGCTACATGTACTAAAAAAAAGTGAAACGAAGCAAGTTCAATCAAACCTGGTAAGGTAAAATCCGAACCGTCCATTACCAACAGCTGCATTTTTAATGATGATTTTACCCTTCTAATAACCAAAGTTCCTAAAATTAATTATAAAGGCAAATTTGTCCAAAAGTACCAGCATTATATATAGTACAGATGAATGTTGTTTTATGTGATCATCATATACCAATCAAACTGAAGAGGAAATTTTATAGGATAGCTATGAGACCAGCTATGCTTTATGGAATAGAATGTTGGGCAGTTAAGGGACGACAAGTTCATATGATGGGTATAGCTGAAATGAGGATGTAGAGATGGATGAGTGAAAAGACATGGATAACATTAGAAATGCATTCATTTGACGGAACTTAGGAGTATCACCAATACCAATGCATAATAAAATGAGACAAAGTAGATCTAGATGGTTTGGTCACGTGCAACAAAGACAAAATACTATGCTAGTTAAAAGGAGTGACTCGGTGCAAGTTGAAAGCTCTAAAAAGGCAAGGGAAGACCCAAAAGGACATGGGTGGAGGTAGTAAGAAAAGACTAGATGACTTATGGCCTAACTGAAGCTATGGCCCTTGATGGAGTGAATGGGGAAAAAGGATTCACATAGCCATCCCCAAAAGTTGGGATAAAGTTTAGATGATGATGATGAATAAATTGAAGTATAAATCTCTATCTTATGAATATAGATTTACATTACAAGCTAATTACATTAGGAGTATAGTACCATAATTTCTGATTGGTAAAAATAGTGATCCAATAGCAAACCACCCATAATCCAGATCACAGAATTCAGAAGAGAAAATGTAGGAGTTGGCAATTTAGGTAACATTGAAATGTCTCGTTTTACACCACATTATAACAGTAATGTGAAAATAACTGAAACAAATGACTGATGGAAGCTAAATGTGGACGGTAGGTCAATGCAAAACCTCAATGATTAGATTTGGTGGTGTCATGAGTAACGGCAGGGTAGATACCATCTGGGTCCTCTCTGGTGAGGTAGAAGTTGGTCTTTCCAGTAAGGCAGAACTGACTACAGTTAACAATGATACCAAGATTTGGTTGGTCTTGCCAAATGCCTCTAATTGTGGAAGGTGATTCCACAAAGGCAATTGCTTTTGCAGCCAGCAAGAGCAAAGCTCCTTGGAAGCTGACTTTTATTCTGAAACAGATCAAGGAGTTTGTTTTCTCCTTTAGAGATGTCATTCCTCACAAATGTCGAAGCTAAGCAAGACATCTGTACATCAACGTGTACGATCGTGTATCCATCATCTTGATGGGTTGATTGTATTCTTCCTCCAATTAACCTATGTGGGAAACTGAAAGCAAGAAACACAGGTGTTCACAAGGTAAAACTGGTTTCCAGTAGTTATGGGATACTGCAGTACATACTTCAGCTATAAATGATTTTGAAATAGAAACAGAATAGGTGAGGCTATGCAACCACAAGCAGAGTGTATCAGTGGCATGTCCACATCCAAGCTCATGAACTGTGTCAAATGAACTACGACTTGATAATGTCAATCCAATGGTCTAAAATTCAAGAGTTGTACCTCCGCTGTCAGTCTTTGCACCAAAATGGCAGCATCTGCCCTCGCATTTACAAATCGCCATTGCAAGTTCCTGTTATACGACAGCCTCAATAGATGTGCATCTTCAATCCGGTTCTCCCCCATCTTTGCTCTCCGTATGTCAGCAGCAAAGCTGAGAATCGAAAGTGTGTTATTGCTCGGCTGACTACTCACAGACGAATTTCTCATCCGTAATGGGCTCGGCATTCCCCTCGATGGAGAAGACACCAATGTCGATGGCGATGACGAGAGAAGCTTACTTGGGGACGGGGCCCGTACGGGCCCACGGAGTGGCGACGATTGTGTCTGGCTTGTCATACGAGGAGACATGATCGGGCTATCTGTTACCGCCCTCTTTGATGGAATTAGCTTCGGTTGAGAAATTGCCCTCGACAACGGTGAGCAGGGCTCCTGTGAGCGTCGCAGCTGAGCATTTGCCTCCTGCAAGAACCGTGCAGGGATGCTGATGCCGCGAGGCGTGGCCCGCCCACGTGTCGTACCACTGAATTCATGTAGTCCCGAATTGCTACCAGAAGAAACACTATCTGTATCCGACGCAGTTAGATCACAAGCAACAGCGGACCCATTATCCAGATCAGAATTGCACAAATCCGAACGTATCCGCCCATCAAATGAACCCCGCCTCCCATCGTCAACCACTGACTGCTGCAACGTGGCCCGGATCGCTGATTGGGGGGATCCCACGCCGATCTTCTTCTCATTACCACAGTCCAAACTCCTTGTCAGAGGATCCGCCTGCCGGTTTCTTGCAGGCCATCGCTGCTGATCAACCGGCTTTGAGTTCTCCAACTGTTCTCTTCTCACAGGCACTGTCGTCAATCGCCGCCTCTCCGGCGTGGACTTCCTCGAATTAGGCTGCGGAAGAGGCGTCAGTGCAGGGGCCGGCTTCACCTTGCTGATCGGAAGTGAAAATGATTCGCCCTGAAACGAGACAGACAGGCTCCGGGAGGAAGTCCGGAGGACCTTGGTGGCGGCCGAGACTTCAACAGCACTGCAGTGCTTGGAATCTGGCAGTGGCGTGGTGGGGCGACGGCGTTCAACAGATAAGGAGCGTTTCGGGACGGACGGCTGAGATGGGGAAGCGGCGGGACGGGAGATGAGAGGAGATGGGAATCTTCTAGAAGAAGAGGAAGAGGAGGAAGATGAAAGGTATCTGGAAGGGGCGAATTTGGAATTAGGTCTTGTAGAAGGAGGAGGAGCGGTGGAGAAGCCATTGTCTATTTCAGAAGGGAGGAGAGGAGTTCTGTTTGGAGTGGAAGGGTTTTGATGGTGTGGATGATGATGACGGAGTGGTCTTGGGATGGCGGCAGCAACCATGATCTGACGGTGGAGATGTTGACTGGGGTCTCACATTTGGAGACTCAGCACTGCTGCTGCTGCTGCTTTTTATATCGTGGGAGAGTGAGATCAGTTCTGCTGGCAGTGGAGAGAGAAGAGAGGGAGAGTGAGAGAGAAGAGAGATTGTTGGAATTTTGATGTTTGTATTGAGATCGGTGGAGAGAGAGAGAGAGAGAGAGAGAGAGAGAGAGATCTGAAGAAGGTGGGAGGAAGCTTTGGGCGTTTATTAACGAAAGGGAGAGTCCGTTACGGTTCCCGGCGAAGTTATATGCCGGGAGTCCGTTACTATTCCTCGCTAAAAAGATGCGCGACTGAGATGGAGGGTGTTCTTCGCTGCAAACGACTTGAGTGCAGATCTGAGCCATTCATTAGTTGAATCGAGAGGAGATGTCCAGGCCCCAAGATTAACTGGGTCCACCTTATTCATCAACTGGATGGGCCATATTTGTTTGAGTGTAATGTACACGGTTTGGCCAGTCACGTTGCCAGTAGCTACTCTGGTCGGTGCTCTGTGGGCCCCAACATGACGTATGTGTTTTATCTGTGCCGTTCATTCATTTTTTTCACATTATTTTAGGATTTGATGCCAAAACTGAGGTAGATCTAAATCTCAGGTGGACCACACCACAGGAAAACAGTAGTAATTGAATGTACACCTTAAAAAACCTCCTAAGGCCCACGGTAATGTTTATTTGACACCCAACTTGTTGATTGGGTAATACAGACCTGGATGTAGGCAAAATAAATAAATAAATAAAATAAAATAAAATACCAACTTAATCCAAAACTTTCGTAGCCCTAAAAAGTTTTTAATGGTGGGCGTTTGAATCAACACTGTTTTATTGATGTGATCCACCTGAGATTTAGAGACTCAGAACTATCTCTTTTTTTTTTCTGGCTGATGCCATGAAATGATATTTAAAAAATAGATAAAACACATACGTCATGGTGGGCCCACAGACCACCGACAGCCTACCCGCGTCCGAGTACGGTGAACAATTTTTACGGGGGCCTACGCTGCTCAGCAATCCAAAATATGTTATGGGCCCGCACTGCTCAGCAATCCGCGGATTACGTCCTACCCCGACCGTTTCCAGCTGGGAACGGGCAGAAGTTTTGAGTGGCCACCATGATGTGTGGGTCTTATCCACACCGTCCATACAATTTTTCGTATCGTTTTAGCATTAAATCCCAAAAATGAGGCAGATTCAAGGTTAAAGTGGACCACACCACAGGAAGCAGCAGTAATAATGATTCTCACCATTGAAACTTTTCTACGGCACATAGTGATGTTTATTTTCCATCCAACCTATTCATAAAGTTACATAGTCCTGGATGAAGATAAAACACAAATATCAGCTCCATCCAAAACTTCGGTGGCTCCTAAGAAGTTTTCAACGGTAAGAGTTTAATCTCCACTGTGTAGTCCACTTGAACCTTGGATCTGTCCTATTTTTAAAATTATAACTAAAATGATACGGAAAAAATGAATGGACGGTGTGGATAAGACTCATACATCACGGTAGCCACTCAAAGCCCTGGCCGTTCAGACGGGCGGGGGTAGGACGCAATCCGCGTCTATCCAAAACATGTTATGGGCCCGCTTTAGGCTGTCCAGGCTGTAATCTTACAGTTTGGGTCCCACTTACAAAGGAGCTGTACACCCTTTCGGCCAGAGGCAACTGTTCATGCTCAAGGTACAGGTGCGGCCCACCTGAGGAGTGGACCAACCAACGGCCTCAATCTTGTACCGGTACGCCAAACCAGCATCCGAGCTGCGAAGAATCCGGACATATGGATGCGCGCGATTGACTCTTTCGTTCCGCTGTCGCCGACGAAAAAGGTAATAACCCGGTCAAGGGAAGGAGATTTGTCAGCGTAAGTGCATCCTTAGGAGGTATTGTATTTCTAATTGCACGTGACTTACTACACACGCTATGTGCATACGCGTGTAAGTTGCACACGTGCTAAAGATCCAAACCACTCGCCCAATGGGCCCTAGAGTTATGGGCCATATGCACCAAAACTTAGGGCAGTCCTGCAATCTAACGCGTGTAAGTTGGAGATAAAGAAGCACCGTGCATTTGTTGGGCCTATACAGACCAAGGTTTAGGATCGTCCCGAATAGCCTGATTATGGCCCATGGGACATCCATGGAATGGCCCACTGGCCAACCGGTTCAGATCTTGTACACGCATGCTACCTTCTCGGTTGAACTTCGTGCGTCTCTATAAATTCTTTTTTATTATTTGGGCCGTTCATTTGGCGGGCTTCGTCACGTTCCACGCGGGATGATCCTAGCCATCCACACTGATTCTTGAAGAGACAATCACGACTAATGGTCCAGATCTAACCGTGGTCTGATGGAACAAAGATTCCTGAAAATCTAGCATTAGTGATGGGACCCGCTAGCCGTTCATCGAGTGGATTAGGTGCGGCTCCAGCCTCACCCAACACGGGCGGCCCTGATCGTGGGCCTATCTTGGCGTATGAATTGTATATCCACGCCGTCCATCTGTTTTGGGAGCTCATTTTAAGAAATGAACCCAAAAACCATGCAGATCCAATCCCGGATGGGCCATAACATAAGAAACAGTGTTGATGGAACACCCACCACTAAAAACTTCCCAGGGCCCACGGTAATGTTTATTTTCCATCCAACCTGTTGATAAGGTTATAACGAACGGAATTAAAAAAAAACACAAATACTATCCAAAGGTTTTGTGACCACAAAAGCTATTAGTGGTCAATCAGCATTGTTTCCTATGGTGTGGTCCACCTGACACTTGGACTTCTTAATTTTTGGCCTTACGTCTAAAATGATATGGAAAAACGGATGGACGGTGTGGATGTATAGTACATGCATTAAGGTGGGCCACACCTAATCAGCTCTCCCGGTTATCCATACACACGTAAGATAAGAAAACGATGCATGCTTCTCGCGTAAGAAGCCGTGTGAAATCAGTAACCGTCCAAATTGCCAGTCAACGAGAGAATGACGTTTGCCGACTTTACTCGCGACAGACGCTAAAGATCGTTGACGCGTCTATCTCCAGCATCGCCACCGTACACGTGCAATCGTCTAATTTGATCAGAACGATTGATCTCATGGGCCAGCACACGGGCAGTCGTGGCTCAAAAGTCACAAACTGAGCTACCATAACCATACCCATTAATAACTCAGACATTCACAAACTTCACGATATATATACTATCCGGTCTACCAGATGAACGGTTCTGATCAACCACATGGTGGCTGCGTGTAACCCCTACGAGCTAGAGATGAGCAAGCAACGTCTACGGAATTGCCCGCGTGCGATGCGAGCATGCCTCGTGGAGACAGAGAACATTATTAATTGGAGGAAAACTTTCATACTCTGGCAATGTGTAGTGGATGATACGCAGGCATTAGGAGATTACTAGAAATTACACGTGGAATAAAAGAAGTTTAAAATTCAACTGTTGAAACATGGGTCCCGGTTTAGATGTATCGTAAAGCCAAAATTACGCTTATCTGATTACTGAATGTTGGATTGGTGTATATGTAGTGGACGGTTAAGATGAAAATATCCTGTTTCAATAAACAAGTGTCCAAAAATCAGAGGATAGGATTATTCAATCAATCTGGATTTGATGCTGTGATTTAGCTACAGAAAATTCCACAATTTAATCGGCGTATATTCACTTCATGTATGCCACATGTGTAAGTGGTTGAGTACCTGCATATCAACCGTGAAACGAAGCCGGAGTATCAAATAACAAAGGAAACGCATGGTTTCGTGCAGCAGCTTAAGAAAGACGTTACCGAAGGTAACTTGCGTACCTCGCGTAGGTACCAACCGTTGATGACTTTCACGAACGAGGGAGAACGGTTTAAAATGAATGAAATCCACTCCGTCCATCAGGTAGACCACTATTTCTTTTGTCTTGATCACGAAAATCAGGCTGATTCAACAGTCATCTAATTTAAGATTATACAAAAACTTATAATTCTCATGTTATGCCTATCTGGGTTTTGGAATACTATGATTTTTAGGTAATCCTTTCATCCTGATTAGGCACATCATATTAATGGGTTCATGGCATATAGGCACAACCGTGGACCCTAAAAATATAATGGTGGACGGCCCATCCCAACTGTATTCACATGGTGTGGCCCATCTGAGGTTAGAATCATTACTATTTTTTAGCTCCAGGTTGAAATTGAGGCAGGGTATCTGATGGACGGGGTAGATCTTATGAAAGTATAACCCACGTGTCCGTTATCTAGAGAGAGGTGACCAAGGGAGGTGGGAGAACGGATTAGCTCTTACCCGGGAACAGGAACAGCTTAGGGAGGGTTACTATAACTATCTGGGGTCCACCTTTACATAATTTTTTTTGTATATCCATGCAGTCTCTAATTTTTTCCAATTCATTTGCGGACAAAATCTTAAACCTTAAGGAGAAATAAATCTCAGTAGACCATGCCACTAGAAAAGGGATGTTAAACTGCGTCGCCGGTAATAATGGCCTACATTCTTGGTTTGAATATTGAATTGTCCAATTCGAGTTTGTATCAACTCTACCTAAGATTTCTCTTATTCATAAATATGTTGAATACTCAGTTGCATATATATTTAGACATTCAATCATTATCTAGTGGAAAGAAATGGTTTGAAAATGATCATAAAAAACTTTTTCACGGGCCACAAAAGTTTTCAATTCAAGCTAATATTTATATTTCATATTCATCCATATCTTTTTTTACATTATTAATGGGTGTTGATTGCTATAAAAAATATTACTATACCTAATGAAGGGCTCTTTGGAATTTTGAATGGTGAGGCATTCAATCAACACTATTTACCATTGTGTTGTACACATGAGATTTAGATCAGCATAATTTTTGAAATGCCCTCCTAAAGTGGACAGGGGAAATGGGATGGCCAATATGGATATACTAAAATTGATCAATGTGAACCCAACGGTAAGAGTAGTCACACACCAAGTTGTTACCCATGTAACACCTAATCCGCTCTCCAATGCCAGGTATCATGTGAGGGACGTAAGGGTGACTCTTCTTTAAGGGAATGGATTAGGTATGGCCTTAACCATAGATCCCATCTTGATGTATTTATTGTATATCCATGCTAGCTAAATTTATGACATGAACCCAAAAATAAAGTAAATCCAAATCTCAAGTAAACCATGCCATATGAAATAGATTAATTGAATGCCCACAAATGGGGTCACCTTAATTCCAACCATAATGTTTATGTGTCATATAACATGTCGAAAAAGGTTGCACAAATCAACTTAATCCAAAACTTTTGTAGCCCATAAGAAGTTTTTAATGGTTAATCACCACTATTTCCTATGGTGTGGTTCATTTGCGAGTGGATCTGCTTCAAATTTAAATATGTCCTAAAATGAGCTTGAAAATGGATATATAATAAATACATCAAGGTAGACTCCTCGGTTAGAAGCGCATGATGTTAGGTGAGGCGGGTGATAGCGCCTAAATATAGTATCTTTATCTTCTTAATTGTATTAGCTTTTGTAGTATTTAAATGTTAAATTGATCTAATAATATATGTTTTCTAGATGTGAGATGATTTTGGACTTAAAAAAAATACATGCTTAAATAGAATAATTAAAGTTCAATAAGAGATTAAGCTGAATGTGATAAATAATTAAACATTTGAAGGATGTTATTGAAGATTTCAAGTGTCAAAGATCCAAGAAAAACAAATACAAAAAATGAAGAAAAGACTTGAAAAATTATAAAGTGCAATAAAAGAAATAACAAACTGTTTAGTCCCACCTAAGGTTAGTTCGATCCGACTGAATGTGCATAGAATAATCTACCGAGAAATTGTAATTTTTAGAGATAATTTGGTTCGATGCTTAGGTCTGACCAAAGGTGCATTCGAAGCCACCGAAAGAGAACTCGGTTCGACTTGAGGGAGATAGACTTCAGAAGAATATTAAAGAAATTCGACTGCAACTGAGAGACCCAGTCAGTGCAAACGAAATGATGTTTGGTACAACTGAAAGTTACAATTAGTGTGATCAAAGTGCTACAAAAGTCCGTAAATTTGAAGTCGGGTCTAAATCAATACGAGTTTTTCCTATTTAAAATGGTGTTTTAAACTTTTAGGTCTTGGAAGAGAAACATAAGGTTGATAGAGCTTCCATGGAGCTATTCTTCTTCTTTGACTTCTCAATTCTAATTTGTCTTTTATTTATTTATTTTTGCTTTAAAATGTTAAGGCTAATCTCTTAATTAAGGCTAATGGATGAAGCTTGTAATCAATTATAATATTTAGTTTATTTGATTCAATAACATTAGTTTTAATGATGATAGTAGATTGAAATTGACTTGGATTTTACTTGAAGTCTTTGAATTCTTTATTTCTAGATTTGTTATGCACTACGGGTACAATGAATACTTTTATTCAATAATTGTTTAGCTTGAATTAGATAAGGATTCAATTTGTGTAATTGATTAATCTAGTATCGCATAGGGGTGCTTTAGATGCTTTTGATTCATTGTAATTAAGATCCGAGTTTTTCATGAGAGAATCATTCATTATATTCTTATCAATGTTGATAATTGGTTTAATAGAGTTATTCTTCGATTAGATAGGATAAGACTTCGATTCCAATTGAGTTATACATTGAATCAATGAATGAGATATTTTAGTTGCTATGAGTGTAATCCTGGATCCTTAGCCTTTTATTTATTATTTTAAAATCCCTTAACCTGTTTATTAGATTAAAAACCCAAACATCATTACCTTTATATTAGTTTTAGGTTGTGTTTCCCATTTCCTGAGAATTTAACCTCGGTCTCACCGAGTTATTACTACATCAAAGCCCTACACTTGGAGTTGTCAACCATTGGATTCGATCAGTGGGCCACACTAATTAGCTCTCTCTTGTTGAGGAGTGATCAACTATTACAAGGGTAACATTAGTGGGTAGTTCCCTGAATGTGGGGCCACCTTTATGCATGTGTTATATATTAGGCCATCCATCAATTTTTACATATCATTTTATAATACGATCCCAAAAACAAAGGAGATCCAGTTCTCAAGTAGGCCACACCATAAGAAACAATAGTCCTTAAATGCCCAAAGTTAAAAACTTCCTAGAGCCTACCATAATATTTATCAGCTTGATCCAAGACTTTATAGACTTTGCAGCCCACGATAAATTTTTACCTATAACGTCTCAAATTTTTGCTAACTTGGAATTAAAAAATTTTTAAAAATTTTTTTCACTAGAATTGATTTATTCTATTATGTAATGATTTTTAACATATGATCCTAACAAAAACATGAGTGATACCCTTAAAAGAACCATGTGAATTCATCTAAATACTCTCGGAAAGCTGTTGAATCTGCCCAGTCACTTAAACTTTAAGCACAACATGCCTCGACTCAACCTAAAATCCAACTCGGTACTGACTCGAGTCGATCCAAAACCTGACTCTCTCTCTCTCTCTCTCTCTCTCACACACACACACACACACACACACACACATACACACACACACACACATATATATATATATATAAACTCCAATTTTGACATTTTATATATGAGATGTTGTATAGCTGATGGAGAGGCTACAATTTCGGCAGGTGCACCTAAGTTTTGAGTCGTGATTTCATCCCGTGGATACCCGTTGCATCCGACTCAACCTAACTTAGTTCCTGTGACCAGGTCAGACTCGGTGTATAATGAGTCCAAGCTAGATCTAGACTCGGATTAAGTTAAGCATGCTGAACTCAATACAGAGTCGGGTCAAGTTTGGTTCAGTTATATTTCAAAATCAGATTGAGTCAGGTCAGCCCTAACTTGGTTTGACTCGACTCAATGCCCAACTCTAAATGCAGGGCTCGATCATTCTTATGTTTGTGATTGTATAACATTCGATAAAATATAGGATACAAATATTATCATTTATTTAAGTTTACTCATAACCATTAGTATGTTATGATCTTACAAAGACTCATGAGCTAATCATGGTGGTATTGCACACCATGGTTAAGAAGTTAGCCTATACTTGAGTACAAACCTCCTTATAGAGACCAATGAGCATTAATAGAGGTGACAGATAGTTGTTTGAACGACCTCCATTAAATACGTGATCGATGATTGTGTTTTAGAGTGTCGTTTGAATGATTCAGGCGTAAATGAAATTGGATAGCGAGTCATTTTTTTTCTATTGATTTAATTTTGAGTGACAAATTCACACATCTGAATTAATTTTCCATACTCAGTATTTTGGTAATAACACTTATCATATTGATTTACATACCATGAAGCATTATGTCGTACATTTGGAATGATTGATTTATGAGATATAATGACTAATGTCTTAACTTGGATCAAGAGACATTGGTGAGGAGTCGTTACATTTCGCAACGAGCCACATGATCCAATTAATGATTTGTGATATAATGATGGTATCTTAACTTCGTCAACCTGTTGTATGAACCGAGATTAATAATTACATAGGTAATCATGCATATTATAGGATAAATAGTTGTGGAATGTATTATAATCACTTGTTGAGGGAGTGCTGGTATTCTTCATAATAGCTAGGCGTTGAAGTCGCTTGTTAATTAAGTGTTGGATTGTAAAGATCATGCATCATTTCATCATATCATCAATGCACTTAACAATTAGATATGAAACAGTTTGTCTTGTTAATGCCATCATTACCTGCATTTGGTTATGTTGATAACATGTGTAATTTATTTAGTATATGTGCATCAGAGATAACATGCTTAAAAGTATTACATGTAAAAATATATATTTGTCATGAACCTGCTTATCAGTAAAATATTCCAAGTAAAATCTTGAGGATATTTCTTTACTATGTTGACGCTTAATACATTCTATTTGACATATACAAATGATTCAAGAATAAGACTAATTGATAATGTGTTTTGGGTACCCAAGTAGATTTCTAACTTTTTTCCGTTAAATAATTGTATTTTCTATTTATGTTGCATTTATTTTAATTTGTATAATTCTCATATTGGTAGACACAGCATTTAATTAGAATTGCATCTTTGTATATTAGTCTTATATTTTTGGGTTTGTTATTTTTATCTTATTTTGAATCTGTTAAATTGAAATGTGTTATTATGATTATTTGTATATAGAATAAATGTGAATCAAAATGAGGACACACATACACACACATATATATAAGCGCAAATTTAGAAACTCAAGATCTGAGTTTCTATACTCAGACGCCAAAATTTAAAAACTCAAAATCTGAGTCTCTATACTAAGACGTCAAATTTCAGTGTATAATATATACCAGCTAATCACTACTGTTAGATGTTATCTATTTGAAATTTGAATATACTTCATTTTTTGGATTATATCCTAAAATGATAGGAAAAATATTATGGATCATATAAATCACTTATGTTAAGATGGGCCAACGATCAGGAAAACACCTGCTACAGTAACACCTTATCCCTCCCCACTTGATGAAGGGATCGGATTAGGTGTGACATCAGGCACACAGCTGTGTTTGTGCTCGAAGTTGTATGGGACTCACAGAGATGTTCATGACAAATCTATTCCATCCATATTTTTTGAAAGATCAAAGTGGGACTTTAATTGAAAAATCAGGAAGATCCATAGCTGAGGTGAGTGGGCCATACCACACAAAACACTGGGGATTGAAGGTATGTGGTGACAGAAGTTTTGTATCCAGATGATATTTATTCCTACAGTTTATCTTAGTGCTAATAACCCTATGAACGGTTTGGTTTAGATGGCATAAAAACATCATGGACAGCTACGGGAAGGTTTCAATGGCAGACATTTTTGTTCCCACTGTTTCATGTGGTATGGCTCACATGAGTTTTTGGATCCGCTTGATTTTTAGGCTCCTAACCTATTATAGTTTTTTAAAACAGATGGACGGAGTGGATTTATCACAAACATCTCTATGGCCCCACACATCCCGCATAGAGATATCTCTATGCCCTGGTCACAGGCAACTCAGTCCCAAGACGAACCCTAAAAGTACGACGGTGGTTAGACGAGGCACTTCCATCAAATTTTTTTATAAAGAAAATGTTCAGTGCGGTGCATGCACGAGATATCCATGCCAGGCATTGTGAGGACACGTGGAGTATGATCAGAACCGTGCAAGTGGTGGCGGACCGGGTAGACTGTCAACTGAAAAGATTGCACCGTTTGGATGATCCACCTGTCTGTGTGGTTTGGAATTTCTAAGTTGTGTCCACATCATGGCTAACCATACGTTCATACGCAATTGATTTGGAAACATGGCCCATCCGAATAGGGCCATCAATGAGCCTGGCTAGCCCATTGATTTTTGGTCATGGTCTTCTTTGGGCAGAGCTTGGACTGAAATGTCAGGCCAATCTGACAAATATGGCCCGGATTTTTAATATATCCACATCTTTTTTTACAATATTTACTATGTTTGGGAGAGATAAAGCCAGTGGGGTGAAAATGGAAGCAATTAAAAAAACTTTTGTTTATAAAATGTAAGATTTTTACATATAACCACCTGCCTTTTATGCTATGGATCTAAAACCTCCTGTTTAAAAACTATTTACTAATCCTTCTTATTATTTTTACTGTTAGACATTGCACAGCCACATGACACGCCCACATGCACTCACACCTCAGTGGGATTTCACCGGAATGGGTATTTGAACAAATGGCCTACCTGCTGAAACTCTTGTGAACCTACCCCTAAGGCATATATAAGTAGGGACTCTTACTCGTGGGAGTTTAATCCCGCTGATTCCTATTGTGTAGCCCATGCACTAGGTCATGTTATCAGCCTTGTTTTTTGGACCATGGCATAAGATGATCTGAAAACATAGATGGATGGGTTGGATTTGTGATAAACATCTCTTGGCCCTATGAATGTTTCAATGGCGGGCATTCAATCCTCATTATTTCATGTTTGTTTGGCTCACTTGAGCTTTAGATCAGCTTATTTTTTAGCCTTGTCCTAAAATGAGATGGAAAATCTGATAGATGATGTTGGATTTGTCCCAAACATTTTGGTGGGCCTTATCTACAATGGAGCAATCATCACCTTCTTGACTTGAATTTCCAGCAAACTTATGGTTGACACGTTTGACGAGGATTGCGGTGTTAACCTAACCTAGACTGTATGTGGGGCTCACCTTTCCAGCTCATTTTAAGGCATCTGCCAAAAAATGAGCTAGATCCTAGTTCGAAGTGGGCCCCTCAATGGCTCAATATGTTTCAACGGTAGGTGTTAGGTGTTCCGTACCTTAAAAAAAAAAAAAATCATGTGGCCTCTTTGATCTTAGGATATGTCTTGAACACAAATTTGCAGGGTAGATTTGTCACAAATAATCAATGACCCCATGAATGTTTTGTCCGTGGCCACTCAATTGGCCGAATTTTTTGACACATGCCATAAAAATGATATGGAAATTCCAATGGATGGAATGGACTTGTCACAAACATCGTAGTGGCCCCACCTATGGTGGGGGCAATCCTCCCCCTCTATACTTAAATGTCCAAACAACTTCTGATTGTTAGCCCAACCTATTCTCAACTGTACATGCCCCAACATTGATGGTTGTGATAAATTCCCTTTGTTCATTTGTTTTGTTATCTCACTTTATAATATATAGGCTTAAAAATGATGAAGATCCAACTTTCAAAATGAGTCTCACGATTGTCCCAAGATATTTCAATGGTACGCATTCAATCAAACTGTTTCATTTTGTGCTGCCCACTTGAGTTTGATATCGGCTTCATTTTCGTATCTTGCCATAAAATGAGCCGTTAAACAGATGGACAGGATGGATTTCTCACAAGCATCCTATGCCCTATTAACATTCAATCCCTATTGTTTCCTGTTGTGTGGCCCACTTGAGCTTTGGATCTGCCTTACTTTTGGGCCACCAAGAGTGCATGGCAACACCCTCAAGATCAGCAGTCGGTCCAGAGAATTGTACAAAATGGGTGAGGATGGCTGAGTGAAATTTTCTAATATGATCCAACCATGATTGAATCATCCATTTGAATAGGTTGGATTATACTATTACATTCCACCAAGCAGCTAAATTCACTTCCCTCATTCTTTTCCTTCTGGCTGTAGGTATGCATAGCTTACCTTGCCTGCCGGCGGTACTTAGGATTGACTAAGGTGTATTAGATCAAATCCATCCATTATATGAGTGGATGCAAATTGCATATTGAGTAACTTAGTACAGCCCACCATGATGTATGTGTTTTATCCACACTAGTGTCCATCCGTTTTACCAGCTCATTTTAGTGTAAGATCCCAAAATCGAAGCATATCCAAAGCTTAAGTGGGCCACATCACACGAAACAATGGGAATTGAACCTCTATAATTAAAAACTTCTTGGTGGGCAATAGAAGCTTTGGATCAAGCTGATATTTGTGTTTTCCATTCATCCATGTCCGTGTGATCTCATGAACAAGTTGAATGACAAGCCTAGGAAGGTTTCAACTGTAGGTGTCATTATCTCCATTATTTCACCCACTTGAGCTTTGAATATGCTTCAATTTTGAGCTCATGCCCTAAAATAACTTGATAAAATGGATGGACGCAATGGATAACCCACAACATCACGGTGTACCCCACATATCCTCCTGTGTTTGTATGCAGTGACCTTCATGCAACTAAGGAACGGGCTGAAATGAGGAAGAAAGGGA
Organism: Magnolia kwangsiensis; assembly: GCA_037074715.1. Lineage (NCBI taxonomy): Eukaryota > Viridiplantae > Streptophyta > Magnoliopsida > Magnoliales > Magnoliaceae > Magnolia > Magnolia kwangsiensis. The sequence continues at coordinate 81,719,350 of CM073585.1, read as the reverse complement.
GGGCAGTGCTGTCATTTGGCAAAGGTAAAACCATCTTGAGAAAGGGGTTGATCGATAATTTCTACAGTCAACAAGGGTTAAGGACTTTTTTGCAGTTAACAGGTTCATCCATTGGTGGAAGTGGTTGTGGGACGATATGTGAAATAGGTAGACAGGGAAATAGTTTAAAAGTGAAAAGTTTTTAGTTAATAGCCCAAAAGGCAGGTGGCCATATGTAAAAATTCACATATAACCTTGTGACTTTACTTTTAGTGTCTTACCATGGGGAGCTGTTGGGGGTGGATCCCCAACCAAGGCGCCCACTGTGATGTATGTGCCTTACATCCACACAGTCCATCCAAATTTTGACAAATCTTTTTAAGAAATGATCCAAAAACTAAAGCATATCCGAATCTTAAGTGTACCAGATCGTAAGAAACAGTTCTGATTGTATCCTCATTGTTAAAAACTTCATGGGGGGCATAGGAATGTTTATTTGCCATCTAACCTGTTGATAAGGTCACAAAATATTGGATGGAGAGACCACACAAATATCAGCTTGATCCAAAACTTTTGTGGCCCATGAGAAATTTTTAATGGTCAATTACAATTTCCTATACTGTGGTTCACTTAAGATTTGGATCTGCTTCATTTTTGGGATCATTCTCTCAAATGAGTTTTCAAAATGGATGGACATTGTGGGTATAAGGAACATACATCATGGTGGCCCCTTGGTAAGGGATCCCACCCACCGCCCTTACCATGTCCTTAAAATAGTTAAAGCTCTTCATCCCGAAAGTTAAGGGTGCAAAATGTCCAAGACCTAATAACTTTTTATATAATAGAGATTTTTAGAAAAATATATTAGTTACGTATCTCCTTTCATTAGCAACTTTCAACAATTTGCTCTCAAATTATGGTTCATATTTTCGATGAAACCTATATCTAAAATCACAACAATTAAGCAGTTCTAACAATCTCATTGACACCTATCAAATGCATGGTTAAAAGTAAATTATTAGAAAAAGGACCACATGTCAATGTACATTGCTTGTTTTTTGGGTTGATTTCTATGGAAATGAACTTAAGGTACGTCTGTAAACTTGTAAATGGAGGTAAATGGGAAATAGAAGTTAAGAGTAAATGGTTTCCTTAGTCGTGTTTGGATAGGAAATGAAATGCATTTGAAAATACATATGAGTAAATGAACTACATTTAAAATCTAAATATTTTATTTGGATGGAAGTATATGGGAGGAATTAGAATGCGTTGGAAAATTTTAATATATTTATACGAACACATGATATACCAACTCATTTTTAATATCCTAATTAGTGTACACGTGTGATATATCATAGAATAATTGTAATAAACCCATTAAAATATATACTTTTTTACTAAAAATGAGGAAATTTCAAGCCCTAGGTAAACCAAGAACTTAAGGATTACAAACAAGTAATTTACTAACATTTTTTATTTCTCCATTTAGATGGCCAACCTTTAGATAATTTGAATCATTCTATTGGTGCGATTTACTAACATAGACGCCTTTATTTTCTTACACAATTCTCCAAGGGAGGTTAAAAAAAACCAGACATTTCACCCCATTTACTTCTAAATCATTTATGATCAAAAAAGAAAATTTCATTTCCATGCCTATTTATTTTCATGCATTTACTCTCATTTAAGCACACTTCAAATGTCATTTATGTCTTGTTACTCCAAATTCCTCCCATTTACCCCCATTCAAATGGTCCTATTTGATTATCGGTAATTAATGGAAAATTAAAGGAATTCACATTCATCATTTCCCAAGGTACTATTAAATATGATATTTTTATTCTGAGTGAGATGTTTGATTTGCAAGTAGAAATCTACTCTTCATCTCACAAGGGTTATATGGAGTTTTGTGCATGAGAATGGTACAAGGGAAAAGTATAATGCCTATATTAGGAATTTATGATTTTTTTTCATGTCTTAAATAAAATGAACATTAATGATTACACTTTCTTTTCTTTTTTCATGAACTCTCACTCACTGAGACCAGCCAGAGAGTCTTAAAGTATCATGAAATTGATTAGCTTTAAATGCTAGCTGCATTTGGGTTACTCGAATCTCACCATTGATCTTAATATCGATTATAATCCAATTATCGTAAGGCATAGATTTTTATTGGTTCATGTAAGGACCCTCATCTTTGACCTTAAAAGATTATACGCATCGCCTCATGAGCCACATCTCGAGCAAGAAACAATCGAAGGTAGATTCGATGGTTTGATTTTTTTTTCTTCCATTTTTATTTATTATTATTATTTTTAACACACTCACACACACACCACCATGCACTCACGCAATAGTGGGATTTCACCACCTATGGGTACTTGAACCCTTGACCAGGTATTAAAACTCCTAAGAGTTTACTACCGGAGCAAGAACAAGGACTCCGTTTTGGCTCCTTACACCTATTAACTCCGACAAAGGAAATAAGTACATGATCTCACACATCTTGTAATTAAATTTCAATCCCAACAAATCCCCCATAAGGTTGATGGACCATATAACTTAACTATTTATCCAAATCTCATCTAAAAACTTATAGCTAACTTTCGGAGCTTAAATAGTATGGAAATAATATAAATTGATCTTATTTGAAAGCTTATTGAGTCAACTTTTCAATAACTAAATGCATTAATCTAACATCCTGTAATTAAAATATCTCAATTTTAGTGGATGTTTATCAAAAAGTTATGAAAATTTAAAATTATAAACACTAACCCCTACTCTTCACGCGGTTTCTGGTCCGTAGAGTGGCGGTGCTGCTTCCCGACGCTTCATATCAACGCAGCGTGTTGTGGTTGGTAAAGATAATCTTAGTTTCTCTCTCTCTCTCTACCTACTTGGTATTATTAATTCCTAACTTATGAATTTATAAGTCTTTCCTTAATATGGTTGTCCATGCTCCATTCTAACTGGCCCACATTTGAACAGTGCTCTTAAAGCGCCGGAATAAGTTAACGCATCTGCTTGTTAAGCAATTGTAATCATTTCATCCATGGCTTCCAAAATAGATAGATGCAGAAAATATGGTCAAATCAAAGATGGATTAGTTCATCGATCCAATGAGTATGGTTTTTGATGTAGCTTATAAAATTTTTTTTTTTTTTTTTTTTTTTTTGTGTGCTTAATGGACTGTTTAGATAGATGGAATGGACTGTCCAAGTAAACCAACACAACTAGGAGCAGTATAACTTATAGTGCTCCGCAAGCACATGAGCATTTCTCCTTTAAATAATCTTTAACTGAATCTTCTAAGTAGCTCTTGTTGGGACCAATCCTAAACTTAAAAGAAATGATGTTGTGTGGTCCTCTTTCATTTATACAGCCCATGCTCACATCTCTTTCCAGTGGGAAAAAAATAACGGATATTGTAAACAACGTAAGATAGAGAAATAAGATATTGAGACAATAAGATCTATTATATTCAAGACTTGATTTGAATAGTCAATTTCTCAAGATATATTTGCTGCCATTTTTTTGGTAGTTCCAGTAAGTGCAAATTAATGAAAGAAATTTGTAAATTGTCTTTAGGATATAATGAACTCTTAATTAGAATTTCAACATAAAAATTTATACATTTAAGTGTTGAACAGATCTCTAGTTTTGACACCGATATGCCTTTAAGACATTTAGGAAAAAAAAAAACACAGTAAAATGTCAAATTCGAGGGTATTGCACAGACGATGATTTTTATCTAAAAAATGAAGAGTATTTCTTCTATATTATAGTATTTAGGATTTATACTAATTGAAGAGTCATGGATTTTTTCCTGAAGAGATGCTCATGTGCCTCTTCAAGACATCCACACACATTCACAGTGTAAGACCCGTGTCCTAGACCGTACTGTTTCGTATTCTTCCGCAGTCCTTCCGGTCGAATTCCGATAACCTTCGACTTGTATTCGACGTTTACGCGCGAACTTAAGCCGAGTTTCGCATATCAGAGTCGATTCGACCCGAAACTTGTATCATAGCGACAGCGCCGTCGCCGTGATTCTAACGCCACGACTCGCACACCGACCCGATACCCAGAGTAGAAGATGTAGGCCCACGTTCAATTCGAAGAAAATACCGTGTGTTGCGAATTACGAGAAAATCTCTACGAGATGTCTCATCAATCAAGTACACATTACACATAAAGTCAAGTACAACTAACCCATGCCATGCCCATACCTCTCTCTTACACAAGCAATCCAAAGTCAACTTTCACATCACTTCCATCACTCCACCCAACCACCACATCACCCATCACTTCTCTCAACTATCACATCTCTCTCTTTCTCAAAATCAAAATCCCAAGCAACCCATAAGCTTCACACGTCCATAATTTTTTCAAGGAGAGAAAAAGAGAAGTAAATAGTATGGCCCACTTTCCATCCCAAAATCTTCCATCCTAGCCCTTGAATCTTCATCTCCCTCCATCAAAGTGAAGCACAAGGAGGTCGGATTTCCAACGGACCAAGAAGATCGGACGGTGGGTGCTTCTATAGGTGTAAATTTCTTATTTTGATGATGGGTCAAGTGAGGCCTACCAACCGATCATATGGATTTCACTTTGGACCCTGTGATGTGGCCGATGGCCTACTTTAATTTCAAGATCAATCCATGATGGGGCCATTCTCCATGGACCCCACCATGATGTTTACTTTCTTTGCATAACATGGTCATTTAGACCGTTCATTTCGGTGGAGAAAGGATCTCCACCGTTGATTTGATCGGTGGGCCCATATGAAATGGGACCCACTTAATGTATGTTGTAGATCATGCAAGGGAGGGCCCATAATACCGGGGTCCCTCCATCACTCGGATTTCTCTCTCTCTCTCTCTCTCTCTCTCTCTCTCTCTCTCTCTCTCTCTCTCTGTCTCTGTCTCTCTCTTCTTTCTTTCTTTATTTCGTGGCTCACATGATGTGTATGTAGCATTTAAATCATCCATCAAGTGGACCCTATGGCCATCCAAGCCATGTGGGTCCTACATTAAAGATGATGGGCAAGCACAAATATCAAATTTCCATGGGTGGGCCACATTCACGTGGGGCCCACCTTAATATGTGTTATATCCAAAACCGTCCAGCGTCTGGGATGCTGGACGTCAGTGAATGTAAAACACATATATCAGCTTGAATTCAAGCTTATTGGCTGGGCCACTTGTGTGGGTTCCACCTTGATGTATTGGTTTAATCCACACCGTCTATCCCATTCTCCACCTAATTTTAGACGTTGAGTCAAAATTTGGAGCCAATCCAATAATCTAGCGGGCCGTAGCAAACAAAATAGTGGCCTTACCATTAAAAATCTACCCCGACGTTTCTTTATGACAAAAACATGCCGCTTATTAGTCTCATTGGGTCAATCCGGGGCCGTAGAATCCAATGGTCGGACCAAATTTTTCAGATGTGGGCCCCACCTATTAAAAACCACAAGAATACTAGTTTTTTTTTTAAAAAAAAAGTAAGCAATGCTGCTGCTGCTGCTGATGGCGTAGGCAGCGCCTGCTGCCAGCTGCGGGCTGGCGTCCCAGTAGGAACCCACGGCCCCTGTCGTGGGCCCCACCATGATGTATGATTTGTATCCACGCCGTCCATCGTGGTGGCCCAGGTTCACGTGACCTTATGAGCAAGTTTGGATGGCAAATAACATCACCGTGGACCCCAGGTCCCACATGATCTTATGAACAGGTTTGGATGACAAATAAACATTTCAGCGGGCCCCTGACCACATTGCATGGCAAACAAATATCACAGTGGGCCCCCTGACTGTGTGATCTTATGAATAGGTTGTATGGAAAATAAACATTCCAGTGGGCCCCAGTTTTCCCAGGTCACGTGTGACCTTATCAAAGGGTTGGATGGAAAATAAATATTACAGTGGACCCTCTGGTCCACGTGATCTATAAACAGGTTGGCTAGAAAATAAATGTCACAGTGGGCCCCTTGGTCCATGTGACCATATCAATAGGTTGGCTGGAAAATAGGCATTTTGGTGGGCTCCCGATTCATGTGACCTTATCAACAGATTGGATAGGAAAGTAAACATTATAGTGGGCCTCACATGAGGATCACTTTGGATGCATATGGACCCATGTATGTAGGCCCATCTTGGCATGTATATAGGCCCAATGTTGAGGCCCACTTTGTTATACATGGGCCCATGTGTGTAGGCCATTTGATGTGTTTATAGGCCCGTTGTTGGGGCCTAACTTGATATATATATAGGCCCACGTTATGAGGCCCATTTGATGTATTTGTGGCCCATTGTTGAGGCTCACTTTAATATATATATAAGGCTTATGTGATTAGGCCTATTTGATACACATAAAGCTTATATGATTGGGCTCATTTTAATGCATTCTAAGGCCCATGGGTGATGACCCATTGCAAAGTACCTAAGGCCCATTGGTGAGGCTCATTGAGGTGATCCACTTGATGAATGTAAGGCCCATATGATACGGCCCAATTGATGTACCTAAGGCCCAATTGAGTGCAACTAGGTCCATTGCAATGTGCGATCCCTCCATGGCATATAATGATATTTATATCAAGTAATGCCTTGGGAACAATGATGGTTAGATGCCCACATTGTAAGGATGACGTCGGTTAAATGTCCACATTGTCAATCTCCCTAAGGCCCACTAATAGGCCATACTTGTAGCAAGTAGGCCGTTTAGGCCCGTCTCAGTTATACACAGATCCCATCTCTATATACATGTTTAGTATAGATCCATGATTCCTTATCATATGCATCATATGTATGACTGATATGAGAAGTGACTGATCATAGCATATGCCTTCGGACGAACTTTTATGGGTTCCCTGATGGCAGAGTTGCCCTACATGAGTGCATGGTACACGTAGGACTGTTGCATGACTAGTAGTGTGACTCATGCAATTGCATTTGTATGATTGTGATTATTGTATGTCATAGCTACATCAGGGCCATAGCCTCCGCAGATGCATCGTGGGTGGCTGGATTGGATACCAAAAATATTTGGTTCTAGCATACGAGCGTCATAGATATCCCTGGGTGAAAATTCTTAAACCCGATGGTACTAGAGGATGACTCCAACGTCGAGACCGAGTGGATACACGAGCGCACGAGAGCCGTATACCAGTAGGCCGCGTCTCTCACTGTGTCGTGGTCAGTTGAAAAGGGGTGTGACCTTACCCGCCTGAGTGAGGGGACAACTTCTAGGTTGAGTTTGACCAGCTTGAGGAATCAGTCCGCTATCGATAAGCCGGGCCTGATATTGGCAGGCGGATAGTGAGGTCTCTTCCGCTCTCCCAGTTGTGCGTTCGGATAGGGACGACAAGCTGGCGTAGAGTGTACTAGACCCCGGTGATTATCAAGAATGAGAACCGTATTGATATATGATGAGGATTGACAGGCTTGAGTTGCATCTCGCATCACATGGTCTGGATATGGCCGATAGCATTCATATCTTGCACCGCATAACCTTGGTACGGCCAATTGCATTCATGTACTCATCAGCATGATTTCGTATTTTTCTGACCTTGCATTTTGAGCACGCTTATATTACGCACACACTTACACCACCCTTTAAGCTTTCTATAAGCTTATGCACGATTGATGCGTACAGGTGACGCCAGGACGCAGCCTTATTCTCGCCACAGTCGGAGCGTACAGTCGAGCTTCTATAGTTTTGTTATTGTCACTATCTTATATTTTCCTTTCCTACGTATTGTACTTAAAGTTTTTGATCATAGTGAATTTTGTGGTGGTGTTCTTGTGATTATTGTTCGTGGGTTATGCTTATGTTACGCTCATTACGAATTAAATGGATATTAGGATTCTTCCTTATAGCATCCCACGATCGAAACCTGGTATATGGGTGCCGGGAGCTGAGAATGGGGTACTACGGAGGCTGTCGGCGTCAGATTCGGCGATCGAAAATTTTATGAGCCCGGTTTTTGAGTTTGGAGCGTGACACACAGCAAACAATTTTCTTTTATGAAAGGACTTAACCCTTTGTCATATGACAATTATTTTTGTACCATTTCAGATAGAAACAATTATCCAATAGTATAAAACTGCAGCCACATATCCTAATCATCTTTAATGTTATCACATGAGCAATACGTGGCATAGGTGCCACATGTACAATCATGTCACAATCACTCTCAATCAACAACAAGGTTAAAATAGAACGCAAATTTCTTGCGAAGGCCTTTCGCAGGAAGTTCCTTCACTAGAAACCTATGTGGGGCCCACCATGATGTTTATAAGGCATCCACTCTGTCCATCTATTTTGTGAGCTCATTTAGAATATAAGACAAAAAGTAAGCAATATGCAAGACTCAAGTGGGTCGTACTAAAGGAAAAGGTGGTTAGGGAAATTACTACCATTGAAACCTCCCTGTGGTCGACGGTGATGTTTAATGCCATCCATACCATTCATAATGTCATTCCTAATGGGATGAACTGAAAACACAAATATTAGCATGATTCAAAACTTCTATGGCCCCACGAATATTTCAACTGTGGACGTTCAATTCTTACGTTTTCAGCCTGCTTGATCATTGGCTCGGGTTCATTTTGGCCTCATGTCCTAAAATGAACTCACAAAATGGATGGACAAGGTAGATTTCTCACAAACATCACAGTGGAAGAGATTTGAACCCTAGTTGGGGAAGCAAAAACTCCTCTTACCATATAGATATACACACTATTTATGAAAATTTTTAATAATCAATATATTTTTTTACTTACTAAAAATAACCTTTTACTTTTTAATTATAAAAATACAACATTTACCACATGAATTCCATGATAAGGAAAGCATATTAATATCCTAATTGACTACTATTGATATAAAGTGAGCTGAAAGAAGTTAACGAAAGCGGAAGTAGCTCATCATATCTAAGCCTTATCCTATATAGGGCATGACGTAACTAGGCCTTAGGCATATTTGGTTTGAAGACACAATCTTGGCACAACTAGACTAAAAGAAGCCTGAATGGAAATGGAAGTAGTTGGTTAGATCCAAGCTATATCCTACGCGGGGCATGGTGTAATTGGACCCTAAGCATGTTTGATTTAAAGAAATTCATTTTGAATAGGGAGAAATTGTCATTCAGAGTCTAGACAGTAAATTAGTCGTAACTTTTTATCCGGGTGTCAGTCACAATTCAATCAAATACGAGCTACATGTGTTAATGAAGGCGTATATATAGCTAATGTGTATGATAAAGATAGTGTGAGTGTGCTAGAGTCATACTCGACTGGAGTTCGATTGAACACTGGTGACCCTAGTGTGGAAATAGACCGATTAAGACTGAATATGTAGGATTGGCCTCCTTCGTTAGCCATCAATTGTTATAATGATCAGGCGATTTTAGAAGGGTAAGATTTAGTCCTTCTGATTGGATTCTTTTTGCCTTGCGTTAATGACTTTTCTTTCAATGGTGATAGTAGGTAGGTTGTGTATTTCTCAATAGAACAATGTTGGATAAAAGATTTAAAACTACAAGCTCATAGTGATGATTTTATTGATTTGTATTTGACGCTCAGTATAATCGACAAATGAACAAATTAAGTAAAGAAATAAATGAAAAGATAAATACCCGCGGTTGTTCGTGTGAACAAACAATCGAGGAAGATGGTTAGCAGGACGTGACATGCTACTCCTAAGTGTACTACAACGATGACGCTGGATAGTAGCCCTCTAAGCTAACCTAAACTCATGATGTTCCGCAATGTGGCTTGATAGAAGTCGAGGATCTAAACTAAGATAAGCAGTGTTGCGCTACGTATAAGAAAATTAATTTGGTGTGAGCCCTAAGCTCTTCATTGCGTGCTCCTTATATAACTTAGGAGTTGGTCAAGGATCCTTAACAGTCACGATACGCATTTATGATTATCTCAGCCTGGTCAAAGAGATCTTCGGAGGTTACAGTTTGAAACCATTTTCACATCTCATTGCCAACGTGACTACGGAGATCGGTGAGCGTTATAAGATCAGTCTCACTGGACCCGAATTCCTCACGATGACTTTAATCTCCATCCATTTTAAGAAGAATCCGCTTCTTGAACCTTTGTAATCACCGCGAGAGCATTGATCGTCTCTCGGATGATCTCTCATTTTTCTAAGATTATATGAAACGGCCTTGCCGGACATATCTGGATTGTAATAAGATTCCTATCTCGGTGGGTCTTTATACACTTGTCTAACACACTTCAACTACACGTGTCGTTCATAGGGTTATGTGTCATTCTTCATAGTGTTTTATCAGTATATGTGCGTACAGTTGTGCCATTATGCTTTTGGTAGGTGAAGTGCCACTGAAGGATGTGAGACAAAAGATATTCTCAATATGCGAGTAGGATTTTGCCAATAATTTAGTAAGTAGTGCCTACATGTGGTAGTATCTTATGGGTTCATGTAAAAGCACCAGGATGAGTGTAAACATCAGGTATCAAATTTATTATTATTATTTTTTTTAGGTTAGCTTGTTACTATACACCCATGTCCTTACACACACTCCATGTTAGCCACCCCCACTAGGGATTGATACCTACAGGTATCATCATGAAACACATAACCTATCAATCTTTATTTAGTGGGCCATCTGCGACACCAACCTTGTAGCAGGATACGTCCATCTGTTTCATTAGGAAACATACCCTTCCTATTCAAAATTATGATTTTACAATTTTAGAATTTTTTAAAATTATTTTTAATTATTTTTATTTTTTTATTTCTTTAAATTTTAGAATTTTATGCATCTTTTTTAAAAAGAAATTTAGACGTTTCTTTTAAAAAAATAAAATAAAATTTGTTATTTCAAATATTTTTATTCTACTCAAATTAGTACATGTACTAAAGTTTTGGGTCTTTCATATAAATGATGCGATTGAGTATTCGAGATTATTGTTCTTAATTATTCAATAATATAGATTTAATCTTAATTTTAATTTTTTAAATCTTATGGATTCAAGAACTATCTTATGAATTTAAGGTTTTAATCACTCCAGGAAGACTGTGATCATTTTTTCTTACCATTACACATCCTTCCCTACCATGTATTCTTAAGAATATCATCTTGTTTTTTATTCGTTCTTTCATTACTAGGTTAGAATACTGACCCAATTACTATTGATTTGATAATGAGTACTTACTCGCTTAATGGGAAGGGTGATTTATTCATTGACAATTTTTATTTTTGATCTTTGTTGTCATCACTCATACTCGTGCGTTCCTCTTCAATAACAAAGATAATCGTCATTATTTTAGCTTTAGGGAGGAATCACGCCTAGCATGACCAATCTATGTACTTGTGGCTTATCCCAACGGTTCTATCATCTTCATCTCCACCAAATCCGGCACCAACACTTGTCTATGATCTCTATCCGTACTTCTCCTACAATTACTATAGTTGATTCCATCCCCACTAATTTGCATCATAGATCCAATTTTACCATTGACCACCATCGCCAAATGCATTACTTTCCCATCATCTCCATCATCATTATTACTTTCTCTCACATCTAACAAACCTCTCCACACGTGTGTGTGTATATATATATATATATATATATATATATATATATATATATATATATATATATATATATATATAAAAGAATGCTCATGTGCTTACCAACTTACGTGAGCACCCGTCCGCACCTTTACACATTTGTCATGGGCACACAATCTGAACAGTCCATGAACGTGGCACCCCTGAATATCTCACGAGCCCAACTTTCAATCTGATACAAAACTTTGGTGGACCATGGCAAAAGGAAATAGTTTCCTCTCTTAATTTACATTTCTCTTTGATACGGCGCACTACAGTTTTGGATCGAGCTAAAAATTGGGCCTATTTAGTTTCAAGGCATGCTGCATCACGTGGACCGTTCGGATTCTGTGCCCATGACATGTGTGCAAAAGTGTGCACGGGTCCTCATGTAAGGTGTGCAGGTGAGAGCATTCCTCTCTCTCTCTCTCTCTCTCTCTCTATATATATATATATATAGCCTGGGAACCAGTTCGTACAAACTACATATGAACTTTTTTGAGAACTCATCATATCTGATGAGTCTTGAAAATCTGAACGGTCCACATGAAGCGGCCATGAAAAATGCAAACAGTTTCTTCCCTTGATTTGAATTTCTCTTTGCTATGGCCCACCAGAATCTTAGATAAGGGTGAAAATTCACCCCCTAAGGTTTCATGGGATTCCGCATCTTATGGACCGTTCGGATTCGACACCCATGACACATGTGCAAAGGTGTGCACGTGTGTACGTGTGTAGGTGAGCATGCCTCTATACACACATGCATGCCTACCTATGCACGTGTATACCTTTGCACACGTGTCTTGAGCTTGAAATTTGATCTATGTGATGCGGCACCCAATAAAACCCTTATGGACTAATTTTCAGCTTGATCCAAAACTATAGTGAGCCACATCAAAGAGAGAAGCAAATCAAGGGAGGAAACAATTTTATTTGGCCATAGTCTGCCAAAGTTTTGGATCAAGGTAGAAGTTGGGCCCTAAGGAGTTTCATAGGATGCTGAATCACATGGGGATCACAACAGGTGTGATGAGTTTTTAAAAAGTTCTCACAAAAACTCATAAAAAAAAATGATGTGCCTTTTATCCCCTTCCAACTAGTATTCAACAAGAGCTAGACCCTTAAGTTAGATTTGGACCGTTAAAAAAATGGGTCGTGCATAACTAAAAAATTACATCAAGAGGACAATATTAACCGTCTGATTTTTCCCATTAGTCCCTTCTTAAAACATTGGTCCAAAGTCAATGGGCAAGTTAAAAAATTTTGTTATATGCTCCATCAATAATGGGGCCGACAATAAAATAATCTTCTACTGAATGTATTAATTTGCTCCTGTTGGTAGTAATTAGAAACTTAAAAGAAACATTGTTGTGTGGCCCATCTCTTTAATCCCAATTTTGTGTCTGCTTCTTGTTTGACCCAATCCAACGGTCCAATCTTTTCTAAAACATTGGTCCTAATACAAAGAGCAAATTGACTGTTCAGATCATCCAATCTCTATAATTTCCAGGCTAGGCTCAATCGACAGCGGATCCAACAATTTCAACGTTCCAGATTTTCAATGAGACACCCCGAATTAAAAAATGGTGGTCCATGATCCTTCCACAACTGGGCCCCACAATTTTAACATTCCAAATTTCTAAAAATACACCCCAACATTAAAAACGGTGGCTAGCCGTCGCTACCCATTTCATAGCGCTACAACGTACAGTGCCATGAAAGCACTGGAACATCTCCCCATTTGAAGGGAAGCGGATTGCCTATGACCCCCGGTACAGAGATATTCCTGTGCCCGGGGATGTGTGGGGCCCACAGAAATGTCGGTGAAAAATCCACTCTGTCCATCTGTTTTGAAATATCAAAAAAGGAAATGATTCTGAAAATTAGGCAGATACAAACCTCATGTAGGCCATACCACATGAAGTAGTGGGGATTGAGCGTATGAGCGTAGCAGAAATAATTTATCCGGATGATATTTGTTCCCACAGTTCATCTGAGTGGTAATAACCGTATGAACGGTTTGGATGGCATATAAACATCATGCTAAGATCCAGGAAGGTTTCAACGGTGGACCTTTTTTTCCTACTGTTTCGTTGGTGTAGCCCACTTGAGTATTGGATCTGCTTGATTTTTAGAATTCTGTCCTATTATGGTCTTTTAAAACAAATGGGCGGAGTGGATTTATCACTGACAGCTCTGTGGTCCACACGCAAGCCCGGGCATATCTATGTGCGGGTTACATACAATCCGCTCCCACCTCGATAGTGGTTGGTGCCGTAAAAGCTCTGTGGGCCCCACAAATACGTACGAATTTTATCCCCTCCGTCCATCCATTTTGAGATATCATATTATAGCATGAAAACAAAAATGAGGTGGATCAAAAACTTAGGTGGACCACACCATAGGAAACAGTGGCTATTGAACACTCACCATTAAAAACTTCTTGAGGTCCACAAAAGCTTTCGTTCAGGCAGATATTTATGTTTTCCATTCACCAGTCTGTGTGACCTAATCAACGGTTGGATGGCATAGAAACATTACACTGGGCCCTTGGAATTTTTTCACGGACAACGTTCAATTACCACTGTTTCTTATGGTGTGGTCCACCTGAGATTTGGATCAGCCTCATTTTTTTAGCTCATGCCCTACTATGAGCTTGCAAAATGGATGAGGGGATAAAACACATACACATGGTGGGGCCCACAAATCTTTTTCAGCCCCAACCAGTGCCAAGGTAGGTAATGGCGGTGTCACCAGCACCATCGAATCCGAGTCCGTTATTTAAGAAATAAATGAAAAAGAGATGTTTCTTATGGTACTGCTAATTGAATTAGGACACCGAAAACAATCCAATCCATTAATCTATACCGTTCATTAGGTCCAGGGCACATTTCATGGGCTGCAATGCAAAAATCACACGGATTGGACAAATATGAAACATTCAACCAATGATCTTTAAATTGGACGGTCAAGATAATTTACACAAAAATAGGTCCAATCAACAATTTGATCAGTCTATTTGTTAGGGCCTATCATGGATTGCTTATGATTCTAACAAATGACTTTCCTAGGCAATTGTAACCATTTCATCCATGGCTTCAAAAATGGATGGCTGTAAAACAAAAAGGCCAAATCAAAGATGGGATGGGTCATCCAATGAGTATGATTTTGGTATGATAGCCGATAAAAATGTTTTCTGAGCTTAATGTACGGTTGAAATTGATCGAATGGACTGTCCAAGTGAACCAACACAACTAGGAGTTCTATAACTTACAGTGCTCCGCGGGCACTGGAGCATTTCTCCTTTAAATAATCTTTAACTAAATCTTCTAAGTAGTTTATGTTGGGACTAATCAGAAACTTTTAAAAAAAAATGATTTTGTGTGGTCCACCTCTTTAATTTATACAGCCCATGCTCACATCCCTTTCCCACTTGAATTCCATGAAAAGGAAAGCATGTAGGCCATAAGAACAAGATACAAAACACACCCACATTGCTTTCTATGGCCCACCTGAGTTGATAAAAGGGAGTAAAGAAGCTAGAAGAAGCTCATTGGCATAGTATATTGATTGTGTTTGAAGTGATCTTAGAAAGGATTGCTGATGTAGAAAGACAATCAAATGGGTGTTTGAGATTAGCTTGAGAGAGAAGAAAATTCTTCCAATGATGTTGATGGGGTCAATAAGGAAGTTGTCAATGATAATGCTCCTTAGTTTCTGAGAAAGCCCGCCGCGCTTTACTGAATGAAAACGGCATTTAACACTACCCATCGAGAAGATCTTAACCATAGCTGAAAACCCAACTCAATTAGTTCGCCGGGTCAGGTTGACTCGAAGACTCGACCTGACTCGAATCGATATTTAATTATTATAAATTGAAAATATTATGAATGTTAATTGATATTTAAAATAGTTAGGTCTCATATACGCAAATATAAAAACTTAAAATCAAAACATTATAGACACCTCACCGGTCTAAGGTTGTTACCTCACTTGGTTGATGTCATGTTGAGTCGACCAACTAGTCTCTCTAAGTTCAAGTCCAGTACAAAGACGGTGGATTTGACATAGACGAGTTTCAAGTTGAGTTAGCGAGATTTTGAATTATGATCTTAATCGGTTGATTGATCTTCTTCTCTTTCTTGTTGAATATGGACCTCGGCTAAAATTTCTTATTAATTACGTTTAGTAATGGTGTGTTGTGACAACTGTTCGGAGCTTTAAAGTCCGTTGTGTAAAGATAACAGTGACAACCGTTACACAGTATGCGTTGTAAAGGTCATAATGGCCATTACAGAAAAAATTACCATGAAAGCCATTTGAGCTCTCATAACAACCCGTTACACCACCTATAAAGGCCGTAACAATCCTGTAATAGTCCATGACAAGGCCGATACAGGGTGTTTTTTTTTTTTTTGAAAGAGAGAGACCATAACAGCCCTTAGGAGACCCATAATTGCTGTTATATCCTGTATCGTAAGAGTTTACGGCCACCATTACTGTTATGAAATACCTTGCTGCTAATTGGACAATTAATAACTTCCAAAATAGAAGAAAATATAGGTGACTAGCCCATGTATAATAGGATCTGCCATTATGAATGGCCAAGATAATAAAAAGATGGGTCCCATATGAGCATTCATGAGGTGTGGACCACAAAAAAGAAATGGGTCCTGTCAGGCGTCATACAATACAGGGTCTTAGTGGCCTATGTAAAGGTGGAAAGTTCCATAGGCACTGATGTAGAAGATTCGAACCAAACACATGCCTGGTCCAGCAGTAAAGTATGTATTGCTATCAGAGCAATGAATAAAGGTTGTAATCTCTCTCTCTCTCTCTCTCTCTCTCTCTCTCTCTCTCTCTCTCTCTCTCTCTCTCTCTCTCTCTCTCTCTTCTCCTTTCTAATTTTTTCTTTTATTAGGTAGTGATTGTGTTATTAATTCTTCTAATCAAAATCCGCTGTAACAGATTAGAAAAAGAGGTGGATGGACGTATTAGTGGAGGTTTCCTTATGCCACGCGCAGTGCATGTGCTACATGACTGGTGTGTGGGACATCTGAACGGGGCAAGTGATGGTTCTCGCCATGAAGATGACCCGGTGCAAAAATCAAATGTGCCCACCCATTCGGTGGGCCGCTCCTGTATGAAGAGAATGGACAGTTTAAAAGAACTTACCGGCGGGCCACACTAAGTACACATGGGGCTCGATGCGGTGCGTAAAGAGTGTGTGTGGGGCTAAAAAGTTTCTTGTAAGAGAATGGAGACATGATTAACAACAAGCTTATTATTAATTGAAAAGTAAAGTGAAAAATGATGACGACGATGACCGTCCCGTCAGCAATTAACAGCAAGCTTGCACATGATGACGTGATGATCATTCGGAAGAATTGAAAGAGATGGTGGAGATTAATCATTTTTAATGTGGTCCCACTTTGGCTAGGGATGTTTTGGAGAAACCAAATGAAAATTCTGATAGGATTGGATCACCCTCCATTACAAGTGGGCCCTAAAAGTAGTAGTGGAGTAACAGGAAGGGAAGATTCTCTAAGAGGTCTTAATCATTACAGACATAAACTGAAATTTCATATGCCATGGATCTTAAGATGGCCACAAGCATTGTCCCTTCCATCTATGGCTGTCAATGGGTTTGGGTCAAATCCTATGATACCACATTCGGGTGAACTGGGTTGAGGTTTTGCCGGGTTCAGGTCCTTTCTGGTTCAGGTCTCATTCATGAAGACTGGACAGAGATCCGATCAGGTTTGGATACCTGTCAGGTACCATCAGGACTTTAATCTATGTTTCGAGTTAGGTTCGGGTAAGAGCATTTAAATGATCAGACCCACCTGATGGATGGATTAGATCATACACGCATGTGCCACTTTGACATGTGGGGCATGTAAATGGTCTCCCTTACATACTTGTGGCTTAGGAAATTTTATTACATAGCTAGAATAAGCAATATCTATTACATGTATGATATATTAATATTAATATTAACTTGACCCGACCTAAGTTGATGGACTGACTTGAACCCAACTAGGCTCGAATTTAATTGGTCCGAAAATGTGAGACCCGGATTTGAACACACACACACACTACATGTATGATATAACACACACACACACACACACACACACTACATGAATGATATAACACACACACACACACACACACTACATGTATGATATAACACACACACACACACTACATGTATGATATAACACACACACACACACTACATGTATGATATATAACACACACACACTACATGTATGATATATTAATATTAATATTAACTTCACACACGCACACGCACACGCACACGCGCACACACACACACCTGTTAAACATTGACCCTTGCCTTTGACCATGGGACCCACATGCTAGATATACCTCCACACACACACACACACACACACACACACACACACACACCTGTTAAACATTGACCCTTGCCTTTGACCATGGGACCCACATGCTAGATATACCTCCACACACACACACACACACACACACACACCTGTTAATAATTGAACATTGACCCTTGCCTTTGACCATGGGACCCACATGCTAGATATACCTCCACACCACCCCATTTTACACCTAATCCCTTGACCTTGACCGTGACCAAACAAGGCCAAGGCCTCTCACACCCTTAGCCACTCTTACCTACCCCCTCATGGATGGATTAGGGCACACCGCTTCAACATGTGGGGTGTGTAAATGGTCTCTCTTACATGCTTGTGGCTTAGGAAATTTTATTACATAGCTAGAATAAGAAATACATATTACATATATAATATATTATTAACATTAACTTGACCCGACCTAATTTTAACTGGGTCCAAGTTGATGGACCGACTGGAGCCCGACTAGGCTTGAATTTAACTGGTCCGAAAATGTGAGACCAAGATTTGACCCGATTTCTTGACAGGTCTAAAAAATTTAACCTGGATCCATTAAAATCGGGATGGGTCCATCAGGTACCTGTGGATCTGGGTGCGCATTGATGGCCCTAGTTCTATTAGATTCTTAGACATAATATCAATTTCTCATCTCCAAAGACAAAGTTCAAGAATTCATCGTGGGGATGGAAAGCCATCATCTTCGAACAAGAAGAAAAGGTCAGCATGAACACCGTGTCTGTATTTAGTTTGACAGCTTTGATCCGAAGCATGCAAGACGATGACTCTAGAAAAACATACTAATTTTATTAACTGACCAAAGTCTGTAAACATTCCCAACATACAGTTATTATAGTATTCAGTCTAGCATGCAACCATGATAGTTAACAGCTCCATAAAGTACTATCTTACAAGTTTTAAGTGATAAGGACATGAAATTCGAAGACGTGGCTGCGATTGTCTAAGGGGACCCACCATGCCCAGGATGACTTGGGGGAGTTGGTTGTGGTATGTAAGGGATGACAGGAGTGCCATGTTCGATCGGTCCAGTCTTTATGGATGCCCTCGAACTTGGAACAGGATCGATAGAGTGGTAATCCTCCAAATTTAGGTCACCTGATTCCCCCTTCTCTGTGCTGCCGCTCCAATCATAGCTATTCTCCTGTGAATGAAAGAGAACTGATGCATATAAACAAGAAGGAAACGACCCATTTTATTTAAGCAGGTTTGCTAGCCAAACTTGCACTCATACACACCAACATACATGTCAGCCCTGCAAGTTTGTGGGGCATCCCAACCGTGTATCAGGAGGGACCCATCATGTAGGTTCTGTCCAAAAATAAGCGGCCATTCCACAACTGAAGGAAATATATGGACAAGTCCATTGTTTCCAAAGACAGGTGGCCTACTCGAAAGTTGAAAAGCTTGATTTTTGGCGGGCCTCACATGTTTCACAGCTCAGATGCCTTACACATGTGTCATGTTGGCACTTGTGTCCATATTAGAGGTGTGTGTGGAGCTAGCTAACCTCCTATTTGAATAACAAGAAGCATATAAAACCATGGATTTCCCCAACTTCTATTGAACTCCAAAAGAATGCATATTGTACCTTCAGTTTTCTGTTAGTCATTGCTGCCTTCATGTTTTCCTCATGGACAGGGAAAACCGAGCCTGCATTTCCCACAAGCAGATCTTCTGCAATTGAATATAAAATGATCAGTGCTTTAGGAGAATCGAAAGCATTACTGATACAAACAGCTGATTCAAACTCAGTGGAACCCGTTGTAGGTCCTTGGAACATGGCAGAATTGAAATCGTCGAGGGACCGGACAAACTTGCCAGAAATAGTCCGGTCAATGGGATCGCAAATCAGATTCCCTCTTTTTTTTAAAAAAAAAAAAGATTAATGGAGAGTTATTAAAGGCCTGCTAACCAATGCGAAGCAGGAAAAGAATACAAAAATGAAAGAAAATTAAAGATCCACCCAACAAAAACCCAACCATTAATGGTTAAGGAAATAGAGTCCATTCCGAAATTGACAAAAAAAATCAAATTGAAAACCGCCTCTAGAGATCTTGAGGAATTCCAGCATAGCTTATGTTCATTTCACCCCATAAGGCCCACCACAGAGCCGGCAGAACCATTATCCACCTATCCCTCCCATACTTCCCACTATAACCTCCATGCCATGCCCAAAGAAGATCTCGAACTGAACCCAGCAAAACCCATTGCATATCCAAATCAGATAGCATGTGGTCCTACACCCTACGAACAAATGGGAAAAATATGAAGAAATGGTCGACAGATTCCTCATCACGGCAACAAACACAATGGGTGAATCAGATTCCCTCTATTTTGATGAAAAAATAAAATTAAATGGGTGATTCTCACTTGATTTACTGAAATAGTCCCGGGATTTACAACCAAATCTTGCTTTCCAAGCTTCCCCATATACTCTAATCAATCAGGTCACTATACTTGGTTATGAAATTCCATCCATTTATTAGAAGACATTGACCAAAAAGGCAATAGAGAAAATTTTCGCAGGCTTATGAAGATACTTGGATGTCTTGATAGATTGCAATGAGGACTTCTAGGATGATATGTGTGAGTATATAGGCGCTTACAAAACTCGATTACAGTCGGGTGAAGCCAATGTGAAAATGGTAGGGAAAGATCAAAAGAAAAATCATATTGACCCAAGAACTACCATGCAAATGTCGAACAAATCACATAAAAGATTGGCAATGAGGATATGAACTTCCACTTCAAACTGAGATACCTCACTAGGCTACTCATACAGTTGAACTAGAACCTTAATTAGGGGCTGTTTGGATTCAAGCAGAGTTGTGTTTACACATGATATCTGGTGCAAACAGCTTGTCATAGGTTGTCATACCCATTATGTGTGGTAACCTAGGAAAATAATGACAATTTTGTCCCTAAAAAATTTGACTGTTAGCAAGGACAGCAAGCCTTTGCAAAAAAGGTTTAATAATAATGAGGGTAGTTTATCGCTAGTTCGGTGCAAGTAAGACAACTATGTATTGTGCACATGTGGCACATGTGAACATGCACCACCACCAATCTTCAAGCACCTAACATATGCCACATATGTTGATTTGCACATTTGCTATAAATACTACATATGCCACCATCTACATTAAGCTTGCCACATGTGACATAGTTCATTCACTCCCTGTTCCGGGGTGTTCGACATGCAAGGAACAGAACAACTAGTCCATGACAGCATGACCTAGAGGGCCTATGCTAACACAACTTTGCTTGATCAAAACGGCCCTTAAGGGTGAGTTGGGGTTCTCCAAAAAGTGGACATAGGCAAGCCTATTTTGATTCGGCAAAGTTGCGTCACGACTGACAAATCATGGCATGCTATCAGTGCTAGATGGTCATGTACATGTTGTTGCTGACTAGTTGTTCTGTCTCTTGTTTGCCAAGCACTTTGGAACATGGACGAGATGGATTATGGCACACGTGTGGAATATAAAGATTGGTCGGTAGCAGGTTTATCCATCTACATGTGCACATTGACACGTGTGCCACATTTTTAGTACTTGAAATTGATGGTGGTATTTATGCATATGTGGGATGCTTGAACATAAATAGTCACACCTGTGGCACATTGGAACACATCATGCATGTGCGTGTATGAGTATGATCCTCATGCGCACCAAAATTTAAAGTGTCATTGACTAGCTTAGTTGACAAAATCCTACAACTAACTATTTGGGTCGAACCTTAAGAAAAATCATTTGAATCCTACCTTTAATCCCTTTTTATATGAATCCAACAATTCTATGATTTGAATCCTACAATTGACGATTCAAATCTTGATTGACGATTTAAATTATACTTGCTCTCTTCTATTTTAAACTTAACTTGGCTTTCATTTTATGTTGGTAAACTGGTGGGGGCCTGAAGAATCATTTAGAAAAGGTAAATTATTTTATTTTGTTCTTTATAATTGATTAAATGATATATAGTCTCTAACGTTAATCATGGAACTTTATTTTTTGACTTCTTAACTAGTCAAAACACCAAATTCTTGTACGACTCACTTGGAATATTTTTATGGATGGTTACGATCACGTTGACATATTTGTATTGTGGAATGATGGTTAGAAATCAAAATATCTTTCTTCATCATTCTACAGAATCAAATGCCATTTTTCCAACTTGATTCTATATTCAAGAAAGGTAAAAAATAAAAAATAAAAAACTAAAAAACTAAAAAAATGTAAAAGGATCGTAGTATGTTTTTTTGAGGGTAATTTCTTGAAATACAAAGATAAAGGAAACAAAAGAATCCTCTAACACTATCATGATATGGTGTTACTTGGTGCATGTTGATGGCAAAAGAATGATTGATGAGTTTTAATTTATTTTTTTTCCTGATTTATTTATAATTTTAAACTTTTTTAAAGAAATCATTAAAAAAAAAAAATCTTAGGATTTACGATACAATTTGTGATTCGATATGATTCAACCCCCATTACAATTTGCAATATGATAACGATTTTGACAACATTATAAATGACAAGTAATTCTACCTCTCCACAGGAGACACCTAATCCATGGTCTAATGTCATATATCCATGAGTCCAAGAAGAGTGTATTGCCCATGCACAATGAGGTTAACAAGCCATGAACATGTACAGCTGCTTTGACTGCTTGTGGTGACACAACTCTATCCAAATCAAAACAACCCTTATAGCATGTGATTTTTAGGAATAAGTAGAACGACACAAGCTGTCGGTATTGGGCGGAAAACAGGAGAAGAATAGACCTGCCTAATGTAATTTTCACTTCTGTGCTTCCCTGGATGCAGTGCCAAATAAAGTAGAGGTGGCCTCACCCATATAACCCCCAAAACATGATTTGGAGGTACATCTAATGCACCCGTAGGATTTTAATTTTAGCAGAACTACAGGGATGAAAGACCTAAACTAGTTATAAATTTTCAGTTTTCAGATCACATATTACTCAACGTTGCATTCAAGTTTACTTAGCTATCAATCTCTGTTAGCTTTTTTTAGAGAAATCGAATATCTACCAATTCACAGTGTAATCATGGTTCAAATCCTTAGACAAGACATCATATGGAGGTTCGAGCATTCATAATTCGTTTCGTGACATTTCAAAGAATAGATTCCTTCCCAAATCAGAACTTCCCACTGCAATCTAGATTTCCTTCAACATTAAGAGTGCATCTGGATACACTTCAAATTGAATCAAAATAACTAATACAAGAAAATGGCATTATGTTGAGGATATGTGTCCCAAATCACAACTACCATACTTTTAGGTCAGATACTGTAGACACCGCAAATCGGCGCCGCCCACGCTGATTTGTATTTGTAGGGGGTGGATTAGGGGCTGATAGGTTGATTATGGATGTTGGAGTCGCCACTAGCCAAAAAATATTGAAATCCCGCGGTCGGCTAGAACCACGAAATACGTAAGGTGAGAGAAATCTGAAGACTTCCCTACCTTAAATTGACTCCTGGTCTGCGATCCGGGATTCCGGATAAGGGACCTCGGTTACAGAGAGGGAAGGTGTTAGGCACCCTTTCTGCTTGTACGAACGACGGTCTCTACTTTGCGTGGTAAAACAATCTCAAGGGATAGATGGTGTGATCGGAATAGGACTAGGCACACGCGCGGATTTCTAATATGACAAGATCTGAGATTTCGGCAAGTCACAAAGCATACGTCCAACGGCGTGTCTAGAAGGCGGATGTGATGATGTTTATGCCAAGAGGTGAGAAAAATGGACTAGATCACTAGGAATTTCTGATGTGACAGGATCCGGTGTACGGCAAACCATAGAACATACGTTCACTAGAGATCTAGAGAAGCAGGGGGGTTGAGAAGGGAGTGGATGTTATGATAAATGCTTATATGTAGATGGACTCTTGGTTTGATCTTGTGTAGGCTAGGATGTGGGTTAAACCGTGATCAACCGGGCTAGGTTGGGAGGTTAAGATTGCTAAAAGGTAAGGAGTGGGCTAAGAAGGTGGCTAAAAAATCTAGACCTTGAGGCTTGGGAGCACCTCCTCATCCTCACTCTCTTCCTCCCTCTCTCCCTCTCACTCTCCTTTTCACTTAAGCTTGGGAGTGAAGAGTAGATTTTGGTGTGTGCGAAATGTGAAGAGGAGAGGGCTATTTATAGCCTTCTTCAATGGCATTGCTGTAGTTGTTGGGTTTGAGAGGGGTAAAAGAAGACATGGCAAGTTTTGATTGGTTGTGGAGAGAGGGATGCCACATGGCACTCTCTTATTAGCCATGAGGGGCGGTAAAAAGGTAAATAGTGAAAAATGAGAAGTTAATTTCGAAGGAAAGTTGACTTTTGGGCGCTAGAACAGCTGTCCACACGCGGGCCGTGAGGGTCGGCATTCGAAGTACCGCAGGCGGCAGTCAGACTGCCGCCCGGGCCTGCTTCAAGCCGGGCTCACACGTGCGGGCTTTGTGCGTTATGCGAGTTCGCCTGAAAGTTTTCTTTTGGATTTTTTGGCTCAAAAAAGTGAGTTTTGGCTTGGGTAAGGGGGCTCCTAGTTAGGATATAGGGTATAAGCGGGGTTGGATGTGTGTTGAATGGTTTGGATCACGGTTTCGGGCTGCGGATTGGGGACTTTTTGGTCAGGGTTCGGTTTGGGCTGCGATTCTGGTTTAAGGTATGATCATGGTTCCCGGATAATCTTAGCCTTCTCAAGATGTAGCCTGGGTGGGGTGTCTACAGATACGAAAGAAACATAACTACAATTTGAGGGCTACATATTATGAATTCTAGGAAATATCTTTTAACTTTCATCAGCTCCACTTGATTAAACTGAATGTTCGCAATTCAATTCACTCGTGTATTCAAACTCAGTGTAAGTGTTTGACCAACTTCATGAATGTATTAGCTTTCACTTGTCTGGTGCCTACCGAGACACCAAAAATATATAGGACTTTTTTATGAGATCTAGCAATACAAACTAAAAAGACAAATCATATGAGAACACAAAACATCCAAGAAAATTAACAAAGAAAAAGGACAAGAAAAAAAAAAGGTACAGTTGAAAGTCTTGGATACTATTGAAAATGTTCTTTACAAAATTGAATATATGCTCACATAAAAACTCATCACTCTCCATTAAGGCATGAGTTTGTATAAATTCCCATCAAGGCCTCATTGAATTTTATACAGCAAAATACTATACAATTAAGACCACAGTCAATCCAATATCTTAACCTTAGGTGGCCCATGTCATTCATCTAATGGGCCTTACCAAGGATGGTGACTTTACAGAATCACATCGACAGGCCAATCCAGGCCACTTGATCTTGAAGCTAAGCATGGACCACTGACCGTTATTGTTTCTAACTCTAGGTTTTAAGCATGGCGATGACACGGATAGGATTGTATAACTGATGCGGTAATGTTACAGCTACCCATCCACTAAAATTTGATATTTCACTCTCCAAAGGGCTATTAACTTCATTATAAGTCTTTCTATTTCCTTCGTCTGAGTGCTTCAACAATCCAACAATGACGAGTCTGCAACTATAAACATGTTTCAGAGATCCAAAAACTTGAATTGACTCAACTCGAAATTGCACCCGTCAAGTTGACTCAGCCACAGCTAAAAAGTTGCATGTGGAGAGGCCAAGCTCTACCATTAATAACTGTTTTAACAAACAAGTATTTATTTATAAAATGCATAAATTAATAAAAATATGAAACGTTAGTAAAGAAAAAACCCAGAAACAAAACCAATTAATAACTATTTTAAGATACAAGCATTTATTTATAAAATGCATAAATTAATAAAATAATGAAATGTCAGTAAAGAAAACCCAGAAACAAAACCCAGTCTCAATTGACTCGACTCAATCCAGTTGAACCACTTGTGATGTAGAGCGGCTCGCGGACAATTTCATGGCCAAGATGGATCAGAAAAGGCACAGTCGGCGACAGAAGTGATCCGGACCATCGGACCTTAGATCGGGCTATCTCACAATCCGAAATGAGTTATCCGATGTAAAATATATGAATTTGGGGTAGAACGAGCTACTTTAGCCAACCAACCCGGCTACGCCGGGTTGCGCAGCCCGGATTTGTGAGAAACCCCCTGATCGACGGTCGTTTTCCCGTTTTATTTTTGTTTTTACTATAAATAGTAAGTTTTAGTTTGAGTATAACTCTTCATTCGTTGGGCTTTAGGAGTTGTGTCCAACATGAAAAGTGCTTAGGATAATTAGGAGAACGGTTTGGTGAAGCCAAATAGGACACTTACTATTTTTGGCCGAAAACCTTGCGCACTAGTAGACATCACGACCGTCTATAAATAGTAAGTTTACTATTTATAGTAAGTTGCGAATTCTAGGAGTTTTAGTTGTAGTTTGAGTCTGATTTCTTTCTTATTGCTTAGTTCCCTTATTTAAAGGGTTGTGAACTCAATTTTATGGATTTATTAATCAATTTCGAATTATTAGAAATTCTTTTCTATTTTCTGTTTTCTTTCCTCGTGGATTCGAGGAGTCTCTGTGAGGAGTCCAGAGAAGTTCCGTGGATTCGGAATATTTATCATCTTGAGGAAGACGGTGCTCGACCTCACGTCCTTCCCTGCGTCAACTTGACTCAGTGAGTTTTTACTCAAGGAGACTAAAAATAATAATTCTCTCTGAAAACAAGTTTATTATTCAGTCGACTCAAAATCCAACCGAGTCAGGGTAGCGGATTGCATATTGAGTAAACTCTATGGGGCCTACTGTGATGTATGTATCTTATCCACGTTGTCCATCTGTTTTTTTTTTTTTTATCCCGATCATTTTAGGGCATGATCCAAAATTGAATGATATCCAAAGCTCAAGTGGACTAAACCATAGGTAACAGTTTGAATTGAATGCCTACCATTGAAAACTTCTTAGGGTCCACAGAAGTTTTGGATGAAGCTGATATTTGTGTTTTCCCTTCATCCATATCTTTGTGACCTTATGAAAAGGTTGGATGACAAATAAACATCACTGTGCACCCTAGGAAGGTTTCAACGGTGGACGTCGTTATCCACACTGTTTCCTGTGGTGTGGTCCACTTGAGCTTTGGATATGCTTCAATTTTGGGATCATGCCCTAAAATGATCCGGAAAAACAGATGGACGGCATGGATAAGACATACATCCATGGTGGCCCCCACAGATTTTACTAAGTACACAATCCACTATGAAGTATGCTATGAAGTATGAATGTAGAAATCCCACATTCCAAACTAGTCCAAACAATAAAACAAACCAGTGTACCAAACTAAAGCAACACAATTCCAACCCAAATCAGCTAAAACACATATACTCCTAAAGATCATATCAAACAGCATGAAATTTCTCATATCATATCAAACAGCATGAAATTTCTCAAAATACCTTCCAAAGAGCTACTGCTACTGCTGCTGAAAGAAAGGAACACCAAAACAGCTCCCACAGTCATGAACAAAACCCAAAACCCAAAAACCTTCTTCATATCAAAAACTCCAAAAGAATCCTTCCTCGCATCAAAATCAAACACACCCAAGAGAGCCTTCCACTCCTACCCCCTTAAGTAACCGATCCCATGAAAGGAAAAAAAGGCCCATTTTTCTGTTATCATCGTCATCCAAGAGCTCCAAAGTCTACCATAAAATCCGTGGAGATAGAAAAAAGAGAAATCAGAACAAACCCATGTGGGAATCTTGAAAAGATTTTGTGCGGTTTCTTCCATTTCTCTTCCTTATTTTATTTTATTTCGAATTTTTTATTTGGTTGTTGCAGCAGAGGAGCATGAATGGAAATAAATGCTGAGGTGTGATGGGAAAGAGAACCGTCTGTAAGCGCTGCAGCCTCGACGGAAGTGAAGAAATCCTGCTTGGACACGTCATTTTGAGAAATTCGAGATTGGGATTCTCGTCCCTTTTCGATTTTTTCTGGTTTATAATTGATTATTTAAGTGCTGCCGTTTTAATTTCATGGTTAAAATCCACCACTAAATAAATAAATAAATAAAAGAGATAGAGTTGAAGTTAAACGGGACACGACTCAGGTTCGAATTTCCGATATTTCAGTTGTGTCGGTCGGGTTGAATTGTAGATGTATGAAATAACGGCCGAAATCTTCCCCCCTTTTTTTAATTTCTTTTTCAAGTTCTGACATATAGCACCGTTTTACCTAAAGTCAATTAACACAATCCTTGTGGTGGTCACATGTCTTCAACCCGGGCTCGAACAAGGTATAATATACCGCTCATCTCATTGAGCTTTTGTTAATTTTATCAACCTATAGAGATTTTTTTATTTTTATTTTTATTTTCTTAAAATCTTAGTATGTTTGTTGGACATTTTCTAGAGCATCCTTGGATTCCATCAAAGATAGCTTTAATCTCATTGATAGTCCTCGATGGCGATTGATCCTGTCAAATGTTCTATCAATAGAATTAGGCAATTTTATAAAAGTACATATTTTATTTCCTAAATCAGTTATAATATTATATAAGTGGGTATAATGAAGACTAAGATGTTCCTTAACGTATTGAGGTGAGGATGAACGTGATGAGATCGATCACCATCTTCCTCGAGGATAACTACTTCAAATCTATGAAGCTTCTCGAACTTCTTATAGAAACTTCTTGAATCCACGAGAAAAAAGCAAGAAAATAAAAATAGTATTTATGAAAAGTTATAAATTGAAGCAAGAAAATAAAAGTAGTATTTATAAAAAGTTGTAAATTGATTGATAGATGAAATAAATGAGTTTACAACCTTTTAAATAGAAATACCAAGACTTGAAATAATTTTAAGAATTAAACTATAATTAAAACTCCCTAAAATTCGTAACTTACTATAAATAGTAAATTTCTATTTATAGTAAGTGTCCTATGTAGGTTAACCACATTATTCTTCTAATTTTCCTAAACACTTTTCATGCCAGACACAACTCCTAAAGCTTAATGGATGAAGAGTTGTAATCAAACTAAAACTTATTAAAAATAGTAAAAACGAAAATAAACATGGAATTTGACTATCGATCTGATAAAATCTCACAAATTCGGCATGGGTAACCCGACTATGTCGGGTTAGTTGGCTAAAGTAGCTCGTCCTACCCAAAATCATATATGGTACGTCGAGTAACTCCTTTCGGTTTGCGAGATATACTTGTTTTAAGGTTCTGACAATCTTGATGACTTCTGTTGTTGACCGGCCCTTTTCTGATTCATCTTGGCCATGAAATTTTCCACGACCCGCTCTACATCAATCCCCTCCGCTTTAAAAGAACTCATTCTTGAGCTCTCATCCTGCTCTGGTTCATGATACTCGATCAGATCCGCGACGTTGAAAGTCTGTGAGATCATCATGTCATCTGGAAGATCAACAACGTAAGCGTTGTTATTGATCTTTTGGATGATTGGTACTGATCCAATCTTCTTATTTTTCAATTTGTTATATGTCCCGGTCGAAAATCTTTCTTTGCGCTGATGGACCATAACGTGGTCGCCCACCTCAAATACTTTTTATCGCCAATGCTTATCCGCTTGCTCATTATACTTCTCGTTCGAGGCATATAGCTTTGTAACGTCTTGAATTTTTGTTATTTTGAATTTTCAAAAATCCTTGAAATTTTTTTGATATAACTAGCCTACATTGTCACTTACTGACCCTTGAGGTGAGCCTATACATGGGTAGTACTAGTAAAGAACCACAAAAATCTGATTAATCAACTGGAGGAATTCAATGAATCTGTTTAATCATTTAAACATCGAGCTTAACTTCATGATTTATTCACATAGGGCCTAAATCTATACCACCTATCACTAACTAATTAAGACAACCGCGTCTAAATAAAGACCTACCAAAAGTCAGGACAAGTGGGGGTCGGATCTAACTAAATTGACCTGGTTATCCTTTTAGCCTAAGAACTAATAGTTTAGAATGATTATAATTGAATCATGATTTTCACTAGTTGCGAATAAGTCACACTATGAACTTAGCTAATCCAAACACCAATTATTGCTCACGAGAAATATCGCTACCCAATTCATTCCAGAAATGCCTTGATTATCCAAATAAGCTCTAGATCACTCGTTAGTAAGCCACTAAACCCGAGCCTATAAAAATATATTTATCTTAGTGGGCCACTAAATCCGAAAGTATATAAATATATTCGTCTTAGTGGGCTTGACGTCCATTGTAAGACATTGAGCTGAGATCGCGTCTCGAATCGTTCAACTTGGACTCGTAAGGCGAGTGTTTGAGTTGTACGAATATCTTATATGAAAATCTGAAATTTAAGTGAAATTAACCCATTGCTCTTTTATGAAGTTGTAACTTTCGGACTGTCGATTCATGGCCAAATTCGGGGTACTGACTAAAGATATTTTCCCACGCATATCCGTATAACCGCGGCCCCGATCGATCATCGATGGCCGTTGAACAAACTTTTTATCATATCTGTCGATCGACGCATCCAAATGGTAGGTCAATCATATCCATACATAAATCATCATTATGACTAACTATCATACAGTGTATATCAACCCCTACACCCCATAGTGGGCTCCAAATGTTAGAAACAACCCCCTCAAGGGTTAATATAATAAATAAAGGACGATTAGGGACATACGCACCAAATCATGTGTTATAAATAGGGCATTTGGGGGCCTCCTTTGCTCCCATACAAATTTTGTATCTTAGAAGAGAAAGAGAAAAAGGAAAAAAAAAAGGAGAAGAAGAGAGAAAGAGGAAGAGAGATTGTGAGAGAGAGGGAATGACCTTGGTTCTTAGGGGTTCGTAGCTCATCGATCAAACCCTTTAACTTACTGAATCCTTCGTCGAATCTGCCCCCACTTGCAACTAAAGGTAAGACTCACTTTCAACCATGCGATTTTGTAACTTATACCTACTTGTGATTAACAATACTTTCTTGCTTTACATTAGAAATTGGTAATTTTTTCCAAATTTCTAAATCTTAGGAGCTCAAAGATTGAAAATCTCCTCTTAAGGTGCAGACCATTATGCCTAGGTTTCCATTTATCGACCCTTGAGGATCTTAGTCAATAATGTATTATATTAAATGGGTTGTAATAGCTAGTATATTCATATTTCTTGTTTGATTGTATTATGTGTCATTGGTTGTTTATGGATACTTACATGTTTGATAAAATGCCTATGTAATTAAAAGTGTTATTCTATTGATGCTCACATGTTCGATTGAATGCTCGATTGAATGTGTTGATTTGTTGATGTTCACATATTTGATTAAATGTTCTAGTGAATGTATTACTCTATTGAGGCTCATATGTTTGATGAAATGTCTAAGTGATTATGTCATTGAATCTATGTTACGATTGCATGATGAATTGCTATGTCTGTAGTGTTATTTAGGATTGCTTATGATGTGGGGTCAGTTGGCTAACCACCCGAACTAAAAGGGTGGCCCGAGTTAGGGTGGCCACTTTAAGCTTGTTTAATTGACCCAGGTTGAACATGGATAACTGACAGTATGTAACACCCGTATCTTGGTTCGTACATTTCCGTACACTTCCGCGGTCTTATCGGTCGAATTCCAGCAACTTTCGACCCTTAACCAGTATCGACGCGCGACCCGGATTCATGTGCCGACAACCCGAGTCGACTCAACCCGAGACCTATACCATAGCGACCGCGCCGTCGTTGCGGTTCCGATACCGCGACTCGCGCGCCGAGGCGATACCCTGATCAAGAGATATGGGCCAACGTTCGGTGCGAGAAAACACCGCGCGTTGCAAAAATCAAGAGAATCTCAACGATGTGTCACATCAATCACATCAATCTCATCAATCAATCACCCATCAAGCCATCACATGTCAAGTACACATCACTTCCATCCCTTTTCCCAAGCAACTACAAAAGTCTTCCTAACCCATACCTTTCTTACACAAAAGACCACAAAAGTCTTCACATCCCATACCTCTCTTACACAAAAGCCACAAAAGTCCAAGATTTCTTACACAAACATTACTCACCGATCCATCCATCACTCTCTCTCTCTCCCTTTACATCGCTCTCTCCCTTTCTCTCTTTCTTATTTCAAAATTTCCAAGCAACAAAGGATTTTCAAAACCCCATACGTATGGAAATTTTCCAA
Source organism: Magnolia kwangsiensis (assembly GCA_037074715.1). Classification (NCBI taxonomy): domain Eukaryota; kingdom Viridiplantae; phylum Streptophyta; class Magnoliopsida; order Magnoliales; family Magnoliaceae; genus Magnolia; species Magnolia kwangsiensis. The sequence continues at coordinate 81,687,225 of CM073585.1, read as the reverse complement.
CCTTCCTAAGCTCTAAGTGGCCCACCTTCCTACCCCAAAATCTCTCATCTCAACCCTCCATTCTTCATCTTAGCCATTGAAGTTGAAGACAAGGTGCCAAGGAACCCCTAGGAGCGAGGAGATCGGACGGTGGGTGCCTCTATAGGGTAGTTTTTATTATTTTTATGGTGGACCAAGTGAGGCCCACCGATCCATGGTGTGGATCTCACTTGAGACCCTTATTTGTGGCCGATGGACCACATGGATCATCATGATCATTCCATGATGGGGCCATTCTCCATGGACCCCATCATGATGTTTATTTTCTCTTCAAAGGTCATCTAGACCGTCCATGTTGGTGGGGAAAGAATCCCCACCGTTGATTTTAAATTTCGGTGGTCCCACATGTTTTAAGGCCCACTTGTTGTATAATTTGTTGCAAGGGAGGGCCCATAACGACGGGGTCCCTCCATCACAAGCCGTGTCCCACTCTCCATGTCTCTCTCTCTCTCTTTTATCTTATTTTATTTTATTTTATTTTATTCTATTTTATTGCAACAGGATGGTGTGGCCCACTTGAATGGATCCCATCTTGATGTATTTATTTTATTCAAGTGTGGCCCACCTTAGATGTTATTCCCATGCCGCCCACCATGTGGTGGCCCACTTCATCAGGCCCACCACAAAATTTTTATGAGAGCCAGCCGTCCAGCGTCTAGGACGCTGGACGTTTCTAAGGAAATGAGAACAAGAAGAAAAAGAAAGGAAAAAAAAAAGGAAGAAAAGAAGGGAATGGGGTGTTTCCCCTTGCATAGGCCCCAACCTGATGTTTATGTTCGATCCAAGCCGTCCATCCTCTTACCCACGGCATTTTAGCCGTTGGGTAGAAGTTTGGAGCTGATCCAATCACCTGGTGGGGCATACTACTAAATATTGTATTGTCACCATTCAAACGATAATTTCTTACTTTATTCCACTTCCAAGCATAAAAAAAATTCTAACTCTGGACTCATTAGGACTGCGTCGAACCGCTGATCGCAATGACCGGGGCGGATGTCACTTTAACGGGCCCCACGTGCGAAAAACCTCAAAAAAACAGATTTTTTTTTTTAATTGCAAAGGGCCATGCCCCCTTCCCTGACAGGTGCAGGCGCTGCACGCTGCTGCGTGCAGCGTCAGCCAGCGGCGGGCGGGCGTCGGGCGTCAATGACCCACGGCCTCCAGCCGTGGGCCCCACCTTGATGTATATGTTATATCCAGGCCGTCCGCGAGGTGGGCCGTCCCCAGTAGTGGGCCCCCTCCGAATTTCAGCCCCGCTCAATAATCAGGTGGCCCACACCTTAAGAAATAGTGTGAATGAGCATCCACCATTGAAACTCTTCCTGGGGTCCACAGAAGTGTTGGATCAAGCTGAAATTTTATGTTTTCCCTTCATCCAGGTTGAGTGACCTTATGAACGGATTGGATGGCAAACAGACTTTTCAGTGGGCCCCACATGGGACCCACAGTATTGTATGTATTTCTAGCCACCGTCCAGGCGGACGGTGGTACCCACCCTGCATGTATGCCTCCACCGTCCAGCGGACGGTGGGGCCCTGTGTATTGTACGTGAGCCATCCGCACTGTCCACTGGATAGTGGGACCCACCATGATGCATGAAATGCATCCATACCGTCCATCCACTTTAACATATAAGGCCTATGGGTTAAGCCCCTTTGGACTGTAAAAAGGGCTATGGGTTAGGCCCATTTGAATTATAAAATGCTTATGGGCTGGGCCCATTTGATCCATTTAAGGCTTAAGAATTTGGGCCCACTTGATACGTAAAGCCTATGGGCTTGGGCTCACTTGTACTTAGGCCCATTTAACGTGTTGCAAGTCCATGGGACTAGGCCCATTTGATGTACTTCAAGGCCCATGTAATTGGACCCTTTTTGTTGAAATTTAAAGCCCATGGAGGTAGGCCAATTGATATATGTAAGGCCTAAGGGTTTAGGCCCACTTTGACATGCATGCAAGCTCATGGTTTAGGCCCATTTGAATTGTTTAGGGCCTAGGGATTTAGGCTCATTTGAGTCATATAAGGCCTCTGGGTTGAGGCTCATTGGATATACATTTAGGGGTCCAATTGGTGTGGCCCATTTGATACATATTAGACTCATATGATTAGGTCCAATTGATGCAATCCAAGGCCCACGGGTTTTGACCCATTGCAATGCACTTAAGACCCATTGGTGTGGCCCATTTATATGGCCCATCTGATGAATAAATGGCCCATAAGATATGGCCCATCTGATGAATAAAAGGCCCATAAGATATGACCCATTTGATATATATGTAAGGCTCAATGCGAGGAACCTAAGGTCCATTGCAATGTGTAAACCCAATACCGATTATGTAGCGGTGTTTGAGAAGATCGTACCTGGAATGCAATGATGGTTTGACGTCCACATTGCGAGTGTAATGTTGGTTGGATGTCCACATTACGACTCTCCTTAGGGCCCATTACTAGCCGTACTTGCCGTGTATAGGCCATTCAGGTCCATCTGCATTGTAAGATAGTTCATTTTGTTATAACATTTTAGTATAGTTTCATGACTCATGATCATACGCATCATATGTATGCTTGATATGGGGATTGACTGATCATGGCATATGCCTTCGGGCAGGTTGTTTATGGGCTCCCAGTTAGGGGTGTTGCCCTACATGAGCACACGATATGCGCAGGATTGGTTGCATGACTGGCTAGCGTGATTCATGCATTCTGTATTTGTGTGACATGATTTTTGTACGCCCTAGCGATATCGGGGTCGTAGCCTCCACAGACAGATCGTGGTTGGGAGGATTTGATACCGAAAATCTTGTTCTACATGGGGTACTATAGATATCCCTGGGTGAAAGTCCTTAAACCCTTATAGTACCAAGAGGTTGCTCCAACGTCTAGACCGAGTGGGTAGATGAGCGTTGAGTGCCGATTACCAGACGGTTACGCTCTCCACTGTGTCGTAGTCGGTTGGAAGAGGGTACGGCCTTACCCGCCCGAGTGTAGGGGGCAATGCTAGGCTGAGTTTGACCAGCTCGGGAAATGGGTCCGCTATCGACGAGTCGCGCCCGATATTGGCAGACGGATAGTGAGGTCTCTTCCACTTACCTTATTGCGCGCGATGTGGCGGCAATCTGGTGTAGAGTGTACTAGACCCCGGTGATATTCCATATTTGAGCTGTACTGATATGTGGACATAGATGAGGACCTGTATGCTTGAGTTGCATTGCATATAGCATGACCTTTGGTGGCCAATACCATTCATGTCTTGCATTGTATAGCCTTGGTACGGCTCATGATGTTATGGTTCATCTGTATATTCCGCATCACTCTGTCATTTGCATGTTCGTATTACTACCTTGCGCACACACTTTCACCACCCTCTAAGCTTTCTGTAAGCTTATGCACGACCGTTGCGTGCAGGTGACGTCGGATCGCAGCAGCGTTGAGGCAGGAGCACGTTGCTGATCATTTTGGAGTTTTTCTGTTATTTACCCTTGTATTTCCCTTTATGCCCATTGTACTTGTAAAGTTTTTGATCATTGTGGAAATGTAATGGATTTCTTGGTTGTTGTTTGTGGGTTATGCCTTTGGTTATGCTTATTACGAATTAAACTGATATTTAAAATCCTTCTCGTAGCATCCCAGGATCGGAACCTGGCGAATGAGATCTAGGAGCCGAGAATGGGGTTCTACGGAGGCTGTCGGCGCCAGATTCGGTGATTGGGAATCTTGTGAGCCCGGTTTCCGAGTTTGGGGCGTGACACAGTAGCTGGACTACACGGGTTACTTGCACCCAATGTCGGTTGCGTCGGAGTTTTCCCAGGTCAATTAAATTAGTCCACTAGTCATCTAATAATGTATGTTCACAATGATTGATACAACCAAATTGAATCTAGGATACCCTGTTCCTAATGGATGGTCCATTCATAACCGTTAGTACGATACGATCCCCCTAAGGGCCCATTTGGACGGGAGGGGGGGGGGGATTGAATGGAATTGGATCGTATCCGGGTGGATTGCACAGCAACCAATGTCATTAATGGCAAGTCAGTGGATTGTCTCCAATTCCACTGTTTTCCATAATCCAACTTCCAATGCTGTTGTCCGTTTGGACGGGCAAGTGAATCCCTGGATACCATTGAGGTGTCTTGTTTGGCCGGGCATGGGATTACATGTAATCTCATGTATTCTAATGGCTGGGGTGTTTGGGAAGTTCACGTGTGGGTGGAAACGGATTGGCCCCTCCCCCTGCCATGTCTTTGCATATACAATGGATAACGGTGATTTGTGGGCCGCACAATCAAGAATGTGTTTCATCCATTCCGTTCTTCTTTTTTTTTACAGATCATTTTAGGAGTTCGTACCAAAAACACATTTGATGTGATGAATCTCAGGTGGACCACACCACGGGAGACTAATAGAGATAGGATATCCACCATTAAATTCCTCCAAAATGAATTGTGTATTGTTTAGTTGATATCCAAGGCATTGTTTAGGTCATACAGGCCCAGATGAAGGAAAAAACATTTATTAGCTTCAATTCGAAAACCTTTTTATGGCCCCAAAAAACGTTGTTGTTTATGTGGCAGAACACCCAAAATCAACTCCAAAACAAAAGAAAAACATGATTCACTACAATTTCAATATCACAAATCTGTTTATTCACAAATTCATGCAACAAAACTTCAATCAAGGAAAATGAAAAACAGATTTTTCTCCTCCTCCAAAACAAAAATCCATAAACAAAATCAGAGTTCAAACTTCCACAATCAAACTCATATCCAAATAACTCCAAAATTGAAAAGCAAAATCTACACCACAGAATCAGAGTTCAAGTTTAACACAATCAGAGCTCAAAAGAATGAACCAATTATATAATCAGTAAATCACCCAAAAGAATGAAATTAATAAACAAAATCAGAGCTCAAACATCCACAATCAAACTCACATCCGAATAACCCCAAAATTCAAAAGCAAAATTTATTTAGCAGAATAAGAGTTCAAAATTAACAGAATCAGAGCTCAAAACTAACTGAATAATCCAAATATCCCCAAAAATACATTAGCAGAATCAGAGAATAAGAGATCTCATTTACCGTACCAGAATAATCCTTTAAATCATAGCATAATCAAAATGAACCATTTACATAATCAGTAAAGCAACCAAAAGAATGAAATTAATAAACAGAATTAGAGCTCACGCACCAAAACAATCAAACTCAAATCCAAATAACTCCAAAATTCAAAAGAAAAATCCATTAGTAGATTTAGAGTTAAAAATTAACAGAATCAGACCCTAAAATCCTCTAAATAATCTAAATATCTCTAAAATTACATTAACAGAAACAGAGTTCTGATTTACAGTACCAGAATGAAATAAAACATTTCAACCTAAGATTCACTTCACATATGACAGAAAACAAATAAAGCAAAAGTTTAACCATAATTACTAATAAATGTTATAATGTTGTTAGCATACATTGAATGTTCCAGTTATATAGGTTAATCATATAATAGTAATACTTGTAGAGAAAGCTGACCAGGCTGAGGGTGCAAATAAGACTAGAATGAAATTAAAGAGAAAGCTTAGCAAAATACCTCTACAATAATCCATTATCAGAATCAGACATGAATAACAAATGCAATGAATTAGACAGAAATAAATTAAGATAGATGAAGTGGACCATACCAGAAATCTTTATCAAATCCAAGGTCGGAGATCAATGACCTTCAATTCAGTGAAACCAGGCTGTGAGTAACCAATAGATTTTCTATATAAAAAAAACTTATAGCATTAGGTATAATAAGTCACTATAATTGAAGTATTTTGAAGGAATCCAACTGTGTATATGTAGTTGAAATCCAACAATGTTTGAAGAACTGATTGCTACAGGCTTTCGATAGATTTCTTTATGTACATGGAGGATAATGTGGACTCCATAAATTGATTGCTCAGTTCGAACCACTTGCTCAGTTGGAATCCAACAGTGTTAGATTTCAGATAACCCCAAACCCCCATTTTCATGGAATCACCTAGTCCAAAACCCCCAAAATCCTAAAACCATGAGCAGTGAAATTTTGAAAATTCCAAACGACCCAATGACCACAGCAAGATTAAAGCATAAACAGAGTAAACAGATAAAATCGATTTCAGAAAACCCAAAACCCCCATTTTCATGGTACTTCATGGATTGAGAAATTAACTAATCCAAATCCCCCAAAATCCCGAAACCCTCAGCAGCAAAATTTTGAAAAATCCAAACGAACCAGTGACCCTAGCAAGATTAAAGCACAAATAAAGTAAATATAGCAGTGTATTTAGAAGTGTGATTTTGAAATCGAACATGCACACAGATTACACAATAACCGGAAGCCATGACAAAAACCAGACAACAGACATGTATCTCAGAGGGTCATGGCCCTGGGCCGCACATGGCGGTTTGACATGCATGAAGGATTTACAGTAGAGCATGGCGTATCATGCCGGGAGAGAGGAAGAAGACCTACCTCTACCCTCAACCTAACTGTTAGATTGCGATGACAACGGTGATGGAGGAATATGGCCATCGCGAAACAGACGAAAGTTACATTTACAGCCAACATTCGCACGAAAACTCACCTCCCGCCACCACTCCCGCCATACCTCTCGCTCCTCGATCCCATCCCGCAGTTTGTACGATGGACTGCGGACGGGTTTGGGATGGGCTCGAGACACAATCCAGCGCAGGAGAGGAGGATCCACCCGGATTTAACGAATCCAACAAAAAATCCCACTTCAACCCTCTCGCTCTTATCAAGTCGCTAGCCTAAACAAGACGTTGCTCGTACGCTGTGGGATTTGACTCCGCAATCCCTCTTAAATCGTTTGAATCTCTCTCAATTCCCTCACAAAACGGGCCCTAAGACTCATAAGTTGAGCATGGTGGTATGGGACATCGTGTCTGAGCTGTTGCCCTATGTTGGGTGACGAGTCTCCCCATAGTGACCAGTGAGCACTAACGGAGGTGATAGACCGTTGTTCGAATGACCCCCGTCAAATTATCCGACCGATGGTTGCGTGTCAGACTACCGTTCGAATTACTCGGGCGTGAATAGAATTGGGTGACGAACCCTTTTCTTTGTGGTGGTTTAATTTTATGTGACAAGCCCATACCTCAGAACTGAGTGATCGTACTCGGTGTTTGGGTGACAACCCATACCGAGTTGATCCTCATACCTTTATGTATCATGCTGTATATTTGAAATTGTTGATTAGTAAGATAAATGGGTGATACCTAAAGTTAGATCAAAAGACACTGATAAGGAGTCACTACCTGCAGTAATGAGCCATGTGATCCAAATAAGGACTCGTGATATAACGTCGGTATCCTAGCTTCGCCAATATGTTGGATGAATGGAATATGATAATTATTCGGCTAACATATGCATCAATCGCATTGCATTGATAGGATGCGACAATTTGGCATTGGAATCGCGTGATGAGAGAGTTTTGGTATTTACGAAATAAGCGTTAAAGTCACTTGTAAAGGAGTGTTGGATTGTGAGGTGCATGTATCATTTCATAATCTCCCTCATGCATTTAATAAGAGCATTTAGGAAGTGTTATCATTAACTGCGCTAATTGAGTTGATAATATGTGTGACTTAGAACTAATGAAATCACTGAGTTAGCCACTCACTACCACTTGGGACGGTGTTTTAAAATACCAACTAGTCATATTATTGATGTAGGTACTTGCAAGACCTCAGACAGGTAAGCTTATATCAGCTTGTGCAACCTCCGTCATGTTTTGGAGGATTGGGTGAAAGCTGAAAACTTTACACTTTAATTATCTTGGGTATGTTCATTGTGGCTTTTATAATTCCCATTTTGTGTGATCACCACTATTAGAATTGTATTTTTATTGTTAGCCCTATATTTTTTATTTTTGTTATCTCTACCCTGCTTTAGATCCGCTAAATTGAAATATTCTGCTCTGATTGGTAGTATGTGAAATAAATGTGAATCTAAACGAGGTCATATGTGTGTTTTCATTTGGTTAACACCCGTGAACTCGGGATCGGAGTCTATATACTCGGGTACCGATTTTTGGAGTATTACAAGCTTAGTCTCCACCTCCGCATAAATGCCCATGATCTTGTCTGTCATATGTTCTGCCGCAATGCTCATGCCTGAGAGTTTGGGTAGAGGGACCAAGTCAAGTGTGTGGCGAGGCACTCATCCGTAAATAATCTAGAATGGGGATTTACCTGTCGAGCGGTTTACCATGTTGTTGAATGTAAAATCCATTTGAGATATGGTCAAATCTCACTGCTTCAGTTTGTCTCCTAAAATACATCGAATGAGGTTTCCTAACATGTGATTCACAACCTCAGTCTACTTATCAGTCTATGGGTGGTAGTCACTGCTGAACTAAAGTCGTGTATCGACTTGAGTCCATAAAGTCCACCAAAAGTGGCTAATGAACTTCATGTCATAATTAGAAGTAATAGTTCTGGGAAACCCATGTAGCCGCGCAAACTCTCTAAAGAATAAATTCGCTACGTGTGTGGCATTGAGAATCTTCTTACATGGGATAAAGTGTACCATCTTGAAAAAATGATCTACCACCACGAACACTAAATCCATGATGGGTTGTGTTTGTAGGAGACCAAGTACGAAGTCCATAAATAAATCCTCCTAAGGGCTACCAGGCATTGGTAACAAGGTGTAGAGACCCGTATTTTGATATTGTCCCTTGGAGGTTTAACAAACATGATAACGTTGTACTGCTTTTTCCACATCACGTACCAATTGCGGCCAATAATACCGCTCTTCCACAACAGCTCATGTCTTGTCTCATCCAAGGTGTCCACCAAGGCCACCTCCATATAAATCCTGAATAATCTGCTCCCTTAGAAAACTTTGGGGGATGCATAATCGATTTTCTTTGAAGACGAAACCGTCTTGTATATATAGGTCATTGGGATGACCTTCTTGATACTTCATTCAAGAATTATTAAAGTCCTCGTCATCGACATATAGCTCATTGAGAAAGTCGAAGCCGACCACCTCACTGCTCATTATAATAAATAGTGATGCATGACGGCTAAGTGCATCAACCACTTTATTTTGCTACCTTGACACGTACTTCAGAACAAACGTGAATTTCTACAAAAATGCAACTCATCTAGCATGCACAGGATTCACGTTAGTTTATCTATTAATAAACTTTAATGCTTAATAGTCAGTGTACAGAACAAACTCTCTTTGAATCAAATAATGCTTCCAATGTCGTAACGCCTGAACTACCACGTACAACTCGAGCTTATACGTCAACGACTTCTTTCAAGCTTCGCTGAGCTTCTCATTGTAGAAGGCTACCTACTTACCTTCTTGTGATAATACTCTTCAAATTCCAACATATGAAGCGTCACACTCAACCTCAAACAACTTGTCAAAATTAGGAAGAACCAAGACCAGTGTTGTGGACAACCGATGCTTGATTTCATGAAAGCTCTTATCAGCCTCATTAGTTCACCGAAACGGTCCTTTCTTCATACAATCTATAATAGGTGCGACTATCCTGCAAAAATTTCTCTTAAATTAATGATAGAAGGTCGTCAACCCATAAAAACTCCTCACCTTATGAATGTTTGTTGAAATCGGCCATTCCCTAATAGATCACACCTTTTCATCGTCCACACGGATGCCCGTGGATGTTACAATAAATTGTAGGAACAACAGGCTATCTGTTAAAAAGATATGCTTCTTCAAGTTGAGGTACAACTTGTTAAGGTGTACGTCCTATAACACTTGCCTGAGATGTTTCTTGTGATCCGTCTCATCCTGACTATATATCAGTATGTCATCAAAATATACTACCTAAAATCAGCCAGTGAATAATTTTAGAATTTGATTCATCAAACACATAAAAGTAGTTGGTGCGTTCAATAAACCGAAGGGCATAACCAACCACTCATACAACCCTTCTTTGGTCTTGAATGCCGTTTTCCACACATCACCGGATCTGATACGAATCTGATAGTACCCGTTCCTTAAGTCTAGTTTAGAGAACATCTTAGCCCCTTCTAGCATATCGAGCATGTCATCCAACCGCGGTATTGGGAACTAATATTTGATAATAATTTTGTTAATTGTCTAGCTATCGACACATGCGTCAGCTCCCATCTTTTTTTAGTGTTAATAATGGTAGTACGACATATTAACTCATGTTCTCTCTCATGAGACCCTTACGGATCAATTCCTTCACTTGCCCCTGAAGTATCTAACATTTCTTCCCACTCATCTGATAATGAAGGCGATTGGGCAGGCTAGCCCTAGGGACGAGGTCCATGTAATGTTGGATGTCCCTCATAGGGGGCAATCTATCGGGTAAATCTCCAGGCCGGACTTCTTTGGATTCATTTAGCAATAATTTTAAACTTGGAGGAATGTTCAAGGGTTCCGATTCCTCCCCATTCACCACTATGGCGTATACATCGCTGGTTTCCTTGGATTCCTCCATGAAATCCTAAATGGATAGGAGGGAACTCCCCTCCACATTAGAAGCTTCAAGGTGGTTCTCTGGTGCCATAGGGGCAATGATTATTTTTCGACTATCCTTAACGAAGACATAAACATTGTCTCGTCCTCGATAAGTAGTGTCACGGTCTGACTACTAGGGTCGACTGAGTAACATATGACATGCTTACATACCGACCATGTCACAAAGTGTTTGATCTTTATAATTTTTGTCAATTGAAAATGAGACAGTGCATTATTCAGTTACTTTGGCTTCGTTTACTTTTTTTTTATCCAGCCAATTGAGTACGGGGAAGGATGTTTTGTCATTGGTAGCTGCAACTTGTCTACCATCACTCTTGAGACAATGTTCTCGCTACTTCCACTGTATATGATCACGTCACAGACTTTTCTGTTGACATTGCACCGCGTACGAAATATATTGTGTCGTTGTAGATGTAATTCCTTCCATGGGGTATACAGTAATTGCCTCACAACTAGAGATTCGTCACAATCATGGACCGTCCATTTATCGTCATATGCTCCTTCCTCAGTGGCTTTCTCATGCTCATTAAAGCTAGGGTCTTCTTCAGCAGTCTCACCTTCAATGCCCCCTTCGTTTATGGCCAAGTGTGTTACGGGACATTGAGGACAGGTGTTTGATAAGTGGCCCGGTTAGCCACAGTGGTAACAATTGTTCAACCTTGGCCAAACGTAAAGATTTGGAATCCTACTCGGGTCCGCTGTTATAGGTGTTACATGTTGAGGCATAGATGAGCCATTTCCTGTATCACGGTTTGTGGTTGTGGGAGGTTGAAGATGTTTTCTTACTGGTTCTTTTCCTCGTGCCAGTACTAAATCCTGCACGGGACCCATTATGGGGGGTCAAGTTGAAGGATAAGGCCGATTAGAGACTCTTGCAAGCTGCATTTCTACCCTACCTGTCAACTGAAACGCTTCATCCACGGTCCTGACTGGGTGCATCTGAACTCGATCCTGAATTGTTGATCGTAACCCTCCTATAAATCGTGCTACCTTTTGAGACTCAAATTTTGACAGATCGTTTCGTATTGCCAACCGTTGAAATTCTTCAATGTAATCTGTGACGATTCGATTTTCTTGTCGGTAATTCTGGTATTGCTGGAATAATATCTGCTTGTAATCACTAGGGAGGAATCGTGATCGAAGAAGGCGTTTCATTCATGGCCATGATGAGATGGGCGCCTTGTTCTGGAGGGTACGTAAGAGTTGTAATTGTTCCCACCATGCAGAAGTACCAGATTTTAATTTAAATAATGCTACTAATTTTACTTTTTTATGATCTGACATGTCCATGTAATCAAAATATCTATCTACTTCGGATAGTCAATCGAGAAAATCTTTTATACGTAATAAACCATTAAAACTATTAAGTTTAGCCTTACCTTGATAGTCTCTTTTAGCATGATCTAGATAATAAGCCTTCATTAAGGTACTCGTCACTAGAACTTAAATCATCTGGTGTAGTTTTACGGTTTACCACTGATAATGCTCTACGAAATTCGAGGTTGTGTCGTACAACAACCACGAGCGGAGGAGCAACCATAAGCGATGGAGCATTGCCTAGGGCTTAGGATGGAAGTAACGCATCCGGAAGATGATCGAGGGTTGCATGCAGCCCTTGCATGGTCAACCGACTCTCCTGGTGGAAAGCTTCCATTCTTTCCGCAAGATAACGAATCTCTTTATCACCATCCACAAGATATTGATTCATACCTTTGTTGTTTACTATCGGGCTGAGGGGAATCCTCGCTCTGATACCAATTGAAGCAGGGATGAACGTGATAAAGTCGATCACCGTCTTCCTTAAGGATAACTACTTCAAGTCCTTGAAACTTCTTTGAACTCCTCACAAAGACTTCTCGAATCCACAAGGAAAAAAGCAAGAAAATAGAAATAATATTCATGAAAATTTGTAAATTGATTGATAGATGAAATAAATGAGTCTACAACCCTTTAAATAGGAATACAATGACTTGGAATAAGTTTAAGAATTAAACTATAACTAACACTCCCTAAAATTCGTAACTTACTATAAATAGTAAATTTCTATTTATAGTAAGTGTCCTATATGGCTTAACCACGTTATTCTCCTAATTTTTCTAAACAATTTTCATATTAGACACAACTTCTAAAGCCCAGTGGATGAAGAGTTATAATTAAACTAAAAATAGTAAAAATGAAAATAAACATGGAATTTGACTATCGATCATGCAACCTCACAAATTCGGCATGGGTAACCTGGATATTTCAAGTTGGTTGGATAAAGTAGCTCGTCTTACCCCAAAATCAAATATGGTATGTCAAGTAACTCATTCTGGTTTGCGAGATATGTTTGTTTTAAGGTTCTGATGATCTTGATGACTTCTGTTGTCAACCGGGACTTTTCTAATCCATCTTGGTCATGAAATTGTCCACGACCTGCTCCACATCAGGTATTTTAGAGCAAAGCTAAGATTTTGTAAATGGATTTTGAGGTTTTTCGAATCGGTAAGTCCACCATCTCTTGTAAATTCATTTTTATGGTGGATTTGTTGTTGCATTATGCCATGATTTTTTCTCGCTAGGGTTTTTCCATGTAAATTCGTATGTTCTCTATGTGTTTTTATTTTTGTTTGCGTTTAATTTTCTTTTATTTGATTTGAATTCGGGTTTGCTTCTGCAATTTCCTAACAAGTTGTATCAAAGCTAATGTTGAATTTCGAGTTTGAATTTGAAACATGTCATTGAATGGATCAAACATGAAATACGAAACGGAGAAGTTCACTAGTAGAAATAACTTTGAATTATGATACACAAGAAAGTATAGATAGAAACAGGAAAAAAAGAACCATTAGAGCCTCGGTTGAGCACTGGTTCGAAGACATGGCCTCTTTTATGTTGTTCATAGGGAGTGAAGATGTATCTACCTTTCAAAAGGCAAAATTTGAAAAGGATGTCGATAGGTGGATGCCAGCCATACGAAGGAACACAGAAATTAGACGTGGGAATTGGTGGAACTTAAAGGTCAGAGAACTTTGGGTGCAAAGGGGTGTTTATGAAGAAAGAAGTCGAAAAGTACAATGCATGACTTGTAGCAAAGGGGTTCTTATAGAGAGGAGTAGATTCCATTGAAGTAACCGACTTCAATTTTACACACTTATGTTACACTTTGGTCGCACCGATGTTAACATTTAGTCGCATTAATTTCATTTTCGGCTGCAACCAAATTTCACCAAAATATATCTGAAGTCTCTGTCTCCCTCAAGTTCCACCGAACATGACTTTGGTCAAACCCAACTGTCGAGTCAAATTACATCTGAAAATCACAATTTCTTGATGGATTGTTCCGTGCACATTCTGTCGGACTAAACCAACCTCAAGTGCAAATGAACAATCTGTTATTTCTGTTGATGTTCTTTATAATTTTTTCAGTCTTTTCTTTCTCTTTTGCACTTAATTTTCTTAGACCTTTGACACTTGAATTCTTTATTAATAACTTTAAATCTTCAAATCTTTACTCGGTCATTTTTTTAATATTAAATTTTTTTATTTAATTATTTTTTTCATCTTGGTTCTTCAAATCACCTCGCATAGCAAAACATACACAATTAGATTACTTAAATGCCTATATACTTACAAAACTAATGCATAATAAAGAAAAAATATATATAATATTTTACACTCAAAATTCTAGCAATATAACGAATGATACGCAAGCTCGTAGAAATTGCATTTACACATACAAGTAATTTAAGTTGAACTTTCCAAATTAGGGTCTCATTTTAGATGTGGCCGTGACAAAAAAAAATTACACATTTGATTACTCGTTTTATAGTTTTGGGCATTTAAATGGTAAGAAATAAAAATATCCATTGGTCTTATTTCAGCAAACAAGTGTCTTAGGATCAACTAATCAATTTTAGGTTTGTGACTAGATAGCAGGTGATAATTTTAATTAACATATGCCATTTGTACAATTTATAAGTGATTGTGTATCAATATACTTTGTAAGAGCATCAAATAAATCCACTATTTCAAGCGATAATGATCAGATGCACGTTATGCACCTAAGTTTACTCATCCATTTTGCACACATCACATCCACACTACAATTATAAAATGGGCGGTCCTACCTTAAGGATTATTTTTAAAAAGTGAGGAAGATCCATCCATTGAGTGAAGTACACTCCACACAAAACAATGGACCACCTGTGAATTGTCTCCATGTGCACATGGCGCCCACTAGGGGAATGGGCCACGGACATTTCATAAATCAATCAGTTGGCTTGGCCCTTCATTAATGTATTTTACTGCTGGCCTCAAATGAACGAATTGGCATGATCGTTTAATCCAATGGGTCAACTTTTCTAACGTAGGGAAGAGCACGAAACAACCAGAAGAAGATCATTTTGTCTTTTTTCTAGTAATGAAGATCATTTTATCTTCTTCAAGTGATTAAAACTTCCAATCCACAATAAGATTTCTAGTGTCCATAAGAAAATAAGAGAGAAGTATTTTATTGAAGAAAATAAAAGAGAAGCATTTTATTGAATAATGTGTGTATGATTTCTTGATTATGCCACTATTAAAGAATATCCGAGTCCTAATTTAAAATTGTCTGAAATAGCAACACGCTTTTAAAGCTTAATTTTCTAACTTCGGTAAAATTCTTCTAAAGTCTAATTTTCTAAAAATGAAAAGTCTAGATAAACTTTACCAGAATATTCTCAGCCTAACTACGAGCAACTTTTAAAAGAGACTTAAAATCCTGAAAAAATATAAAATAAAAAATAAAAAATAAAATGTAAAAATAGCATTTTTTTCTTAAAAACCATAGCATTAGACCGGAGAGTGTATTTTCTTTTGAAATGGATGAATTTAATCAGCATAGCGGACCAAATCAAAAGTTATATCTAAATTATTATCCACACTTCGAATGATAATTTAATCCCTATTTGGAATGAATTTGCATCTAGACGTGCTAAATTACATCACACCTTACATAGGATTAGGCCCAGATTTGACGGGCTACATTGTTTGGCCTTTTTTCTGGTCCATTGTGCAAAAAATGCATCTATGGCATGCTGTGCATCACTTTTGGAGGACCCAGCTGATGTATATGCCCATAAAAACATTGGCCATAAAACAATTACTTCACGGTCCATCCATGCATACATATATCATTGCTTGAACTCAAGAATAAGCTGTCAAATAACTGCGCCATACATCAATATGCTAATTCCATGAACATGTCATGTACCAAAAATCAGGATGGTACATACCATGGAACCACAAATACAGGTGGATTGGATTTTTGGACACTTCCTTTCTGATTCGGACTGTTGGACATTTCCTTCCTGGCCGCTCATTTTGCTGGCAGGAGTTTACTTGCCTCAACGTTGGACCTAAATTATTTTCAGCTCATGCAATTCTCGGCACTGTATCCTACTTGATCAATGTAAATCAGCTTTATCGAATCCTTTTTTATATTTTCAAGAAATCTATATATAAATTGATATCTCTATATCAAAAGATGGGATTTTTACCTTAAATGGCTGAAGAATCTATATTTTAGAAAATAATGTCTTTAGTAAATTATAAAAAAATGTCCTCATTAATCTAATTTCTTTCCTTTAAAAATAGCAAAACTCAAGTTCTGTGGGACCCACTTAGTACGTGTGAAACATCAAATCCATTAAATATATGCATCACACTATGCTGATAACATGAACAAAACATCAGGTCAATCAAATCATTAAATGAGCTACACTTGAATTGCGATAAAACTTCAGGTCCATCAAATTATTAAATGAGGTACACTTGAATTGAAATATTTTGAATGGTATACATTATTTTCATGGATGGGCCTACCTTATAATATTTGGAACAGCAATATTTTTTGTTCATCTAATAATAACATTCCTTATAATATTTGGATCAGCAATATTTTTTGTTCATCTAATATTAACATTGATTTTATTTTTTATTTTTATTTTACACACACACACACCCCACACATGCACACCGTGGGATTTCACCACCATGGGTACTCGTACGGTTGACCCGGTGTTGAAACTCCAAGGGGTCTACCACCCGGGTAAGAGTAAAGACCCATATTAACATTAACATTGATATGCATTTACTTAAATGGTTGAATGTGAGACACCTATGGCCTCCTTAACTTTTCATATTTTTTTAAAACTTTAGTGTAGAAAGAGCAAGGGAGAATAGGTGCAGAGAGAGACCAAAGAGGAGTTGTAATTTCTCTTCTTAAAAAGCAATATCAACATTATATATATCAAGCTGGACTGGAGGCACTATTTATTAACATACAAATTCCCAAGGAGTATGTGGTAAAATCCCTTAAAAGTTAAAAAATAAAATAAAATGAGTTGTTTATTTATTATTTATTTAATACAGTTTGCACAAAAAAAAAATAAAAAAATAAAAATAAAATAAAAAGAACATTCTTGCTTATCTTCTTCGGAAATATAAGGAGATGATGCGTCGCGTTATATTAGGAAGGGTTGCTCGCCACCTATAACTAACACGTGGTTGGTAAAGAAGTGGATCCAGGCCGTCCAACTAGAATTGATGCCTTTTTTTACTGTTCGTTAGAAATCATGTAAATGTACGATCCTAGCAAGAGTTGTCATCCTACCGTTCATTTCAAGGTTACCATTCGTATGGATTGAATCGAACTTTACGTATGATGTTCACTATGATAGGTATTATCTTTGAATAGGCTGGATCCATCCCCTCACCTACCACATGTTACAATTTGGGAGACGGACAGTACTTTTCTAATCCAACGCGCTGGAGCCAAAACTTTTCCTCTTAAACGTCGTAACCAAAAATACCGAGACCATGCGAGTCTAGACAAGCTTAAAAAATACTTCCCACCATTCCTTGTCCATGTTTCACTGGAAAAGACAGGAAATAAACATGAGGAATACTTTGATACTCTGGCAGAGTGTGATGGATGATACACAGGCAGATAGAAATTACTCAAAAATTGATTATGTGGCATACAATAATTTAAGATAAATCATATAAGTTATGGGCAACAGTTTAGTTTTATAATTAACCAAAAAAATTTAGCTTTCTTCGGTTACGGAAGTATTTGATTGCTGGGATATTTATTGAACGGCTAGAAATAAAAGCATATCTAATAGACTTACTTTAAAAAAACAAGTGTCCACGAATAGGAGGGTATGATAGTTCAACCAACCTGATTTTTATACTGTGATTTAATGACCGTGGGTTTACTTTGGGTTTATATATGCCGTGCACGTGTAGTATTTTAATGTAGCTCGAGTATTAAATGACTCCCAAATGCAATCGCCCCTACCGACTTCTTGTTTATATATACTTTCTTTGATCCTAACCGTCTATTTATGCATTCTTTTGACTAGGAAGATTGGAATCACATGCATGTCATGAAGTATGGGCTTTTGCGTGAGATAACATAAGACGCAGGTCAACAAAAGCATATGAAAATGAACGGCTAGTAGGTATGTGGGGTGCGTACCTTCCACAATGTAGGCCAAGCTTTCATAGATCCAACCCATTCATTAGGTTTGCTGACTCTCCGTTTTGAAATCATGATGATCTAGAACTAGGGTAGGCCACAATATAGGAAACATTCACCGTTGGTTTTGTAGGGCTACAGTGCTGTTTATATTTCATCTAATCCATTCATCAAACTTTCCTTACCAGGATGAAAGCATTACCTAATAAAAGCGTTATTCCAAAACTCAGGTGGGCCATAACATATGAACTGATTAGTGATTAATAGGTATAATTTCCTATGGGGTGGCTAACCTGGGTGCTGAGCTAGGCTAACTTTTGAATCATGAGTAAAATAAGGGGTATTGTATCGGAGGTACTGGATGGATTTCATGCACCTAAAGTCATTTCCTTCATAGAAGATTTGCCAATCCTTTCAATGTAGCTTGTTGCATGAGCTTTCTTTCAACTGCTATGATATCATCACGGAGGAGTTATTTGATTCTCTAGCCTATGTATGATGCTTATATCCAAGTACTTAGAAATTGTATACTTGGCAAACATTAACCCAAACAAAACTACACCCTGATCCATAGCTCAAGTGGTAGATTGAGTGAAAGATACCTCGTTTCAACACTTAGGTCTTGCATGGATTCCTTGGTGGGGGTGGCTAACAGTGAAGCGTGAACTGTGGGTGGGGTGTACTAACAAGCTAACAAAAAAAAAAAAAAACCTCAAACAAAACTCACCAAATTATAATGCATGGATTTTATCCACTCCATCCATCCATTTCACCGTATCATTTTGTGGTAGGGACCCAAAAACGAGGTAGATCCAAGGCACAAGTTGACCATATAGAAGTCTACCCAATCAAAGGGTCAAGTTGACCACACTACAGGAAGCAGCATGGGTAATAACACCCACCGTTGAAACTTTACTAAAAGCTACGACCATGTTTATTTGCCATCCAACCTGTTCATAAGGTCGTATAGACCTGTATGAACCAAAGGGACGAATATCAGCTTGATACAAAACTTGTATGGCTCCTGCCAAGTTTTCAATAGTGAGTGTTCCCAATGTGAGGTCCACTTGACCCTTGGATTTACCTCATTTTTAGTTCCTAAAAAGATTTAGAAAAAATGGATGGACGGTGTGGATAAAACCCACACATCATGTCGGTCCTATTGAGCTTTGCATGGACCAACTAGCGGCGGCAGGACGCAAACACCATGAAGCCAGAGAAAAGTATTGCAAGAGAAATACATTGATACTCTGAAAAGTATTGCAAGAGAAATACATTGATACTCTGTCAGAGTGTGATGGACAATACGCATGCGGTTAAAAACTACTCAAATTTTGCTTTTAGCATACAAATAATTTAAGATAAACCGTTCAAGTTATGGGCACCAGCTTAGATTCATGACTACCAAATTCTTTTACTTTTGTTCAGTTATGGAAGTATTAGATTGCTGAGATATTTATTGAACGGCTAGAAATAAAAACATATCTAATGGTCTTACTTTTTTAAAAAAATAAAACAAGTGCTCACAAATTGGAGGGCATGATTGCTCAACTAACCTGATTTACACTCAAATCCTTAGCTCAACTGACAAACTGAGCGAAGATACCTCGTTTCAACACTTGAGGTCTTGGTATAGATCCCTAACGGGGGTGGCTAACATGGAGTGTGTGTACTGACATAGATGTGTACTAACAAGCTAACCCAAAAAAATAAAAAATACAAAAAAACAAAACTAGCCCGATTTTCTGATTTTTAAATCGGATAATAACGGTTGGTTCCACAATTTAATTGATTTAATTTAAGTTAACACACGCCGCCTGAATAACTTCTAATGCAGCCTTTTTTTTTTTTTAGCCAACAGTGTGTGACTTTACACTTCACTGTTAACCACCCCTACTAGCGACCGATGCTAAAACCTCAGTGTTGAAAGGTATCTTTTCACTCAGTCTACCACCTGAGTATCAAGTAACTCCTCGAAATACATTCCCCTCTTTTTCGTATTCTTGTTTATGCCTTCTTTGATCCTAGCCGTCTATTTGTTTCTCTTCTTGACTATGAAAATATATATTACAGCGTGCGCTTTTGGGACTGGATTAGATTATAACAGGCTGAGTAGCCAAACTTACTATTGAAGTGACATCACTGAGTTTTGTGGGTCCCACCATAGTGTATGTGTTATATCTACACCGTTCATTCATTTGCAGAGATCATTTTAGGGCATGAGACAAAGAATTAGTAAGATTCAAATCTGGAGTGGACCCCACCACAGAAAACAGCGGAGAGAGTGACACTTACCGTTGAAACCTTCCTAAAGTTCGCTATGATTTTATCTGATATCCAACCTGTTTTTAAGTTAAGACAGACACGAAAGAAGTGAAAAAACAAATTTCAGCTTGATCAAGAACTTTCGTGGCCCTTAAAAAATTTTTATGGTGGTCGTCAATCTCTCCACTGTTTTCTGTAGTGGGTCCACTGAAGCTTTGGATGTTGGATAAAATGTTGAATTAAATAGACTATAAAAATCGAGAACCAAAAAAGGAAAATAAATTTAGAGAAAGAAAAACTTATTGAATTGAGTCGAGGCGTGACTGAGTCACTCGGCTTGAAATCGAATTTGCTCCCCTTGGACAGCGTCCCAAGTGCAACAGGTTTCCAGAGCAATCGACCTCCAGGATACAACGACTATGACCCGGTCCCAGCGGTGCACTCACTGTACACGGGCTCGAACCACTTGCAGTTTAATTCGAAAGTGCTGAGTTGACTCAGCAATGAACTCAGTAACAAAACCGTATCAGAGAGAGTTTTATAAGGCAGAAAATTTTTCGTATGTTGAAACTGGAATCGGAAGTCTTTATATAGACTTCGAAATGGTGCATAAGCACCCTTTACAAAAGGTTAGGTCCGTTGGGTTTAAACCCAACAGGGGCGACCAACCGGAAGGGAAGCATCTCTCTGGTTTAAAAATGAAAAGGCGCAAGTGCGAGTACACTCTCGCACATACAGTCCTGCGAGTACCCATACACACACACCCACGCGAGTACACTTACACTGCACCCGCACCCGCACCCGCACCCGCGCCCAGCCCAGCCCGTCCCGTCCAGTCGCGTCGCGCACGCGGACGCGGACACGGACTCGGCTCGGCTCGGCTTGGCACGGCACGGCTCGGCTCGGCGCGCGCGCACGCGTGTGTGGTTAATGGCATAGATTAGAGCTATTGGCATAGCCCCCCCACAGGACCAAATTCACATGCCCCCTGAAAGGGGCTCAAGCCCTAGGCAAAAAGTCTATCATATAAACAAGAGAATTTCTCTTGTCAAATCCGATGTGGGACAAAACCAACACCTCAAAAACACCAAAATTTAAATGTGGAGGGAAAACACCGAAATTTAAAAATTCAAATTTTTAATATTATTTTAAAATAAATACAACAATCCCCCACATGTTTTAAAATAAAATGCTTTCGGATTAAAGCGAAATAGTTGTGCAATGGTGTCGGTGTCACCATAGACTTGAACCGACATTAGAGTAAGCAAGACAGGTCTACAGGAATCAGTTGACACCATAGTCTTGAACCTGAATCCTTTTAATGTAGATCGCAAGTACATGCCACTCACACAACTCTTCCTCTGCAAGTGATTCTGTGGTTCGGTGCGTTTCGGCCATACACCATTACCTGAATTTCATGAGTGCTCTAGAGAATTCGCCTAGATTCTCATAGGAAGCGGCCTCCACCTCCACACCCATATAGGTGAATTCCATCAAGTGTATGCAGCAACTGTATACACCACCAAATATATGGCTATGGATCCATTAAGAGTTCTAAAAACTCATCCTTCTGCGTTGCTGCTCGCACTGTACACCATAGAAGGGGCTCATATAACTCAGTGCAATCGTCTACCTCGTGTCTTGTTGTTTACCCATTGAACCTATCTCATGGGATCTCTACTTGTATAGGTTGGGTTACCGACACTGGCAGCTCATATATTAGGCTCAGCCCCATTCCCTTCGATGTATCATTGACTAACTTTTTGGATAGTCCTTTAGTCAGAGGATCTGCTAGATTCTTTTCTGACCTCACAAAGTCAATAGATATGACTCCATCACGCAACATATGTTTCACTATGTTGTGTCTGAGTCTGATATGTCTGCTTTTTCCATTATATATTTTACTTTTTGCTTTCGCTATAGCTGCTTGACAGTCACAATGAATAGATACGGCCGATACAGGCTTTGGCCACAATGGTATATCAGCTAAGAGATTTCTAAGCCATTCAGCTTCTGATCCAGCCTTTTCTAAGGCAATAAACTCGGATTCCATAGTCGACCGAGCAATACATGTCTGCTTGGTGGACTTCCAAGAGACTGCTCCTCCACCCAAAGTGAAGACATATCCACTAGTGGATTTTGTCTCATCTGAATCACTGATCCAGTTAGCATCAGTATATCCTTCTAATACAGTAGGATAACCATTATAATGTAAACCATATGTCATATTACCTTTTAGGTATCGCAAAATTTTAGACAATGCATTCCAATGTTCTTTTCCAGGGTTATGTGTATATCTACTTAGCCTTCCTACTGCAAAAGCTATGTCAGGTCTAGTGCAGTTTGTTAGATATATGAGACTACCAATTATTCTGGAATATTCTAATTGAGACACACTATTTTCTGTATTCCATGAGAGTCACACTATAATCATAAGGAGTACTGACAGGTAAACAGTCAAAATGGTTAAACTTTCTCAATATCTTCTCAATGTAATGAGATTGTAATAATATAATAACACCATTTTTCCTGGTTACTTCAATACCCAATATTATACTTGCCTCTCCTAAGTCTTTCATGTCAAACTTAGATGACAAGAATTTTTTAGTTGCATTAACTAATTTAATATTAGTTCCAAAAATAAGCATGTCATCAACATAAAGACATATGATAACATAATCATTTCCAGAAATTTTACTATATACACATTTATCTACATCATTTATATGATAACCATTTGATTTTAAAACACCATCAAATTTTTCATGCCATTGTTTAGGAGCCTGTTTTAAACCATATAGTGATTTAATTAGTCTACATACTTTATTTTCTTTACCTAATATCTTATAACCCTCAGGTTGCTCCATATATATTTCTTCTTCTAAGTCTCCATTTAGAAAAGCAGTCTTAACATTCATCTGGTGTACCACTAGTTTATATATGGAGGCTATCGCTATTAAGACTCTAATAGTTGTAATCCTAGTTACAGGGAAATATGTATCAAAATAATCTATTCCTTCCTTTTGTTTAAAGCCTTTCGCTACCAACCTAGCCTTAAACTTATCGATAGTTCCATCTGGTTTTAGTTTCTTTCTAAACACCCATTTGCAGCCTATTGGTTTGTTACCAGGTGGTAGGTCTACAAGTTCCCAAGTATTATTTGATATAATAGATTCTAACTCATCATTTATTGCTTCCTTCCAAAAGGTTGCATCTGGAGAGTTAATAGCTTCTATATAAGTTGTAGGATCATCTTCTACTAAGAATGTGAAAAAACCATCTCCTAGGTTAGTTTCTTTTCTAACTCTAATACTTTTTCTTGGTTGTATCTCTTCTACTACTTTCTCGTAAGCATTTTTACTAGTAGACGCAATATCTGATTCATTAACTTTTTCTATTCCTATAGATTTAGATTTCATAGGGAATACGTTCTCAAAGAACTCTGCATCCCTAGCTTCTATAATTGTATTGGGATCTAGAATATTATCCTTAGTTTTTAAAACTAGAAATCTATAGGCCGCACTGTTTTGTGCATACCCTATAAATACACAATCGGTCGTTTTAGGACCTAATTTTCTTTTCTTAGTTTCAGGCAATCCTACTTTAGCAAGACACCCCCACACTTTAATATATTTATAACTAGGAATATGATTCTTCCAAAGTTCATATGGTGTTTGTTTAGAAGATTTAGATGGAATCCTGTTTAGGATATAACAAGCAGACAAAATTGTTTCTCCCCACATATTTGAGGGTAAGCCTGAACTATTTAACATGACATTCATCATTTCTTTTAGAGTTCTGTTCTTACGTTCTGCTATTCCATTTTGTTCTGGTGTATAAGGAGCTGTAGTTTCGTGAATTATTCCATTCTTTTCACATAATTCTCTAAATTGAGAAGATTCATATTCACCTCCTCTATCTGTTCTAAGTCTTTTAATTTTTATAATTAATTGATTTTCAACTTCAATTTTGTATTTAGAAAAAACATCTAAAGCTTCATCTTTGTTCCTTAATAGATATACTCTAGTGAACCTAGAGTAGTCATCTACAAAAGTTATATAATATCTTTTTCCTCCTCTAGACATGTGATTTCTAAAATCACCTAAATCACTATGTATCAACTCTAATAGAACAGATGATCTTTCTATTTGTTTAAAGGGTTTTCTAATAAATTTTGATTCTACACATGTTTCATATTTTTTAAACTCTTCATTAGATATATTAGGTAATAAACCTAATCTTTTCATTTTCTTTAAAGATGCCACATTCACATGACCTAATCTATTATGCCATAGATAAAAAGGTTCAACGATATAAACAGAACTAGATGTTTTCTTATTATCATTGGATACATTTACAATGAATAAACCATCGCTACAGTACCCCTTACCAACAAAGGTTCCATTTTTAGTCATTACAATCTTATCTGAATCAAATACTAATTTGACACCAGCCTTATTGAGGAGCGAACCAGAGACCAAGTTTCTTCTAATGTCAGGCACATGGAGGACATCATTTAACATTAGAGTCTTTCCAGAAGTGAGTTTCAGAAGTACTTTCCCTTTCCCTACAACTGGAGACGTTCTAGCATTTTCCATGAACACCTGTTCATCATCTCCTGATACTTGGTAGGAGGTAAACATACTACGATCCTTGCACACGTGTCTAGTTGCACCAGTATCTAGCACCCACTCTAAGTTATTTACAAGGAAGACTTCTGACACCACAGCCACTACTATGTCAGACTCATTGCCTGTTTCTGTAAGATTAGCTTGCGGCTTATCTTTATTTTTCTTAAGCCTTCAGGTTTTAACATGATGCCCAGGCTTTCCACAGTTGTAGCAGTTTCCCTTTTTCTTGAATTGATTGTTTGCATTCTTCTTTTTGAGCCTGCATTCATTTGCATAATGTCCAGGTTTGCCACAGTTATGACAGTTGCCCTTTTTCTTATTATTTGTCTGACTTGATTCCACAAGATTCGCTTTTGAATCTATCTCATTTTTATTTCCTTTTTGGTCCCTGATTCTATTGGCCTCCTCTATTCGTATGTGTACGATAGTGGTTTCCAAAGAAACACCGTTCTTCTTATGTTTCATTCTATTTTTATATTCTTTCCATGAGGGCGGTAACTTTTCTATTAACGCTCCTGACAGAAACACCTCATCCAACTTAATTCCTTCTGTCGATAGTTCGTGAATTAGACTTTGAAAGTCGTGAATCTGATTTGTGACAGATTTATCGTCTGTCATTTCATAGTGAAGGAAATTAGCAATTGCATGTTTCTTAGCGCCTGCATCTTCTAATATGTATTTCTTTTCTAAAGCAATCCATATATCTTTAGCAGAGGCGTAAGAAGCATACACATCATATAATTCGTTGGATAAAGAGTTTAGAATATAATTTTTGCAATTATTTTCATCTGTTACTTCATTTTGATTTGCTGGATCTATAGTAAATGATTCAGATAAAATGTATAAAACTTTCAGGATGGTAAGAGTGAACATCAATTTCTGTTTCCACCGTTTAAAGGATTGTCCAGCGAACGGTTCGATTTTGGCTAACTCAGTAGAAGCATTTACTGTTACTGTAGCCATAGTCTATGTAATTCAACACAAAATTTCGATTTCAAGATTGTTGGATAAAATGTTGAATTAAATAGACTATAAAAATCGAGAACCAAAAAAGGAAAATAAATTTAGAGAAAGAAAAACTTATTGAATTGAGTCGAGGCGTGACTGAGTCACTCGGCTTGAAATCGAATTTGCTCCCCTTGGACAGCGTCCCAAGTGCAACAGGTTTCCAGAGCAATCGACCTCCAGGATACAACGACTATGACCCGGTCCCAGCGGTGCACTCACTGTACACGGGCTCGAACCACTTGCAGTTTAATTCGAAAGTGCTGAGTTGACTCAGCAATGAACTCAGTAACAAAACCGTATCAGAGAGAGTTTTATAAGGCAGGAAATTTTTCGTATGTTGAAACTGGAATCGGAAGTCTTTATATAGACTTCGAAATGGTGCATAAGCACCCTTTACAAAAGGTTAGGTCCGTTGAGTTTAAACCCAACAGGGGCGACCAACCGGAAGGGAAGCATCTCTCTGGTTTAAAAACGAAAAGGCGCAAGTGCGAGTACACTCTCGCACATACAGTCCTGCGAGTACCCATACACACACACCCACGCGAGTACACTTACACTGCACCCGCACCCGCACCCGCGCCCAGCCCAGCCCGTCCCGTCCAGTCGCGTCGCGCACGCGGACGCGGACACGGACTCGGACTCGGACTCGGACTCGGACTCGGCTCGGCTCGGCTCGGCACGGCACGGCTCGGCTCGGCGCGCGCGCGCGCGTGTGTGGTTAATGGCATAGATTAGAGCTATTGGCATAGCCCCCACAGGACCAAATTCACATGCCCCCTGAAAGGGGCTCAAGCCCTAGGCAAAAAGTGTATCATATAAACAAGAGAATTTCTCTTGTCAAATTCGATGTGGGACAAAACCAACACCTCAAAAACACTAAAATTTAAATGTGGAGGGAAAACACCGAAATTTAAAAATTCAAATTTTTAATATTATTTTAAAATAAATACAACATTGGATCTGACTCATTCTTTGTCACATGCCCTAAACTATTATCTCCAAATGCATTGACGGTGTGGATATAACACATACATTATGATGGGTCCCACAGAACTTGGTGACGTGACTTCAGCAAGAGTCTGGCTACTCAACCTGTAACTAGCTAATCCGCGTCCGCGTTTTTGCATGGGATTATGTAAGACGCAGGTTAACATAAGCATGTAAAAATGAACGGCTACTGTTAAGTACTAGTAGTGTGGTATAGGTATGGGGGGAGGGTAACTACCGTCATTTAAGTCAAGCTTTCATTAGATGTTACCCATTCATTAGGTACACTGCCTCTCCCTCAGGCTCGAACGTGGAAATTACGATGATCTAAAACTTAAGTAGGCCACACCATAGGAAATAATTGGCATGGAATGCCCACCATTGATTTGTGAAGGGATAAAGTTCTATTTATATTTCATCCAATCCATTCATCTAACTTCCCTCATCAGTATGAAAGTATTCCCCGGTGGGCCATAACATAGGTATATCTTCCTATGGGGTGGCCAACCTGGTTGTTGAAGCTAAAGGAGTCAATAAGGGTTTGCATATGATGTGATGGATGGATCTCATCAAGTCATTTCCCGAGGTTTACCACCAACATTCCGTAATTTTAGCGTGTTGCATGAATATTCATGCAACTGCTATTAAAGGTGGGCATGAGTTGAGTCAAACCCAATAGGCCCGGCTCGACTCGATTCGATATTTTCAATGCCTGGCCCGAACTCGATCTGATCCGAAATTGAGTCTGGGTCATCTGATTTGATTTGATCCGTTATAATGCTAGCTTGACCCAAGTTGAGTCCAACTCGATTAGGGAAATCGAGTCGGATCGGGTTAGGTATGGTTCGGATCAAATCTTTTTAACTCGTACAAGAGTTTCAATGGTAGACATTTAACCCCACTGCTTTTTGCAATGTGGTCCACTTAATCTTTAGATCTGTCTTATTTTTCAGCTCAAGCCTTAAGACGAGCCCACCGAATGGATGGACAGTTTAGATATAACACATACCTCATAATGGGACCCATGAAACTTACTAACGTCAATACACCAGACCAGCTAGCCTGACGCGTAGTACACCTACCAATTCGGCGTCCAAATTTTTTTTCTTGGGATGAGAATTTCCTGCAGGGCTACATTGGGATGCTATGCGGGCCCACAGTGATATTTGTAAAAAATCTACACCATCCATAAGTTGTGAGAGCTCATTTTAGGACATGGTACCAAAAACTAGGTGGATCCAAAGCTCAAGTGTGCCGGATGAGAGGGAAAACCGAGGAAAGAGTTTCCTGCCGTTGAAACCTTCCTATTATCTACCCTGATATTTATATGCCATCCAAACCCTTTATAAGGTCATTCCCACTCGGATTAAGTGAAAACACCAAAAACTTTTTCTAATATTAAACTCCATGGCCATGTGAATGTTTTAAATGGAGGTCATTGAAGCTACACTATTTCCTCTCGTAAGGGCTACTTGAGTTTTGGATATACTTCATTTATGGCCGCATGTCCTAAAATAAGCTCCCAAAACGGATGGACAGTATGGATTTATCACCAACATCATGGTGGGGCTAACCTAGCATCCCACTTAGGAACTTCATGCGAAAGGCTTTCACTTGAAATCCACGTTTGTCAAAGAGCTTGGTGCTCAAAGCACCTTGAGCCACAGGTGAGAAGACCACCAGCCAATCGCGGGTAGTCGTTGCTCTGTGGATTCCACCATGATACATTTATTTCATCCATGCCGTCCATGTATTTTTCTAGATCATTTTATGGTATTAAACAAAAAATGATGTATATCCCAATCTCAAGTGGACAACATTATAGGAAACAGTGTTGAATAAACATTATGTGGATCGAATCGAATCGGATCAGTCTAGATTGACCATTGATCCAAACTTGATTTGATTTACGATCGGATCTGACTATGTCAACTCGATCCGACCTGATCCTGGTCTTCGGTTCGGATCGGATCGGGTAGGATCCGTCAAATCGGTCCCATTTCTGCCCAAATCTAACTGTTATGTTATTATTAATGGGGAGTTGTTTAATACTTTGACTGTTATGGTGCTTGATAGGCAGGCACTTAGAAATTATATACTTTGGCATGCATTAACTCAAACAAAGGCTACCAAATTGTGAAAGCTAGTCCATCTCACCGACAGAAAAATAATCAGATTCATTAAGGGCTTGTTTGATTTTTCAAATTCATAATAAACCTGTAAATACGTACTTATTACAATTTCACCATGTTTGGAAATAGGCAGGTACTTCTGCTTTAGAAAACGGTTCAAAAGGATTAACTTAAATTTGTGGGCCCCACCATGATGTATATGACATATCCGTGTTGTCCATCTGCTTTACCATGATATTTTAAGGCATGAGCTGAAAAATGAGGCAGATCCAATGTTGAAGTGGCTCACACTAAAGTAAACAGTGGCCCTAAGAAGTTTTTAACGGTGGATGTTTGATTCCCTTTTTCCTATGGTGTGGTCCACTTGAACTTTAAATCTAGCTCATTTTTTGGCTCATGCCCTAAATTTAGTTGGCATAACGGATGGGCGATGTAGATAATCCACATACATCACGGTGAGCCCCATGAATATTTGGCAACATCCTCGATTTTAGTGTTGAGAAAATGATGTAGAGCGGGTCGCGGACAATTTCATGGCCAAGATGGATCAGAAAAGGCACGGTCGACGGCAGAAGTGATCCGGACTATCAGACCTTAGATCGGGCATATTTCGCAATCCGGAATGAGTTATTTGACGTAAAATATATGATTTTGGGGTAGAACGAGCTACTTTAGCCAACCAACCCTGCTACGCCGGGTTGTGCAACCCGGATTTGCAAAAAACCCCCTGATCGACGGTCATTTTCCCGTTTTAATTTCGTTTTTACTATAAATAGTAAGTTTTAGTTTGCTTATAGCTCTTCATCCGTTGGGCTTTAGGAGTTGTGTCCAACATGAAAAGTGCTTAGGATAATTAGGAGAACGGTTTGGTGAAGCCAAATAGGACCCTTACTATTTTTGGCCAAAAACCTTGCGCACTAGTAGACATCACGACCGTCTATAAATAGTAAATTTACTATTTATAGTAAGTCGCGGATTCTAGGAGTTTTAGTTGTAGTTTGAGTCTGATTTCTTTCCTATTGCTTGGTTCTCTTATTTAAAAGGATGTGAACTCGTTTTATTTCATTCAGCAATTAATTTTGAATTTTATTAGAGTTTATTTCTATTTTCTTGCTTTCTTTCCTTATAGATTCGAGAAGTTTCTGTGAGGGGTCCAGCGAAGCTCCATGAATTCGGAGTAGTTATCCTTGAGGAAGACGGTGTTCGACCTCATCACGATCATCCTCGCGTCAAAAAAGTAAGAGTCAAATCAATCCTAAAAAACAATGCCGTAATTACACATGAAAATAATTATTACATATTTACAATGCAATTATGTTTACTTTATAAAATCAAACGAGCCCCGTACAATCCTCACATGTGCTTTGTGGATACTTGTTAGTTAGAATAAAACCATTAGAATATACTTTAATTTTAACTGTCTAAGAAATGTCGCTGAATCTAATCCGTGTCCTTCTCCTTGCCACCTGTAAATAACATGAGATGGGTCGAAGTGGATCCGAGCCGTCAGTGTTGCTGCCATTTATTACCGTTGGTTAGAATCATGTCAAATATATGATCCTAATAAGAGTTGTTGACATAAAGCCGGCCATGCATAGATCTATTCTCGGCACAAGTAGATTGAAAGAAGCCTAAATGAAAGTGAATAATCTCTCTTACAGGGGTTAGTCCTGTATATAGGGTATAACATATCTAGGCCTTAGGTACGTTAGATGAAGGATATTCATTTTGTATGAGGAGAAATTGACGTTTGAAGTGTGAATCATAAATTGCACCTAACTTTGGATCGGTATCATTATGGGTCGAGTGTCTTGTGAATCTTTAGTATAATAGGTCATTCAGGTCAGCCAACCTCATGGCGAGCCACGTTCATCCGTTTTGCTAGGAAATGTTTTTTTTGAATTTACAATAACAATTTAAAAAAACTTATTATTTTTAGTAAGTTTTAATTTGCTCCTATTTCTTTTGTTTTAAAGTTTTAGTATATGTAATTTTTTTAGGAATTACTTCCCCTAATACCACACATCATTCAGGATTAAATTAGAATTTTCTATTTCTAGTAAAATTTATCTCTTTAGATAAATTCTAATTTAATTGAATCAGAACTCTTAATTATGATTTTAAATTTTTATTTATAAGTGATGTAATCCGAAAATTAAGGTATTATTGAATAATAAAATTTTGAATTTCTCATATTTTCTTACGTAGAATAACCTCGTAATTCGAGGTTACCTTGTACTTGAGTCAGACGGTAATCTTACTCCTCATCACCGTTCATTTCAAGGCCACCATCCTTATAAATTAAATCATTATTTTTTTAATGATATTCAACTGCCTATTATCTTTGAATAGGATTAAATTCATAGACATCTGCATCCATCGCCTCACCCGCCGCATGTTACATCCTAGGAGATCGGACGCCACCTTTTTTTATCCAACGCGCTGAAGCCAAAACCTACCCTCCTGCACGTTGTAAGCAAAAATACAAGCCCATGCTAGTGAAGACGTGCAAATGGTCAAGTCTAACTGCGTCATGCGAAGCTTTAAAAAAATGCAAGAGGAATATTAATTTGATACTCTAGCAGAGCATGATGGATGATACACATGCGGTAGAAAGTACTCAAAATTTGCTCATATGGCAGACAAATAATTTAAAATAAACTGTCCAAATTACAGGCAGTATCTTAGATGTATGATTAACCAAAGAAGTTTACCCTTATTCAGTTACGAAAGTATTAGATTGGTGGGACATTTATTGAATGATTAGAAATAAAAACATATCTAATGGTCTTACTTCAAAAAAACAAGTGTCCACGAATTGGAGGCTATGATTGTTTAACTAGCTTGATTTTTATATTGGAACTTAATGACTGTAGGTTCCACAATTTAATTAGTTTAATTATGTTTAATATATACTACATATACCATTTCTAATGCAGCCCGAGTATCAATAACTACCCAAATGCAATCACCCCTTTTTAAGTCTTGTTTATACCTTCTTGGATTCTAGCCGTCCATTTGTTTCTTCTTTTGACTATGAAGATGTATATTTCAAGCATGTCATGAAGTATGGGCTGTTGCATGAGATTTCTTAAGACGCAAGTCAAAAAAAGGCATATAAAAATGAACCGCTAGCCTGACTACTAGTAGGTATGATAGGAGTAGTACCTACAGCTATGTTGCTCAAGCATTCATTAGATCCAACCCGTTCATTGGGTACGCTGGCTCTCCCCAAGTCTGGAATGTAGACATCATGACTATCTAAAACTCAGGTAGGCCACACCATAGAAAACAGTTGGCATGGAATGCCCGCCATTGGTTTTGTACAGGGCTCCAGAGTTGTTCATATTTCATCCAATCCATTCATCTAAACCTCGTTAACCATGATGAAAGCATTCCCCAATAAACTCAGGTGGGTCATAACATATGAATTTAAGAGGTTTTGGGTATAAATTTTCTATGGGTTGCAAATCTGATTGTTGAACTAGCCTGCCTTTCGAGTCAAGGGTATACAAGGGGCGTCCCATCTAATGTACTGGATGGATCTCATGCAAGTAAAGTCATTTCCCTACAGAAGGTTTATCACAAACATCATGTAAATTTAGCATGTTGTATGAACTTTCATGCAACTGCCTTATTATTATTAATGGGGCCGGAAGTACTTATTTGATACTCTGACTGTTTATGATGCTTGATACTCAAGCACTTAAAAACTGTATACTTGGCATGTATTAACTCAAAAAAAATTCACTAAATTGTGAAGCCTATCCCATCTCACTCACGTTAACAAAATTAGATTCATTAATTGAGGGCTTGTTTGCATTGGTGGAAATAAAAAACAGAAATAATTTCAGTTTCGGTTATTTGTTTTCACAAAAAAAGTAAATGTTGAGGGGATGTTTGATCTGAAAATTACCCTCATAAAAAGTGTCATCGTCTCATTTTAATACTGTTAAACTAAACACAAGAATCATTTGTCAAATGTAATAACATCTAGAGAGAAGTAAGTCAAAAAAGTTGTAATCATTGCACTTTTAATTATAACATTATTACGAAAATCTTAAATCCAAATAATGATGTCATTTTGTTTTGATAATAATTTGATATTGAAATAATGTAAAAGTATCATTATTATGAATTTATAGCCGATAAATCAAACACAAAAATCGGCAATCATACTTAGATGTTGTCAAAACAAATGTAAATTAATTTATAATTATTATAAAGACACATTAATTAATTAATAATTATTGTATATTTCCCTTCACATTAACATAGCAATTAGCTAAACATACAGGCCCTAAACAAATCTACCCTATGATCTTTAGATGCTTGTTGTTTGAATAGAACCATTAAGGTCTGTTTGGATTCGAGTATAGTATTGTATTGTATTGTATTTGGGTACTGTTCATGTATACATAGGACAGTTTTCAGAATACATCCAAATTAATTAGATACTAATCAATGTTTGGATAGGACACATTATGTCTGCGTATTGTACAATCTTAATTGGGTCGGGTGGCCTGTTTGACGTATGGAACTTTCTGATTTCTAGCCCAAATGATTTTCACATTGAAATGTACCAAATGAACGGTCTCGATCTTACACTGCATAGGTACCAAATATCTTGTAATCATACAAGTTTCAAACTTTCATCCGCTACCAAATACAATGCAATGAATACGAAGTAATGACAACAACAGAACTCACTGATAATACTCTACCGTCGGTTCGAAAATTTGTTTGGAGTTTGTATTCACACCTATGGGATTCAACTCCTATTCACTCCTATCTAAACACGGTAAACATCATAACTTCTAATACAATACAATACATCCCAAAACGCATATCCAAACAAGCCCTTAGACATTTCTTCAATTTTAACTATCCAATAAATGTAGCCCACTCTCATGGTCACCTATTCAAATAAGTGTAATTCTTGATGCATCTAAACTGGGAAGGGCAGTTTCATTTGAATTACTTGTACGAATATGCAATTTATTTATAATTTGAAGGTCCTGATAATCATCCATCACAGTATCAAAGTCATTCTCATCATTAATATAATATTTTTTAAAGTTCTTGATAAGTATTGATTTGACATACATGACAAGGATTCATAGATAACTTTTATTATTCATCATTCTAAGCTGCAACAGTGCAACCATGTATTGTCAATGCCAAGCTGTACACAACCAATTCTCCCATTTCAAGTTAGACAGCTTATTAAGTGGCACCTCTTCATTTCTTAGTTCAGGTACACATAAATGGAATGCTAATTAACTTCCCATGCCTGGAATGACCCATCATGATTTAGACCGTCCATTTGATGTAGAGAGCATTGCAAACAGTTACATGGCCATGATGGATCAGAAAAGGCCTGGTCGACGACAGAAGTGATCCAGATTGTAGGACCTTAAATCAGGCGTATCTCGTAATTCGGAATGAGTTATCGGACGTAAAATAAATGATTTTGGGGTAGAACGAGCTACTTTAGCCAACCAACCCTGCTATGCTGGGTTACGCAAGTCAGATTTGTGAAATACCACCGGATTGATGGTCATTTTCCTATTTTAATTCTATTTTTACTATAAATAGAAAGTTTTAGTTTGATTATAACTCTTCAACCGTTGGGCTTTAGGAGTTTCGCCTATCGTGAAAAGAGCTTAGAAAAATTAGGAGAACAACTTGGTGAAGCCAAATAAGATACTATTTTTGGCCGAAAACCTTGCGCACTAGTAGACATCACGATTGTCTATAAATAGTAAGTTTACTATTTATAGTAAGTCGCGAATTTTAGGAGTTTTAGTCATAGTTTGATTCTGATTTTCTCATTTCTTGGTATCCCTAATTAAAGGGTTGTGAACTCATTTTTATTCATTCATCAATCAATTTCAAATTTATTAGAATTTATTTTATATTTTTCTTGCTTTCTTTTCACGTGGATTCGAGAAGTCTATATGAGGAATCCAAAGAAGTTCCGTGGATCTAGAATACTTATCCTCTTGAGGAAGGCGGTGCTCGACCTCACGTCCTTCCCTGCATCAGTTTTCTTCAATCCAAAAAAAAAACTTCGCTTTGATACCAAACTGACGTATGGAAGGATGTGAGGTCAAGCACCATCTTCCTCAAGAGGATAACTATTCCGAATCTACGGAACTTTCTCTGGCCTCCTCACAGAGACTTCTTGAATCCATGAGGAAATAAAGTAAGAAAAATAGAAATAAATTCTAATAAATTCGAAATTGTTTGATGAATGAATAAAAACGAGTTTACAAATAAGAATAACAAGCAATGGGAGAGAAATCAGAATCAAACTGTGACTAAAACTCTTAGAATTCGCAACTTACTATAAATAGTAAACTTACTATTTATAAACGGTCGGGATGTCTACTAGTGTGCAAGGTTTTCGACCAAAAATAGTAAGTATCCTATTTGGCTTCACCAAGCTGCTTTCCTAATTTCTATAAGTTTTTTCCACATTGGGCACAACTCCTAAAGCCCAACGGATGAAGAGGTATAATCAAACTAAAACTTACTATTTATAGTAAAAACAGAATTAAAATAAGGAAATGACCATCGATCTGGCGGTATTTCATAAATCCGGCTTGTGTAACCCTGCGTAACGGGGTTGGTTGGCTAAAGTAGCTCGTTCTACCCCAAAATCATATATTTTACGTCCGATAACTCATTTCAAATTGCGAGATACGTCTAATTTAGGGTCCGACGATCTGGATCACTTATGTCGTCGACCAGGCCTTTTCTAATCTATCTTGGCCATTTAACTGTCCGCAACCCAGTCTACATCACCATTCCACTCGGTAATACTTTTGGGACAAAATTACACAGATTAGATGCTTCCTACCTACTAATGTGGATGATATTTCTACAATTGTCTGTTCTCCATGCACTGTGTAGTTTGTATTGTTGACATTATAAAACCAAATACTTCTTCGGGATCATAAGTAATCTATGGTGGGACCTATTGAATTAACGCTTTAAGATGATGATTGGGCCCCATTTTTTTTTTTATTTTTTTATTTTTGGCTCAATCTTGCTTCCTATTTTCGCAATCAGATTTGTTGCGACTTTCGCTCCATGGTTTGCCGCCCCTATGATATGTTTGAATGAATAGTACGAATTAATCCATGTCATTTAAAAGTTTTGGGAATACTCCTAACATCCCCGTGAAGGTGGGGACATTAGCATTTCCCATAGCATGTATTTTTCAATACCGCCACATTGCCGAAAGTAAAGCTACACTCAAGCCCATGACTTGATTCTCGCGCCAGTGGTGCACCATTGCCTCTATATTTGCACCTCTTTACACTAAAGAGAGAATGAATTGGCACACACCATGCATTGTTGGATTTATTCTTACTTTATTCTCATATATCTTTGGTCATTGAGGGTGATGATTAGTACTAAGTACTACTTATTATGTGATGAGATTGCATGTACAACATCTCAGATCTATAATAATAATTATGAGTCTATTTGGTCATTGATGGTGATGATTAGTACTACTTAGTACTACTTATTAAGTGATGAGATTTATTCTCATATATCTTTGGTCACTGTGGTTTTTAAAGAAAATGTTACTTTCTCTCGTTTTATTTTATCTTCTAATTAAGCTTGACTATAGCTTAATAATCTTAGCCTAAAAAGCCTTATCTCATTTGAGTGTATGAGGAAGATAAAATGAAAGTATATAAGAGACATTTGTGGTCATTGGCGGATGACCCATTTAAGTGTTATGGATTTGGAGGTTGGTTGAAGAATACTAGCCAAGGAGAATGATTCCATGGTAAGTTACCAAGAAGTCAAGAGCTGTGTGAGGCACATTGTGATGTGAGGCCCACCGGGATGAAGGGGGTGGCTAAAACGAAACTGAGGTGGGACGCACCACTTTAGTTTTGGAGGTTTGGTTGGGGTATGATTTTACATTGTTTCATGTGGTAGTCCACTTGAGTTTTGGATCTGCCTGAGATTTTCAGGTTCACGGCCAGTCATTGTGGGTGCACTTGGTCAGTTGTGTATATGCTGCACCCATCATAGTGTACCCCACACTGTTTGATTCTGTGTTAACTCTCTGTGGAGTCAGACTACATGGGATCCGTCCCGATATGAGGTGTAATTGCACCATACATCGCTTACATCTACCCCCAGCGTGTATAAATAAAGGGAGTGGATTAGGTGTTAGCCGGGTAACACCTTAGTGGATGTCACGCTTACCGTGAGGCCCACCATGATAATTTTTCTTATATCCACGCCGTCCATCCGTTTTTTCAGCTCATTTTAGTACATGATCCCAAAAATTAAGAAGATCCCAATCTCAGGTGGACTACACCATGGAAACAGTGGTGATTGAACTCCCACCATTAAAAACTTCCTAAGGTACACCGTAATGTTTATTTGTCACCCAACAGGTTGATAAGGTTAACTAGACCTTTGATGGAGGGAAAATATAAATCTCGGCTTGATCCAATACTTTTATGGCCCGTAAATTTTTTTTAATGGTCATTCACTAATGTTTCTAGTGGTGTGGTCCATCTTAGATCTGGATCTAATTAATTTTTTGATTCTATTACTAAAATGAGCTTTTAAAATAGATGAATGGGTTGGATATGAAACATATTTATCAATATGGGCCCCACACAGTAAGGGTAACACTGACTAAGGTGTTACCTAGGTAACACCTAAGCGGCTCCCATGAATAACGGCCTCAAGATGGGGAAGCGGTTTGCATCCTGCCGCCAGGCATGGCTCTGTGGGGGCCATCGTGATGTATGGGTTCTATCTACGCCGTCCATCCATTTTCTAGATCATTTTAGCATAATAAATGTAAAATGAGGCAGATTCAAGGCTCAAGTGGACCACCCAGTGGGGGATTGAATTCCCACCATTAAAAACTTCTTGTGAGCGGCAAAAGTCTCGCATCAAGCTAATATTAGTGCGTTCCTTTCATCCAGTTCTATAGGACCTTATAACAGGTTGGATGGCAAATAAACATGATGGTGAACGTTAAGAAGGTTTCAACGGTGAATTTCATTATTGTCATTGTTTCCTATGGTGTGGTCAACTTAAGCATTGGACCTGTCTAATTTTTAAACTCATATCGTAAAATGATCTGAAAATTGATGGACGGCATAGATAAAACCCATACATTATGGTGGGCCCCACAGGGCCCTGCCAAAACGCATTAAGCATTTATTTTCATGACACTGTCATGGGGAGTACTGTCCTGTAGTTGAATCTTATACAGCCGTACAACCTCTGTCATCTAGCCCTGGGCTGGGTCTGAGTCACTGGGTTTGGGCCTTAGTTGAATGGCCTGACTAATTTGGGTTGAGCTTGGGCTCATGCCACTTTGGTCAGCCCAGCCCATCATAATATGTATTATATCCTACAAATGTGCCATTCCAATCATCACTTAGGGAACCATGCCTTTTGACGTAGATTGTTGGTTTTAATTCTCTAAAATGATTATTTATTTGTTAATGTGTGGCCCAGTTGATCAATGGATAGATTAGAGATGTTCAAGTGGGAAATAGTGGTTTTATCAAATTTATATCCCCGCCAGGTCAGGTTAGGCTTGGGCTTTCTTGGCTAGGTCCATGTGAAATCTGGGCTGGGAATTTGGTCTTAAAACGGGATGTGCTGTGCCCAAACCCAGCCCAGTGACACCCATAAAAGCAAGCCCAGGCAGGCCCTCTGCCAGGCCTGTTTATCATCACAACTGCTAATAGCTTGATTTGTTGTTATGAATGTGTTTAGTACTCCAATCCAACGGTCTAGATTGGAGCTAAGTAATTCAAGCTTTGGTTTGGATTTAGGCCTGCATGCTGGCTCTGATCATTTTGATAGCCCCTACTTATGGTGCACAAGGAAAACCCATTTGGCCATCATTTTTTATTTATTTATTTTTTATTTTTTTTTGGGTTAGCTTGTTAGTACACACCCATGTCAGTACAAATCCATTTGGCCATCATGGCTGTTAATCTGGTGGGCCAATGTATCAAGTGGGACACACCATAAAAATCTAAATGCCAGATGGGCCACACATACACGAGGACATTATATGGTTTTTTTTTTTTTTTTTTTTTTTTTTTTTTTTTTTTTTTTTTTTTTTTTATAAAAAAAAGAGATTTTCTCAACCCTCCGTTAATTTGATATATGTCTGGCCTACCTGAAAGTTATATACTCTAGCTTTTAGCGAGATAATCTGACATGGGTCCCACCTGAATCATGATTCGAACGTCCAACTCACATTGAAGGTCGGCACGTGCGTCCACATGGAAAAGTGAGTGTGGGGCCATCAAACCCGAATTCCTTGAATGGTTTATCTGATCATGTAGAGGATTCACATAAGGTAAATAACCATATTAAATGCACTCACCTTACTATACGTACCCTGATGAACACATGCCAACGTACACGAGGGATGCGATTGAGTACTGGTTCACCTTAACTGAGTTGTCCTAATATGGCAGGATTTGATTGGAGAGCATAATGACCAAGTGGGCATTTGGTCCAGAGTATTAGGTGGGATAGAATTGCATTTGGTCTTTGCAATTCCATCCAACATTTAGAGAGGAGGGGAAACGTTGGGATTAGGGGGTATGGAATTGTTTTTAGTCTTATGGAATTGCATTTGGTCCCATGTAGGATTTTCAAGGAATTTGAAATTCACTACACATGTGGGCCTTACATTGATGCATGTTGTCCATCCATATACACCATTTACACGTGACATTTTGATTACAAGTGAATGACATCCGTCGTAAATTTGGTTCATTGACTACAATTCCATGGTCTATCAAACATGATTTTACTTAATCTTATATTTTCCATAACAAAAACACTGGATTAGTTGGCTACAATACCATGATATTTCTATACATGTAATCATTGTGTAATAATGATGTTAATCCCATTTAATACAATTCAATACCATTGATGATGTGTTGTATATCTACCTGGTCTGTTCATTTCTC
This sequence comes from Magnolia kwangsiensis, assembly GCA_037074715.1. NCBI lineage: Eukaryota > Viridiplantae > Streptophyta > Magnoliopsida > Magnoliales > Magnoliaceae > Magnolia > Magnolia kwangsiensis. The sequence continues at coordinate 81,647,125 of CM073585.1, read as the reverse complement.
CAGCCCACTTTCAGATGTGATTCAAAAAATTAAGTACATCCAAATCCCAGGTGAACCACACAATAAGAAAGTGATAATTGAGTGCCTCACCATTAAAACTTCCAAAGGAACTATGGTAAGGTTTTCCTAATGTTTATTTGCCATCCAACCAGCTATTAATGCCAAGAAGACCTGGTGTGGCTCACAAAAAGTTTTCAATTACCATTCATCATTGTTACTAATGGTATGGTCCACCTGAGATTTGGGTCTTCTTAAGGTTTAAGATCGCATCCTAAAATGAAAAGAAAAGCTACATGGACAGCATGAATGTACATCAAATACATCAAGGTGAGCCCCACAAGTACGGTTGGGCATGGATTAGCTACCCAAGTGATGTCACCAAGTTCTGTGGGCCCCACCATAATGTATGTGTAGTATCTACACCGTCCATTGATTTAGAGAGATCCTTTGGTGTATGAGCGTCCATTGATTTGGAGAGATCCTGTGAGGTATGAGCTAAAGCATGAGGCAGATCCAAAGCCCGAGTGGACCCAACCACAGAAAACAAAGAATGAGGCAGATCCAAAGCCCAAGCAAACCCAACCACAGAAAATAGTGGGAAGAGTGACGCACATCCTTGAAACCGAAAACAAAAAATAAGATAGATCCAAAGCCCAAGCAGACCCAACCACAGAAAATAGTGGGAAGAGTGACGCACATCCTTGAAACCTTCCAAGGCTCCACCAAGATGTCTATTTGAGATCCATCAATTCATAAGTTTTTGTTTTTTTTCTTTTAATAGTTCACATATCAGTGTTAGCCATCCCCACTAAGGTATCAATACTAAGGCCTTTATGTTGAAGCCGGGCATCTTTCACACAGTCCACCACTTGAGCTATGGATTAGGGTGTTTCAACCCCACCATGGAAAACAGTAGAGATCGAACGCCTACTATTAAAAACTTCTTAAGGCTACAAAAGTTATTCAATCAAGCTAGCATTTGTGTTTTTACTTAGTAAATATTTGAGTGAACTTATGAACAATTTAGATCTCAAATAATTATCACGGTGGGTTGTAGAAAGGCTCTAACTGTGGGTGTCACTCTCTCCACTGTTTTCTATAATGGGTCCACTCGATGTTTTGATTCGCTTCATTTTTTAACTAATGCCCGATATAATCTCTCCAAATGAACAGACAATGTGTATACAACATATACATCATAGTGGGTCCCACAGAACTTGATGACGTCACTAGTTAGCTAATAGCAACCGAAGCCGTCAGTAGCTAATCCGCGACCCCATGATTGTGTATGAGTCATGTCCACTTTACATCGGAATCCTCCCATTCAACGGTCTTTCTTGATTGATACAGAATTCATAGGCTTAATATTTTCCCCCCCTCAGTTAATTTCTCTTTTCATATGTGGCCCACCCGAGGAATGGACCCGGTGGATTCTTGGGATAAGGAACATTCACCTTGGGCCCACCATATGAACTTTTTGGATTTGGGTCCTTACTCTTGCTCGGGTGGTAGACCAGTGTTCGAGGGTTCGAGTACCCATAGGTGGTGAAATTCCACCCGTGTGAGTGTACGGGGTGTGTGCGCGTGTGTTAAAAAAAAAAAAAAAAAACTTCTTGGATTCAGAACACGTGTTATGAAAACATTTTCCGCCTATTTATTTTTTTTTCAGAAAGGTTTAAACTCGATTGAAGGATAGCTAATTTATCAAGTGTGGCTGCAAAACTCTACTTCACATGTGGCACTAACGGCCATCCACACCACCCACATTGTGGGGCGCTCTATAGATGGAGGATATCTTTAAAATCACACCAATCAAGTGATCTTAACCATCCAATTGATGGCTATCAAATCGATGCTTTCAAGAAAAGAAATGAGTGGTCCAAATTCCAAGGGCAAAATCAAATGGTAAATATCATACTCTCAAAGTGGTTTATGGGCCGTTATCAATCCACAATTAGGTTAGCTATTTGGATGGTCTTGATTGGTCTACAACATTCCATGTATATCATTGAAGAATTGCCACCATTTTTTAAAAATATGTGATGATTTCACTATATTCAAGTTATATTAGTAACCAAATAATTAAAAAACCACTTTAAATTCAAATCCTACCATTGTTTTAAAACCCAGACCAGAATGAATGGTCAGATTAACTTGGGTTGGTAGTTTAACTAATCTAATTACGACATCACATTGATGAACTGGTTGCTTCGACAGTCAAACCTATTTGGCCGGCATCACCAACAAAAACCACGGAGAAATTTGGGACTGTGGACCCCACCTTTTATACAGCTGAAACAAAACAAACTTTGTTTGGGAACTTAGACCTGCTCGTACGGACAGCGAATTTGAGGACGAAAATACCCCTCCTTTCACGGAAACGGATTGGGTACTCCGCCTGCCACCAGCCAATGGCAGATGGTCGGTGGTCTGTGAACCCCACCATGATGTATGCTTTTCATCCATGCTGTCCACATATTTTTCCACATCATTTTATGATATCAGACAAAAAATGAGATATATCCAAATCTCATGTGTGCCACATTATAGGAAACAGTGTTTAATGAGCGTCAACCATTAGAAACCTTTAAGGGGCCCACTGTGATGTTTGTGAGAAATCCTCTCCGTCTAAGTTCATTCATAGGGTCACAAAGACCTGGATGAAGAGGAAAAATAAATTTCATAATGATCCAAAACTTCTGTAACCCCTAAAAGGGCTTCAATGGTAGACGTTCAATTACCCACTGCCTTTTACAGTGTTGTCCACTTGATAGTTAGATCTATCTTATTTTCAGTCTCAAGCCATAATATGAGCTTAGAAAATATATGGACAGTTTGGATATAACACAGACCTCATGATTGGACCCACAACAGTAACATAGCAAAAAAAAACCTTTGCTTCCTAAAGTACGGTAAGCTGGTTGACGAAGATTTGGCTGCGGTAATAGCTATGGTTATAATCTGTAGCCATAGGAAATTGCAGGATTTTTTTAATGAAACCTTGCTGGACAATTTTAAACTTTTTCAATAATATGGAAAGACCTATGATATGTTACGGGGTAAACAAGGCTACGGCTATCACTACGGTTATAATCCGTAGCTATAGGATCCCAAACTCACTAGTTTTTTTTTTTTTTTTTTTTTTCCTTTTCTTTTCTTTCTTCATTATAATCCCCACTGCATTTTATGGGTCCCATTATGAGGTATGTGTTATATCCAAACCATCCATATATTTGGCGGGCTCATATTAAGGCTTGAGATGAAAAATAAGATAGATCTAGCTATCCAGTGGATCACACTGTAAAAGGCAGTGGAGGATTGAACGTCTACTATGGAAACCCTTTTAGGGGTTATAGAAGTTTTGGATCATTATGAAATTTGTTTTTCCTCTTCATCCAGGTCTTTGTAACCTTATGAATATATTGGATGGAAACTATAAGTTATGGTGGGCCCTATAAAATTTTTAACGGTGAAAATCAATTCTCCCGCTGCTCTTTGTGGTGTGGTCCAGTTGATCTTTGAATATGATTATATATATATATATATATATATATATATATATATATATATATATATATATATATATATATAATGCTCTTAAATGATCTCGAAATATGGATGAATGTTGTGGACATAATAAATACATAATTGTGGGGCTCATGTAACTTTGATATCTTTTGATCGAGGCGAACATGAAATTGAGCAGGGCAAACTAGAAATTCAGTGGTGCAAACATAAAATCGAGTAGGGAAAATTGAAAATTGAGCAGGGCAAATTGAAAATTGAGCAGGGCAAAATGAAAATTGAGTGGGGCAAAATGAAAATTGAGTGGGCAAACATGAAATTGAGTAGGGCAAACTAGAAATTGAGGAACGCAAACATGAAATTAAGCGGAGTAAACTAGAAATTGAGTTGGGCAAACATGAAATTGAGCAGGGAAAACTAGAAATTGAGCGGGGCAAACTAAAAATTGAGCGGGGTAAACATGAAATTGAGTGGAGCAAATTAGAAATTGAGCGGGGCAAAGTGAAAATTGAGCGAGGCAAACTGAAAATTGAATGGGATAGACATGAAATTGAGCAGGGCAAATATGAAATTGAACGAGGAAAACTAGAAAATAAGCCGGGAAAACTAAAAAATGAGCAGGACAAATATAAAATTGAGGGGGCAAACTAGAAAATGAGCGGGGTAAACTAAAAATTGAGCGGGGCAAACATGAAATTGAGCGGGGAAAACTAGAAATTGAGTGGGGCAAACATGAAATTGAGCGGGGCAAACATGAAATTGAGCGGGCTATATAACTGATGTATTAACGTCAACAAGTTTTGTGGGTCCCATAATGAGGTATGAGGTATGTCTTATATCCAAAACGTTCATCCATTTGGCAAGCTCGTCTTAAGGCTTGAGCCTAAAGATAAGACAGATATAAAGATCAAGTGGACCACACTGCAAAAAGCAATTGAGGATTGAACGTCTGCCATTGAAACCCTTTTGGGGTCACAGAAGCTTCCGATCAATATGAAATTTGTTTTTCCTCTTCATTTGAGTATTTGTGATCTTATTAACAGATTGGATGGAAAATAAAAGTTATGTAGGCGCTACGAATTTTTTAATGATGAAAATCATTATCCTCGCTGCTATTTTTAGTGTGGTCCATTTGAGCCTTGAATATGATTCATTTTTTGTTTAATGGTCTAAATTGATCTCGAAAAATGGATGAAGGGTGTGGATATAATAAATAAATCATTGTGGGGCCACATAACTTTGATCTCCTTTGAACCGTTCGTGCAACTCGGAGCTCAAGGAGCATCGGCACTTGTCTTCGTGTGACACGTATCTATATTAGCTTCAAATGGACTACACCACATAAAACAGTTGAATTGAACTTCTATTGTTGAAAATTTCTTGTGGGCCACATAAGTTTTGGATCAAGCTTATATTTTTATTTTCCATTCATCCATGTATGTATGATCTTATGAACAGGCTGGATGACAAATAAAAAGCACTATGGGGCCTAACAATGTTTCAACGGTGGAAATCATTATCCCAACTTTTTCCAGGCATGATCGACTTGATCTTTGGATATGCTTCAATTTTGGGCTCAACCCTTTAAATTAGATAGAAAAACGGATGGACGACATAGATGAAACATATACATTATGATGAAAAAATGGATGAGCTCAATTTTTAATTTGTCTTGTTCAATTTCAAGTTTGCCCCGCTCAATTTCAAGTTTGACCCACTCAATTTCTAGTTTCCCTGCTCAATTTCTTGTTTACCCCGTTCAATTTCATGTTTGCCCCACTTAATTTTATGTTTGCCCCGTTCAATTTCTAGTTTTTCCCACTCAATTTCATGTTTGCCCCGCTCAATTTCATGTTTGCCTCACTCAATTTCATATTTGCCCCGCTCAATTTCATGTTTCCCCCTCTCAATTTTCAGTTTGCCCTACTCAATTTCTAGTTTTCCCCACTCAATTTTATGTTTGCCTCACTGAATTTCTAGTTTGCCCCGCTCAATTTCATATTTGCCCCGCTGAAATTCATGTTTGCCCCACTCAATTTCTAGTTTGCCTCGCTCGATTTCTGTTTGACTGTGAAATAAAGGGAATTGACCGTAAAATGCCCGAAATTGATCGTGAAGTGAAGGGAATTGACCGTGAAATGCATGGAATTGAACGCGAAGTAATTGAAATAAATGAAATTGACCGCGAAGTGAATGAAATGGATTTTCAACCATCAATTTGATGGAATCTTGAAAAATAACCAGGTTCGTTGGCTAAAGTAGCTTCTCCTACCTCAAAATCATATAAGGTACGTTGAGTAACTAATTTTGGTTTAGAAGATATTCTTGTTAAATGAATAAAAAAAGAAATGAAGAAAAGAGAGAAAAAAATTTTATATGCTTATATATACACATTTATATAAATATGTATTAGAGAATATTGTAGGTAGAATAAAGTTCTCTATGTAAAAAAATAAAAATAAAAATAAAAAATTGCATAAAATGCAACGGACTACAGTTATGGCTATGGTTACAATCCGTAGCCATAGGTAAAACTGCAGAAATTTTGAGGCAAACTCGTTGGACAGTTTGAGGCCTTTTTCGATATATCGAAAGACCTTCAATACATATTGGAAAAGTAGGGGAACGGATATGGCTACGGTTATAATCCGTATCTACAGGTTTTGGTTTTTTATTTTTATTATTTTTATTATTTTTAATTGTTGTAATCCCCACTGCCATTTGTGAGTCCCATCATGAGGTCTGTGTTATATCCAAACCGTCCATCTATTTGGTGAGCTCATATTAAGCTTGAGGCGTAAAATAAGACAGATCTAACTATCAAGTGGTGGGCCCTACAAAATTTTTAACGGTGAAAATCAATTTTCTTGCTACTCTGTGGTGTGGTCCAGTTGATCTTTGGATATGATTTTTTTATTTTTTATTTTTGGATAATGTTCCAAAATGATCTGGAAATATGGATGAATGTTGTGGATATAATAAATACATAGTTGTGGGGCCATGTAACTTTGATCTCTTTTAAGCCGTTCGTACAACTCCCGGCTGGAGGAGCGTCAGCGCTCGTTTTTGAAAGCGAGGGGTATTTTCATCCTCAAATTTGCTGTCCGTATGCGCATGTCGAAGTTGCAAAACAAACTTTGTATTGTTTCATAAAAACAGCTGGATAAAAGGTGGGGTCCACGGTCCTAAATCTCTCAAAACCACGTTGGCCTCACAATCTACCATCTAATCAATATTGAATAGATTATTGTAGCTTCTTATAATGTCCTAATATATTTTATAAATACAAAAACTTCAATATCTTGTTGAACTAATGCCAACGTATATAAGCCCTAAAAAAATCAGACTAAAAGACACTTGGTGCCACCTGTCACCTGTTCAAGGAAGCTCGCCTAACCTAACTACCAAAGCGAGGAGATGAACGAAGCAACATAGAGAGAGTAATTAAAGAGATAGGGAGTGGGAAATTAAGAAGGTCAAGCTAGCTCATAAGGTAGTTAGGAAAGGTACTTGACCATATTAACAAGGGATCCAAACATTACCACTAATACACGCATAGAAATGCTCTCCTTAGAATCCGTTCTCATGAGAACTTTGTGAGAACTTTAAATACGTGATGTGGGCATAAAAGTAAGATTGTCCACTAGATGAGTCACCTCATAAACACCATGAGTTAACTTCTTGACCTAATCAAAAAATCTAGTAGGCCATGGTAAAGTAAAAATCCTAAGGCCCTTGATTTGCCTCTCACTTTACTATGACTCACTAGATTTTTGGATCAAGCCACGGTAGCCCTAAGAGTTACATAAGGTGACTCACCTGGCTGTCCAGATTTTGTGCCCACATCATGTGAAAAAAATTCATAAAGTTCTTGTAAGAACCTGTTCTCATGCCACAAAGTTTGAAAGCATTTTTTTTAAATGCATGTCCTATAAGTGAAATTCACCTCAATTATCACTTGTGTCACCCCATTTGAACCATAAGTGCTCAAAAAAACAGACCTGTGAGCCAGCAAATTAAGGAAAATGATTAGGAGAGAAACATCCCCTTTGATTCTTACATGGCCCATTGAGATTTTTACAAGAAATCTACTCCGACCATTAGATGAGACATTCCATATTAAATCTAGGGCTAAAAAATTAGGCTGAAATGTGATTCAGGTGGGACACACCAAAGGAAACAATTGGACGAGAGACATCCACCCTTGATTTTTTTACAGGGCTCAAACTTGTGATTATATAAAGTCCACTCTAACCATTACATTCAACACTAAAATTTATATCCATGGCACAAAACTAAGCCTTATCCATGATTCAAGTAGGCTAGACTAAAGAAAATGGCCTGGAGTGTAGGCATACCCTTTTACAATGTTTCCTCTCACGTAACCCACCTGAATCACTGGTAGGGCTGATTTTTTTACCCTAAGCCTAGTGCAGGGTGAAGCATCTGATATTCAGAGTGGAGTTCGCAAACACATCATGGTGGGGTCGTGCAGTGTACCGTACAAGACCGGTAAGCTATAAAGAGTCCCTGCGCAACAGACCTTACTTGCGGTCTTAATAAGAAGAGAAGCTAAACATGGCCTTGGATTGACTTCTAAAACTCACCGACCCCAATCGAAACTCGGCCCAATCAACCTAAGTCACTCGCTTGTTTGAGCTCTTTTTAGTTAAGATTTTTTTATTTTTTTTATTTTCCTGGATTCAAACCAACAACCCTTTAAAAAATGTGGAGTGAACCAATATGCTATGCAACAATTACTTGCTTACTTTCTTATTTAATAAATTTTAATACAAAATACAACTAATTTAAATATATTTCTTGTACTCATTAACTATGTAATTGGGTCGAGTCTTTGAGCCGAGTCGTCCTGACCCGACCTAAATGAACATCAAGTCGAGTCAACCCAACCTGAATGTACATAGAGCCAAGTCGAGTCGAGTTGAGTTTTTAGGTTTTAAAACTATATTGGATGCATGCTCAATTTGAATAAACCTGTCAGGGCACTTGTAAAATAAAAAATTTTTAAAAATAATAATAAATAAATAAATAAAATTTTAGAACACTCATTAAAGGATGATACAATGAGGTGATGACAACATGAAGAAGAAAAAGAAAAGAAAAAAAAAAAAAAACTGATATTAGTATTAAATTCCAAACTTCTCTATTTTTCTTGTTTTACTGTGTTTGGTGTTTGCTTTGTTTGTTTATTCGAATTTACGCGGGAAAAAGCTGAGGGAGAGGTTGGTGGAAAAGGCAAGTTAGGAAGGAAATAGATTCGATTTTACACTTTTACTGGTTTCCTACATCGTGAGAGATGCGTAGTGCTCCTAGTTGCATTAGGACACTTATGGTCCAATCGATTAATCCAGACTGTTCATTAGGTTCAGTGAATAATTTGTGGGCCACAACGCAAAACATCACACTGATCTGACAAATATGAACCATTTGATCAATGTGTTTAATATGAATGGTTAAGATCATGTAGATAAAAATAGGTCCAATCAATAATTTGAACCATCTATTTGTTAGGAGCCATCATGGATTGCTTATGATTTAAAAAAATCAATTTTTTAACCGCCCAATCCATGGCTTTGAGAATGAATGGCTCTAAGGTAATCAGAGATGGATTGGATCATCCAATCAGTACTAATTTTCTATGGTAGCCTCTGAAATGTATTATGGACTTAATTGACAGTGCAGATCGATCTATGTCATTTCTCTTATACATGTTTATTTTCCCAATTGCGATAAGGCCACACGCATGTGCAATAGAACTCATATACATATCTGAGACCATCCATCAGAGGCCACCGCTTCCAGTATTGGGGTGCAGCTACTGAGCGGACCAGATTTGCATCTACAAGGTCCAACCAACCTGATGGATGAATTGGATTTATTTGCACCCATCAGGTCAATTGTCACTAATTGGATGGAGAGGATTGCCCCACGTTGTCATTTTTGGGTCTTGTGCCCCACCATAAAGGGGATGTGAATTTTCCAAAGAGGACCAACTATAAAAACTTATGAAGTAAAAGGATTGGACCGATGGAGTTGGTCCAATTCAGCACTAGTTAGTATGAAGAATAGAGGTGACTGGTCTGACTCTTCCAAGTCATCATGAATCTATCAGGGTGGAACGAGTCAGTCCGAGTTGCCAAATCAAAAAGCCTTCTAAGTAATGAGGGATATTGAGCTCCATCATCTGTTCTTCCAACCATTAATTGAATAATTAAGATTTTTATACAAGGTTTATATTGATATACAAGCTTAAGAACATTTGTGGATTAAAATAGGTATGCGGATGAATGTATATATGTAAAAATTAATTGGAATAAATTTATTATTTTAGTCTTGTATATTGATAACATTTTGTTAACCAATAGTGATATTAGATTGTTGCACAAAACTATGAAATTTGTATTTAAAAGCTTTACGCCGAAAGATATTCGTGACGCCTCCTCTGTCATCGATATTCAAATACACTGAGACTCACATGACTACTTGGTTTGTTGCAGAGTGCCTATATTGATATGGTTCCCGAAAGGTTTGGTGTGCAAGATTGTGTTTCTAGTTATGCACATGTCATAAGGAATCGGATTGTGTAATGAGTAACTCAATACGCTAAGGGGTATTGAGTTGATGTGTCAAGAGCCAATTGGATCTAAGATGTGGGGCCGCTTCCCTCCTCCAAATGTCAAAACAAATGCCCTTAGCTTCTCTCTCTCTCTCTCTCTTCCGTGCAAGGAGGAAACATAGAAGAATCTACCATTGCTTAGAGATGTTTCAATGGTACCGAGTAAACTCTATTGGGCCCATTATAAATGGATATTGACTATCCACGCCATCCATCCATGCCGTCCATCCATTTTTTAAGGCATTTTAATGGTTGAGACCAAAATTGAATCATTTCCAATGCTCAAGTTGACCATGGAACAGGAAAAATTGGGAATAATAATTTCCACCATTGAAACATCACAGTGGCCCTTAGAGAGGTTTCAATGGTGGATGTCATTATCACTGTTGCTTCCTTTGGTGTGGTCCACTGGAGATCTGAATCTGCTTAATTTTCTGGATCATACAGTAAAATTATATGAGAAAAGTTATTAACAGCGTGGATAAAATCCTTACATCACGATGGACCCCACAGAGCCCTGCCCGGACAGATTAGAAATTCATACTGAGTAAACTTTGTTGGGCCCACCATAAATGGATGTGGTTTATCCACGCTGTCCAATCGTTTTTCCAGATCACTTTGGGGGTTCAAACCAAAATTCATGCATAGACAAAGTTTAAGTGGACCATACCACAAGAAAAAGTAGAAATATTGATTTCCACCGTTGAAAACTTTCTAAGGCTGCCAATGATGTTTATTTGTCATCCAACATGTTCATAAGATTAGACAGACATGGATGAAGGGAAAACATAAATATCAGCTTGATCTAAAACTTCGATTTCCCCAAGAATTTTTCAACAGTAAATGTTCAATTCACACTATTCACACTATTTCAATTCACACTTGAGGTTTGGATATGTTCCATTTTTTAGTAAAAACCATAAAATTATGTGGTAAAAGAGATGGACGGATTGGACACAATGCATGAATGACAGTGGGGCCCATAGAGTTTACTCAGTACACAATCCGCTTCCCCAGGCGGGGGTAGGACACAATCCGCCTCCATCGCACACCGGGTAACTCATTAGGCTTACCGTGCTGATTAAATTCTGTAACGATCATGTGACGTTCACCATGATTTATGTATCTTATCCACTCCGTTCATCTATTTTACCATATAATTCCAATGCTTGAGCCCAAAAATGAATCATATATAAAGTTCAAATGGACCACACCACAGAAACAATGTGAATTGAATGTCTACCGTTGAAAAATTCTTAAGGCCACATAAGTTTTGGATCAAGCTTATATATGTGTTTTCCCTTCATCCATGTCTTCATGATATATATCGTGAACAGGTTGGATGACAAATAAAAATCACTATAGGGCCTAGTAAGGTTTCAACGATGAAAATTATTACTCCTACTGTTTCCTGTAGTATGATCCACTTGATCTTTGGATATGCTTAAATTTTGAGTTGAACGCCTTAAATTAATTGTAAAAACTAATGGATGGCGTGGATAGACCACATACATTCAAGGTGGGCCCAACTAAGTTTACTCTATACTAGAAAACCGTACTGAGCAATCCAATTTCTACTGGGAATAGAGGAATGGTAGATCCTCCTATGTTTCCTCCTTGCACAGAAGAGAGAGAAAGAAAGAGAAGCTAACGGTGTTTGTTTTGGCATTCGGAGGAGGGAAGTGGCCCCACATTTTAGAGACAATAAGCTCATGAGACGTCAACTCAGTACCCCTTAGCATACTGAGTTACTCAGTACACAATCTGATTCCATGTCACAAGGGGTGATAAGTTAATTTGACCAATTTCAGTGTCCTAAAAATGACTGAATCAAATATATTCCTTATACATCAGTAGTAAAGAGCATCATATATGCTTAGGTTTGTATGCGTCTAAATATTACTTTTGTTGTTAGAATGTTGGGCAGGTATCCTAGCAATCCAAGAATAATCCAAATTGTTAAGAAAGTATTATGCTACTTATAAAAGACAAAATACTTCACACTCACTTATAGAAGGACGTCCAACTATTTGGAAATGGTTGGATATATATAAATGCATATTGATGAGGGTCAAATATTGCATATTAGACCCCGATTATTACCTGAGTTTACGTACATGATAATGTTTATGTCGTATTTTAATCGTGCTTTTGTTGTAAGATGCAATCAAGAGCTTGGACTGAAAAAGGATACTAAAAGCGTGGATTTGACGCTCTAAAGCCACCAAAGCAAGGGAAGGACTCCAAAGGATCAAGAATGAAGAATTTACACACCATGGATCCAAGGAAATCAAGTCGTTCACGTTAAAGAGGCTCAAAAGTTGTCCAAGATTCAAGATCACATGGTTCCAACCATCCATTCGGCTCGAAACTTCATGCATGGCTTAAGTGCCATAAATTAATCGTACATATCAAATTTCAGCCATTGGATCACTGAGAAAGTGGCCCAACGGACAGATCAATCCCTTAATTCCTTAAGTGGAGCCCACCTAGTCTCTGGATATGCCTTAGCTTTGGTCTCAACCCCTTAAAAGGGGAGATAAAACGAATGAACAGTGCTAATTTCTCATTTACATTGCAGTGGACCCCACATATAAGGTGGGTATACACCGTGCGGTGCATCCCAACAGCTGCACTGGACTGAATGACTCGGTCAAAGTTAGTTTGACCGACCGACTTCAGCAAAAATGGAAATTTCTATTTTTTTAAACAGCGACCATGAAACGGACGCTCGGTTCGCAGTTGTGAGCCCCATACATTGTCCAAACAGACAATCCAAAAGGCCCATTCGTCTCCTAGGGCAGCCACAACCTACGCCTAGCTGATGAAATTTGAAGAAATAAAGTTTTTAGGGATCTTAACCGTTCAAACAAAGGACGGACGACAAAGCAGAAAATCAGGTGGACCACATCAAAAGCAATTCAAAACTGTTCCTTTCTAACCGAAATTTTAAGGGTAATCCAATGGACGACTTGGATTGAGCAAAACAACAATGAAGTGGGCCCCACCATCACCACAGCGCTCAGTGCGTAATTCTTGTTCTAGCGACTGGACGCTGCTCATTTTTTGCGGAAGTTGCATGATCATGGCAAGGATCAGATGGAAGATCTGATCCGTCCATCATGTAGAGCATTAAAAAACATCCCAGGAGACGTTGATTTTACGGACAACAAGCAAGGAAATTGGGAGTTTGGAGGCCCCGAATTTGGCTGCGTAAAGTTGTTACGCGGCTGTTGTTGCGAAAGACTCTTATACCGACTTCAGCCCTCCACTGACCCTGACAGCTATAAAAGGAGGAGGACGTGGAGAGAGCAGGGGGAGCCAGATCCTGAGAGCTCGGCTGGGAGAAGCAAGAGAAGAGAGAGAAAGAGAGAGAGGAAAGAAGAAGGGAGATAAGGATATTTTTTTTTTATCAAGTTTATTTTTCTCTCTTTCTAGTTAATTTCATGGATTATTAGTTTTTTAACTAGGGCTGAGATGAAACTCCTAATTTAAATGACTCTTGTTATATGTTGATTTTATCTGAATTGATTGATTTATTTCTTT